>CM055750.1:13174308-13711808 GCA_029465975.1 Dallia pectoralis
TGTCATTAATTAATCTTTCATTTTGGGTAAAACATACATTTTGTCACTTTTATAATATATTTAACCACCTCACTGATGTTCTAAACAGCTCCCTGACCGTCCAAACACGTCCCGTCTGTGGATGTTCTCGAGGGGAACCTATTTGACTTCCGACCATCATGGGTCTTGTGAGATGTTAGCGTTTCTAGAGACATGAGAAGACCTGGACCAGACGGTACCCATCAAATTGTTCAGCACCAAACGGTTTAGCTAATAAATAACTCCGCCTCAATGGACTCTTGGAAACACCTCAGCTCGATGCAACGTACCCAAGCGTGATCATTCAAAAGGTCACAAGGTCAGCCACATACCACTGCTTACATGTATGACATAATGAGAGACAGAAACCCTGGCCAGGAGACCTGGATCTGTGGACACCATGTGAGCATCTATGTATGAGCAAACACAGCCCTCCATTTGCTATATTACTACCTGCCCACTGGACAACTTGGATCAAATCTATAAACATCTATTCAGTTGTGTCCCAAGGAGTTATTCAATTAGTCGATATGTGCAATAGCAGAAAATTACTGTTTTTTTGAAAGGCAGGACAGTTATTTGAAGCTGTTACAAAATGTCGATGTTATGGTCAATTCATTTTTCCCATGTCAGATTGGTTTTTGATCACATATGCTTGAACTTGGTTGGATTCATGATTCTGTTGACCCCCTTAGTTCCCTTACATGTGCGTTATATTTGAGACAGACATTTTTCTCTTTTCTCTACAAGGGTGTACATCATGTTAAAGTGGGAACGTGAGTTTTAAACCAGAACTATCCATAATACGACCACCCGAAAACAACTGTGTGTACTGAAACAACAGCCCGGACGCGTCACAAAAGTGGCATTTATCAGAGAGTGGCGAACTCACAGCAAATCTCGACTGAAGTTTCCCAAAAAGCATTCGATAGACCCTGAGACCAATTAGAAGAAGGTTTTATGGTGGGATAAGACCAAAATAATGTTGTATGTTTGGCGCAAGCCAGGGAACACACATCATCTTAAGAAAACCATCCATAGGTCAACCTTGGGGGTGGAGGCATCAATGCTTTGGGGATTCTTCTCTGCGTCAGAGGACCTGGAATACGGAGGACAACATAGAGGGCAAATGGATGCTGCAAAGTGCACAGAAATCCTAAAAGAAAACCTGCTGAGTCTGCAAGAACTATTTATCTTCCAGCAAGAGAATGACCTCAAATATGCAAGCAGTCCTGGAGTGGTTGAGGTAGGGAGAACCCAGACCTCAAATATTCAACCGGTCCTGGAGTGGTTGAGGTAGAGGGAACCCAGACCTCAAATATACAAGCGGTTCTGGAGTGGTTGAGGTAGGGAGAACCCAGACCTTAAACCAACAGAGAACGCGTGGAAGGAGTTGAAAATTGCTGACTACCAAAGGTCCTCGTCCAACTTGACAGAGCCTAAGCTGTTTAGCAATGCATGTTTAAAATGCCTGTATCAAGATGTGCCAACCCACTAGAGTCTAGTCCACATTTACATGTATCTGACAGTAACAGCTTTTAAAGGTCACTGACAAATATCGACAAAATGAACTAAATACTTTTGTCATGGAATATTTTCAGTTTGGTATTTGTATTTAATGTAGAACAATTTGCAGATGTCCTTTTTCAGTTGGTACACACTTTCTGTTTCCTCAGCGTTATCGGTGGTCAGCGTTTTGTAGTGAACGCCAACGACTGGCTCCAAGAGGCGTCAATCATTTTTCACCAAATATACACCAAACATATACCAAACATACACCAAACATACATCAAACATATACCAAACATACACCAAACATACATCAAACATAAACCAAACATACACTCATTCACACACAGCAACAAACCAGCATGCCCCAATTAACTACAGGAACTTGGTAGACCATAATTACTGTCACTAGGACCATGTGTGTGCGTGTGTGTGTGTGTGTGTGTGTGTGTGTGTGTGTGTGCGTGTGTGTGTGTGTGTGTGTGGCAGAGTCCAGGGTGACCAATAAGCATTGGAGAGGAAGAAATGTGAGGAGAAGCGGAGAGTAAAATTGGCCAGAAGGTCACAGTTGGTCTTGCTGGAAAACCTGAGTGTGCCCATTGAAGAAGGGTGGAGATGTTATTTCAAGCAACCCTCTAGACGAAACAGAAGGGGGAGGTGAACGAGGAAGTTAGACAGGGTAGGGAGGTGCCAGTCCTCTCATGGTAGGACGGCTGCATTGTTTAACTGCTCCTGGAAGTGTTTACAGATACGTTTGCCTGTAACTTCTGGGTGAAAAGCACCAATACTGTGGAGAAATCAGGACTACAGAACATATTAGAGATGCTTCTCTCAGAGACACTGCAGTTTGCCTGATGATGTCCGTGGTGTAAAAGGATATTTAGGTGAAGGTCGTATAGGGTCATATGGGGGTCAGCATGTGGCTTAAGAGTTCTATTCAAAACCCAGAGTAGAAAAAGACGGCAGCTGTAAGATTGTTGTAAAAAATATGACAATATTTTTCTCCCCAAAAAATATTTTGGAGTAATTGTGTGCAGGTAATTAGGTACACGTCAGGCCTCAGAACCAACAGAATGTAACACAAATTATTCCCCACTGATGGGGGTTGGCAGGAAGTCCGGAACAGCTGGGGTGGCAAAAAATATGCTCAGCCCACACACAACCCTTACGCAAACACGCACACAGCTGCCCTCGACCGCGTGGGCACAAGAAAAGGAATGTGGGTAAATACGGAGAGAGAGGTATCTGGGAGGACTCCACTGGGTGGGTCGTGGAACGTGGAGAACAGCAGAACAAAATGTAGAACATCAGCTAAGGGTTGGTCAGGTGGGGGTGGGGGTGGGGGGGTGCGCTGAGGACAGAACACAGCCAAAGGCAGCCGGTCCAAACACAGGGTTAGTCAAAGACGGTGGAGATCAATATGACACAATAAGAAACTCCTTGTGTAGAACAGGTTTGGACGAACGCTCAGTCCCGATCACTTCTCTGGGATATTGAGAGGCGCCGCTGGCTTGGATGAAATGGTTCGAGCGTAGTTTCCCTACGATGACATGAGAGCTGAGGAAGAGGAGGGAGAAGAGAAGAGTGTGTCTGGAGCCAAACCAAGTGAGATGGAGAGATGGCACGGCTCTGGATAAATGGTGAAGATGGAACACCATCTTGTTTACAGTGAAAACCACTAAACCCATTTCTCTCCTCCTCCTGTCCTGTCCCCCTCGTCAATATAATAAACCGGGGCCTAAAGGAAGTGCGTGTCCGGTTGAAGGGTGGTGAAAAATGCATCGGGGGCCATTTTCCTCGCGGGACTCACCTGGTCCCCAGCTCAATCAGCCGTAGAGGGGGCAGTGGGAATGTAGTGGGGGAGACCTATTTATGACAGGTACGAATGTACACTTGTGTCAGGTAAGGGTACACAAATGACAAATGACCTGTACACTTATAGGAGGCGTTGTCCTTAAGAAGACGTGTTATTGTTCATACGCATGTGTGACTGTCTCTACGCTAACATAGCACAGAAAACATAGCACAGAAAACATAGCACAGAAAACATAGCACAGAAAACATAGCACAGAAAACATAGCACAGAAAACATAGAACAGAAAACATAGCACAGAAAACATAGCACACAAAACATAGCACACAAAACATAGCACAGAAACATGTCCGCTGACCAGTCCTTCCCTCCAACCTTCGGTTTCAGAACCACCCGTCACCCAGCAACCACTCCCAGAACCACCCGTCACCCAGCAACCACTCCCAGAACCACCAGTCACCCAGCAACCACTCCCAGAACCACCCGCCACCCAGCAACCACTCCCAGAACCACCCGTCACCCAGCAACCACTCCCAGAACCACCCGTCACCCAGCAACCACTCCCAGAACCACCCGTCACCCAGCAACCACTCCCAGAACCACCCGTCACCCAGCAACCACTCCCAGAACCACCCGTCACCCAGCAACCACAATCAGAACCACCCCTGATAAACATTAGCTAAGTCAGAAGCCAACATGTCTGACACTGGCTCTGGCCACGCTCCCATCAGAAGTGTTGGGTAAATAAATTCCCAATGACATGCAGTAGAGAGGGGAGAGGGGGAGAGGGGAGAGGAGGAGAGGGGGAGTGAAGAGAGGGGGAGAGGGGGAGTGGGGAGAGGGTAGAGGGGGAGTGGGGAGAGGGTAGAGGGGGAGTGTGGGAGAGGGAGTGGGGAGTGGGGAGAGGGTAGAGGGGGAGTGTGGGAGAGGGAGTGGGGGAGTGGAACGGCTGTGACCGTGCAGACAGACGGCACGTATAAATCCTCTCTCCCTCTGTGCCGTTACTCCCTAAATGGAATTAGATGCCTGGGTGTCTAGATAGAGAGAGGCTGTAGAGGGAGCCCAGAACCCAGAGCCCAAAGCCCAGAACCCAAAGACCAGAATACAGAACACAGAGACCAGAAACCAGAGTACAGAACCCAGAGACCAGAGCCCAGAGACCTAGAGCCCGGAGCCCTGAGACCGGAGAACAGAGACCAAAACCCAGAGCCCAGAACCCACCAGTATGCCGGAGTTATGACACCAGGAGGCAATTTACTGTCTGTGCTGCTTTTGTCTGTTCTGGTCCTGTATGTTCTGGTTTGTCTGTTCTGTTTTATCTGTTCTGCTACTGTCTGTTCTGCTCCTGTCTGTTCTGGTTCATCTGTTCTGCTCCTGTCTGTTCTGGTTCATCTGTTCTACTCCTGTCCGTTCTCATTCTGTCCTGTAATATCTATCTATATATCTCTCTGTCTGTCTCATTGGGAGACCACATCATTCCATCTCCCTGATTCCGTTAACCCAATCCTTCCAGCGCTCCTGGGGCCCAGTAAAAACACAGTACGCACAACACAGATAAAGGCCCAGAGAGGATCTTAGCACAGGGCCGTACCATCAAGACAGACCCCCAACCACACAGCACCCGAGGCGGCAGATTGAAGACGTGCGTGTAATGAGTGCTAAGCTTCCCCAGAGGACAAATAGAGACTGAACCCATCGATGTAGAAGCGCCGGTTACAACCAGAGACACGTCTGCGCGCTTCTGCTAGGAGAGACAATCGTCTTTTTAATTCGCCGGGGCGACTGGAGCGACACTTATGTGAGTCGTTCATCGTGGACTTACAGACGACCTGGGAGATGGAAGCTGTAGCAGAACAGACTGTTGGGTCTGGGTGGCAGGCAGCAGGTGTGGGGAGAGGAGGGGAGGGGTTAGAGATGGTAGGGGCCGGGTTGATGATGGGGTAATCGGTGCTCTTTAGTTGATGTTTTCCGGGAGCAGAAGAGGCCCTGTGAGTGTCCCCCCCCAGCTGTGAGTGTAAGTCCCCAGCTGTGAGTGTGTGTCCCCAGCTGGGAGTGTGCTCTACGGGGCTCTGATTGACAGGGAGGGTAAACGGCTCCCACCAGGGGTCCTGATTGTCTCTACCTACATCCCGGTCTTCACCCCAGACACCTCACCCAACGGGAGGGAGACTGGAATCGCTTACAATCATTAACACACATACAGTCAGGTATCTGGCACACAGAGACACACAGAGACACAGAGAGACACAGAGCTAAACAGAAAGACAGACATAAACAGAGAGACACAGAGCTAAACAGAAAGACAGAGCTAAACAGAAAGACAGAGCTAAACAGAAAGACAGAGCTAAACAGAAAGACAGAGCTAAACAGAAAGACAGGGTTACACACGCGCGCACGCACACACACACACAGGGTTATACAGAAAGACACTTGGGAATATGTTTACCAAACACTCTGCGGGGACTGGGCTGGAATTTAAGAGCCAGATTTTTCTGGAACATGTGTTGTGTTCAGGTCACACAGTGTAAGCAGACGGATTTACCAGGGTAGGAGGAACATTTGGCTGTGTTCACCTCTCCCCCGCTCTGCTTAGCGGAGGAGGAGGTGGAGGAGGAGGCGCTGGGGGCTGGGATTGGGGAAACCGTGTTGGGTTTTTCAACCAGCATAAAGGCCCGGGAGGTGTCTGTGTGCATCAACAATAGAAGACTCAAAGCCCTGTTTAAATGTTTTCCACTGTTCACAGCCTCACTCCTGTGAGTGTTGGGATGTCTGTGTGGAAAATTGGCCTCTTGATGTCCAACAGAGAGCAGAATAGAAATCACAGACACGCTCAGAGTGACATGACTTACTGGAAGTAAATATATATGACAGTCAGAGTTCCAGATGAGAGGAACAAAGACAATCAAAGAGGAGGATGCAAATGAGAAAATGTACGAGAGAGAGGGGGAGTTAGGCAGGGAGGGAGAGGGAGGGAGGGGTTAGGGAGGGAGGGGGAGAGAGAAAGGGAGGGGGGAGTTAGGGAGGGAGGGAGGGAGGTTGAGAGGGAGGGGTTAGGGAGGGAGGGAGAGAGAGAGAAAGGGAGGGGGAGGGAGGGAGAGGGGGAGTTAGGGGGAGGGGTTAGGGAGGGAGAAAGGGTTAGGGAGGGAGGGAGAGGGAGTTAGGGAGGGAGGGGTTAGGGAGGGAGGGAGAGAGAGGGAGGGAGGGAGGGAGAGGGGGAGTTAGGGAGGGAGGGGTTAGGGAGGGAGGGAGAGAGAGAGACAGAGAGAGATGGAGGGAGGGAGGGAGGGAGGGAGGGAGAGGGAGGGCTATATGTGCAGTTGAGCCAATACCAACATCCCATAACACAACTCGTCCCACATCAGCACAAGAGGCTGCCCAGGGCCCGTCCACCTTAATTCACCAATCAATGAGCAGCAGGTCCGCCCACATCCACCAGTCACCAATCACAGACCACCAATCCAGTTTGGTTCAACCCCATTCCACATATTTTTTGGACGGGATCTCTGTTTTGTGTGTAAATATTTGAACAGAGTTGCCGTTGGCGTTGGAACACAGACATTATATATGTGTTACCATATATATATTACTGTTTCTGTGACAGCCTTCAGACCAGCTTGAGGATGACTGATGAATGTCCAGCTGCTTGGATGAAGGGCCACACCTGGGAACACCTGATGTACGGTAGCTTCACAACCACCAGCAGGTTGCCGTGACACGTCAATACACTATGTGTCTGCTGTCAAGGCAGCGCTCCAGCACAGACAACCGCGAGACAATGATGTTCAGTCACTGGTTTAACGAAGAGACACGCGCGTACACAGGCCAACGTACGCACAGAGGAAGACGTACGCACACAGGAAGACGTACGCACACAGGAAGACGTACGCACACAGGAAGACGTACGCACACAGGAAGACGTACGCACACAGGAAGACGTACGCACACAGGAAGACGTACGCACACAGGAAGACGTACGCACACAGGTACGCACACAGGAAGACGCACACAGGAAGACGCACGCAGGAAGACGTACGCACACAGGAAAACGTACGCACACAGGAAGACGTACGCACACACTGGCGCACTGATGGAGGGGAAAAATATGTATTTCGCCTGCTAAGCCCTGATGAAATGCGACCCACTGAGAGCTTCAATCACTGGCTAAAAGGATTTGGAGACGTGCTGAAGACCCAGTGGTGTCATCAGGCTTGTCTGTCACTCTGCAGGGGGACTGGATGAGATGCCATTGGCCCCCATATATAACTATCTGTACCCACTCTCTCCTTGATCTGTCTCCTCTCCTACCCTCTGTCTCCTCTCCTACCCTCTGTCTCCTCTCCTACTCTCTGTCTCCTCTCCTACTCTCTCTCTCCTCTCCTACTCTCTGTCTCCTCTCCTACTCTCTGTCTCCTCTCCTACTCTCTGTCTCCTCTCCTACTCTCTGTCTCCTCTCCTACTCTCTGTCTCCTCTCCTACTCTCTGTCTCCTCTCCTACTCTCTGTCTCCTCTCCTACTCTCTGTCTCCTCTCCTACTCTCTGTCTCCTCTCCTACTAGTATAATAGTGAAGGACCAGGTGGGAGGGGACCTAGAGGGACCAGGGGGAGGGGCCTTTATTATCCTCTGGATTCCACTGTGCTACTAGAATAATGTGAGTGTAATGAGGGCTGGTGTGTAGATATGTTCAGTATATTAACCCTGAAGGCTCTCCCATTCAGACAGCATGAATATTCACTGGGATTAATTAGCACACATGCACACATACACACAAACGTGCGCACGAGAGTCAATGTTTCCCAGCGGATCACACAGTCTAATCACACTAAGCCACTGTGGAAGACAAAGAAGTCACAGGCGAACATGGTGACGATTCATAATACCAGAGCCATGTCAGCACCGAACAACCAGAAGTTCCCAACCAATATGTGTGTGTGTGTGTGTGTATGCAGGTGTGATGTGTGTGTGTGTAGAGCAGTGTGCACACACACACACACACACACACACACATCTGTCTACATTCGTAATGTGATTGAGTGTGTGTTTGTAACTGACCATATTGCAAGTGCACAGTCATTCATGTTGCCTTCCACATCTCCTCGTAAGATGGAGTACTTTAATTTCACTCACTCAGGGACTCATATTTTCTCTCCATTTTATTGCCTTTTGTGAGCATTTTCTACACACAGACACATACACACACATACACACAGACACACACACACACAGACAGAGAGCGAGAAGGTTCGAATACCGTACCACAGAGCCAGGAATGCTGACACTGCTCTAGCTGGAGAGAGAACCTAAATACATAAAGGGTGAGAGAGAATGGCGAGACAGACAAAAGAGAGAGAGAGAGAGAGAGAGAAAGAGAGAGAAGAAACAGAGACAGATGGATAGAGAAGTGGTGTGTATACACTCATGGCTGCTATAGCCAGACAGAGGAACAGTAATTCCCCTCTTTGGCTTTATGTCAGAGAGTCTTTCACAAGACCATTTCCTCACCCGGCAAAAATGCAGTCTCCCACATTGCTCAATGTGCAGCACATATATACTGCACCAAGCACCCATATGTCTTCTCTGACCTCTCAGAGAGCCCTGCAGCTTCCATACACTGCGGACAAGTGGGTCCACACACACACACACATACACACCTATCCCCCACCGGTCTTTTAGAATTCCAATATCTCTTACCGTACCACTGCCCCACTCTGGTCCATTCACAGCACCACTATAGTGACTGGAACTATATAAAGGGTTGACAACTACTTACATCTAGTATTTTCTCCAATGAGTGAAATTAGCCACTGTAAGTCACTCTGGTTCTGATGCTGACAGGTGTAATGTTAGCTACCGTAAGTCACTCTGGGTCTGATTCTGACAGGTGTAATGTTAGCTACCGTAAGTCACTCTGGGTCTGATTCTGACAGGTGTAATGTTAGCTACTATAAGTCACTCTGGGTCTGATTCTGACAGGTGTAATGTTAGCTACTATAAGTCACTCTGGGTCTGATTCTGACAGGTGTAATGTTAGCTACTATAAGTCACTCTGGGTCTGATTCTGACAGGTGTAATGTTAGCTACTGTAAGTCACTCTGGGTCTGATTCTGACAGGTGTAATGTTAGCTACTATAAGTCACTCTGGGTCTGATTCTGACAGGTGTAATGTTAGCTACTATAAGTCACTCTGGGTCTGATTCTGACAGGTGTAATGTTAGCTACTGTAAGTCACTCTGGGTCTGATTCTGACAGGTGTAATGTTAGCTACTATAAGTCACTCTGGGTCTGATTCTGACAGGTGTAATGTTAGCTACTATAAGTCACTCTGGGTCTGATTCTGACAGGTGTAATGTTAGCTACTATAAGTCACTCTGGGTCTGATTCTGACAGGTGTAATGTTAGCTACTATAAGTCACTCTGGGTCTGATTCTGACAGGTGTAATGTTAGCTACTATAAGTCACTCTGGGTCTGATTCTGACAGGTTTAATGTTAGCTACTATAAGTCACTCTGGGTCTGATTCTGACAGGTGTAATGTTAGCTACTATAAGTCACTCTGGGTTTGATTCCGACAGGTGTAATGTTAGCTACTATAAGTCACTCTGCATACAATTGCCTGTTAAGTTGTCTGCTGACTGACACACATTGACCGTGCGTTCAATACGCGTTCAATATTTGTTCCATTCCGCTACACAATCAACCGTTTCTCGACACCACTGATTAAAACATCTCCCCGCGGACGTGGATGGAGTTTTATTTGGCAGATCAAAACTCGCCAGTCCGGTAAAATGAAACTCTGTTATTTGTGTCCCAGGAACCTTTTCACAGTCCTGGTGTAGAAATAGGTCTTACACTAGCTAGATCAGTCCTAGCCCTCTCACCTGAGACACACACACACACACACACACACACACATACACACACACACAAACACTCTCTTTTAGACCTCCCCCTCTCTCTCTCTCCCCCATTACCCTGCCCTCTCACCTGAGACACTCTCACACTCTCGGTCTTTCTCCCCTCTCCTCTCTCTCTCTCTCTCTACACTGCCCCCACTCCTACTGTTCTTCTCACGTCCCCTCTATATCTTTTGTAATAGCTTCATCCTTTTCTCTTTTGCTCATCTCTCTTCTCTTATGTCTCAACATTCTCTCTCTCTTTCTCTCACTTCCTTCTTTTTCTTTTTCTGTCCTGACTTCTTTTTATCCTTTATTGTCTGTGTTCTTCCTCGTCTCTGTCTTTCCCTACAGCCCTGTTTTCTTTACTTTTTCATTCTCTCCTTCCATATCTCTTCCCCACTTCTCCTTTACTCTCACTTTCCCTCTTTACATCCCTCTCTCCTTGCCTCATTCCTTCTCTCTCTCCTTCATTAAAATGGACTTTCTAAAGCATCCATTCATCTTGCTGACAGCTCCGCTATCGATTGGCCTGGAGAGAGGATGCAGTTCTGGGGCTTTAAATGGTTCTTTGGTCAGCCGGGAACAAGGCTGGTTTAATCCTGGAGAGAGAAGCGGAGGAGGGAGAGTGGGAGAGAGAGAGAGAGAGAGAGAGAGGAAGAAAGAGAGAGAGAGAGAGAGAGTAAAGGGGTGGTCTAGAGAAACCAGCTCACATGTCTAAAATCATCACCATCCTGTAGATCACCTGATCCCTGTAGATCACCATACATCAAATGACTGATCTGCATACGATTTGCATAGGAGTATGGAAATAAATGCCAGATAATCATTTCATAGAATATTGTAATGGAGATTAAGGCAGGAGGAATAAGAGATTGGTGCAGTAGGACTTTGAAGTGGCACCATAGAACCCACTGAATTCATTTAAATTCAACCACTCTGTCTGTCTGTCTGTCTGTCAGTCTGTCAGTCTGTCTGTCTGCCTGTCTGTTTGTTTGTCTGTCTGTCTGCATGTATGTCGGTCTGTCTGTCTGCATGTATGTCGGTCTGTCTGTCTGCATGTATGTCGGTCTGTCTGTCTGCATGTATGTCGGTCTGTCTGTCTGCATGTATGTCGGTCTGTCTGTCTGTCTGCCTGCCTGTTTGTTTGTCTGTCTGTCTGCATGTCTGTCTGTCTGTCTGTCTGTCTGTCTGCCTGCCTGCCTGCCTGTCTGTCTGTCTGTCTGCCTGCCAGTCTGTCTGTCTGTCTGTCTGCCTGTCTGTTTGTTTGTCTTCCTGCATGTATGTCTGTCTGTCTGCCTGCCTGCCTGCCTGCCTGTCAGTCTGTCTGTCTGTCTGTCTGCCTGTTTGTTTGTTTGTCTGTCTGTCTGCATGTATGTCAGTCTGTCTGTCTGTCTGTCTGCCTGTCTGTTTGTTTGTCTGTCTGTCTGTCTGCTGTCTGTCGGTCTGTCTGTCTGTCTGTCTGCATGTATGTCGGTCTGTCTGTCTGCATGTATGTCGGTCTGTCTGTCTGCCTGCCTGTTTGTTTGTCTGTCTGTCTGCATGTCTGTCTGTCTGTCTGTCTGCCTGTCTGTTTGTTTGTCTGTCTGTCTGCATGTATGTCGGTCTGTCTGTCTGTCTGCATGTATGTCGGTCTGTCTGTCTGTCTGCCTGTTTGTTTGTCTGTCTGTCTGCATGTATGTCAGTCTGTCTGTCTGTCTGTCTGCCTGTCTGTTTGTTTGTCAGTCTGTCTGCATGTATGTCAGTCTGTCTGTCTGTCTGCCTGTCTGTTTGTTTGTCTGTCTGTCTGCATGTATGTCAGTCTGTCTGTCTGTCCACTTGATGACATCGTTAAAGGCTCTTCGTCCCTCAGCATCAGCTGTTATCACGGGACGATGACGTGGCACTTTCTTAATCCAGCTGTCCCTCCCTCCGTACCTCCCTCCCTCCCTGTGTGCGCGTGCGTTTGTGTGTGTGTGTGCGTGTGTGTCGGGTTGTCATCTATAATCATAGAGCTCAACACTACAGCACAGCCCAGTCAGCAGGAGGCAGTCTCCCATGACCCTGTCACTGTTTATTTCTTCTAGAATCTGTCCTTCTGAATTGCCATCGATTGCGGCAGCCAAGGAGAAAAAACAGGAGAGGTGTGATATTCAAGGCGAATTAGACAACTCTTCAGGAAGGTCAATCTACATAAAGCCCACGGGTGGTCAGAAATGGTCACTGTTAGAGACATACATAGTATTGATGCTGTCTGCGGATACAGCTACTCTGTGTTGCATAACTTCATATAAAAGAGAAAGGGGAGGGGCAAAGACAGGGAGCAGTAGTTCATATAAAAGAGAAAGGGGAGGGGCAAAGACAGAGAGCAGTAGTTCATATTAGGGCACTCATTCATTGCTCTGACAGCAAGTGCTACATTGGGAGAGACACACTGCAGCGTCACCTAGAATGCAGCAAATGCACAGTGCACACACACACCCTCACACACACACCCTCACACACACACACACACACTCCCTCACGCTCGCACGCACACATACACACAAATCAGATAAGGCTGTGTGCGGCAACAATTAAGTTGAGAGCAATACGTCTGTCAGTAGCAGCCTGAGGCCAGATAGTTTCCACCTACCGTCGGCACTGTGTTCAACAGAAAGAATCACAAGACAATCTAACATCACCGACACAATCCATACA
Source organism: Dallia pectoralis (assembly GCA_029465975.1). Classification (NCBI taxonomy): domain Eukaryota; kingdom Metazoa; phylum Chordata; class Actinopteri; order Esociformes; family Umbridae; genus Dallia; species Dallia pectoralis. The sequence goes on from CM055750.1 coordinate 13,187,218, forward strand.
AACCACATCATCCATTTATATTGTTATTGTGGAACATTCGACTGCCAGAGAACATACGCCACCCAGGTCTACGTTTGTTCCTCAGAATGAGACGACGACACAGCAGTGGAGAGCAGACATCTTACAGACACATGGAAGAAATATAGATTTTAGATGTTGTTCTGTTCCAGTGTACACAAGGTCACTGTCATCGACAAACACTGACCTCGTCGAGGTCAGATGGAGAAGGTGGCGAAAAAGGAACCACCCTGGGGGAATTCTAAAGAGGCAATGGCAGGAAAGGCAACAAACCCCTGCAAACAATGCCCGAACCGTCAGCCCAATCAATTACAAACAGACGAGAGGCATGACAACAGAGACGTGTCCATCAACAGAGACAGACAGAGCTGAAACGCTTAACAACATTTACATAATGCTAGCAACTTTCTGCCGAGGCATTACCGAACGGCGGGGAGAGTTGGAGACGTTAACGGAGAAAAACTCATAATAAAATAAAACTCTTACACACAGGTGCCTGACATACAGGTGGGGGACACACAGGTGCCTAGCACACAGGTGGGGGACACAGGTGCCTGACATACAGGTGGGGGACACACAGGTGCCTGACATACAGGTGGGGGACACACAGGTTCCTGACATACAGGTGGGGGACACACAGGTGCCTGACATACAGGTGGGGGACACACAGGTGCCTGACATACAGGTGGGGGACACACAGGTGCCTGACATACAGGTGGGGGACACACAGGTGCCTGACATACAGGTGGGGGACACACAGGTGCCTGACATACAGGTGGGGGACACACAGGTGCCTGACATACAGGTGGGGGACACACAGGTGCCTGACATACAGTTGCCTGACATACAGGTGGGGGACTAAAGGAAGCAACGTTTATTGATTTCACAATACGGAAACATCTCAGGTGTTTTGCATAGTTTCCAAAAACACAGATTAAAATACGAAAAAGCATTGCACAGAATTTGTTTTTCTTCGTTTTTTCCCGCACATTTAAAAAATGCAATTAATCACATCTAATTATATTTGTAATTTAGAAGCGCACATTTCTAAAGTTAATTGTTTGTGGAAAAACATCGGTAATTTGAGAAATTCTCATTAACGAGAAATCGCATTCCACATGTTGGAAAATGTAAATGTACGTTTAGCTCATCAGCAGTGTCATCTCTTTGATACTGCCTTATTTGGTCGTCTTTGCAGAGATGGCTAGTTAATTCTGAGGTGCCTGTATGCAGAATCGCACAGATTCTGCCCACAAAAAAAACAGATCACAGTCACAGACAGTTAAACTCCATACACACAGCTGTTCAAACATGAAATAAACAAATATGTATCCCAGTGTTGCATAAACACACACACACACACACACACTGCTACTGTTAATCACCGATCAGCGACTATTCATTGATCTTTACACATAAACCTAAATGATCTGTAAGCCTCACACACAGAACTGGTACTAGTTTGTGCTAGAATAGTACAGTCTCAAGTGTCGTCTGCAAATGTTGGCCCCTAGTTTGTTATCTACTATATCTATACTTCCAGAAAAACATGTTCCCTATTTTAACCTCAACAACTTAACCTTTATCCCTGAACTTAACCTAGAAGTAACACCTAAACCTAACCATAATATTTGTCTGAAACGTACATTTACACTGTAGACCTTAATCACACTCACACACTCTGTCACACACACAAACCGACTGTTTCTGTCTTCTGGCCGGTCACGGCCCATTGGCTGTACTCATGCGGGCATTTCCCATGATTCACGGCCGAACACGTGGTTGTGGAGCAGTTCTGACTCACTGGTCCGTGGAGATAGGAGCAGAGAAACAGGCTGGCTGGGCTTGTGCCCGGTAAGATGGATGGACCACATGCTGGTGGGTGCAACATTAGAAATACCCACACACATAGCGTTCACTTGTTTCACAGGAACTTCTTATCATTCTGTTACTTGTAACATGATGTGTTTTACAGGTAATAGGCAGTTTCTTGACCTCACTGTTTACTACATGGCACACGATTAGCGTGGCAACCAGGTGACGCAGCATGACGAAGTGAACACGATTGGTTGATAGGGGCGTAATTATTCTATTAAATAAACGAGATTCCTCTCTCATCTCCATCTGTCTCTAATGATGTTTGGCTAATGTTTGCACCGGAGCTAATGTCACCAATGACTCCCCAAGTTGGGGAAGCTCCAACTGCATAAATTAACCCCTTAATCATCCCCAGGGACCGGGGAGATGGTGTGGAGGGGGACACTGTTGCCCGGCCCTCCCCTTATTAGGGTGGACCCCTAGAAGCCAGCTGAGGCACCAGGCCAGGCCTCTAATGACTCCTTAATGAAGACCCGCCGTGGCCACAGCGCTGACAAACACTGAGTAACCCTGACACCACCCCCTAGGGGCCCACCTCACTAGGGGCACCACCTCACCAGGGGCCCCACCTCACCAGGAGCCCCACCTCGCCAGGGGCCCCACGCCACCAGGGGCCCCACGCCACCAGGGGCCCCACGCCACCAGGGGCCCCACGCCACCAGGGGCCTCACGCCACCAGGGGCCTCACGCCACCAGGGGCCCCACGCCACCAGGGGCCCCACGCCACCAGGGGCCCCACGCCACCAGGGGCCTCACGCCACCTTGCTCATCAGGCCAGCTGGAAAGAAACGGTCCCCATAGAGCCCCAACAGAACATGGTCTGATCCATGTTACCTTGAGTAACGGATAAAGTGAGTTTGTGGCGGCTCCTATTTGGAGATGAAGCCAGGAATTTTTCAAAAGGAGTAGATTCACACGGACAGAGAAGGAGTTGTGGTTTAGTGGAACGGTAGACCTCAATGGAAGAAACTTTACAGATGTGTTTCTGATTTGCACTGCAAGCAGGGTTGGGTTAGGGTTAGGCTGGTAAGGGTTGGGTTAACTTGGGTTGGGTAAGGGTTAGGGTTGGGTTAGGGTGGGTAAGGGTTGGGTTAATGTTTGGCTGGGTTGGTGTTAGGTTAGGTTGGGTTGGGTTGGGTTAGTGTTAGGTTAGGTTGGGTTGGGTTAGTGTTAGGTTAGGTTGGGTTGGGTTAGTGTTAGGTTGGGTTTGTGTTAGGTTAGGTTGGGTTGGGTTAGTGTTAGGTTAGGTTGGGTTGGGTTAGTGTTAGGTTAGGTTGGGTTGGGTTAGTGTTAGGTTGGGTTGGGTTAGTGTTAGGTAAGGTTGGGTTGGGTCAGTGTTAGGTTGGGTTGGGTTAGTGTTAGGTTGGGTTGGGTTAGTGTTAGGTTAGGTTGGGTTGGGTTAGTGTTAGGTTAGGTTGGGTTAGTGTTAGGTTAGGTTAGGTTGGGTTGGGTTAGTGTTAGGTTAGGTTGGGTTGGGTTGGGTTAGTGTTAGGTTAGGTTGGGTTGGGTTAGTGTTAGGTTAGGTTGGGTTGGGTCAGTGTTAGGTTAGGTTGGGTTGGGTTAGTGTTAGGTTAGGTTAGGTTGGGTTGGGTTAGTGTTAGGTTAGGTTGGGTTGGGGGAGCTGACTGCAGGCATCAGATTCTCTTTTTAACATCATAGACTCACGTAATTACAGACTGTACCATCGACAGCCTGCCTCAGTTTCTCCTAAATACTCACACCCCAAATTAGGGGTTACCTCTCACAAGTCAACCGTACTATTTAAGACTGGAACGACACATGCGAAAACAGAAGCAGAGTTCGGCTTTAGCAGCTGAGTGTTTGAGGACATAAATCTGTCCAGAGAGACGACTACTGGGAAGATTAGAGACCAGGTTACCCTCCTGTGTGGAAGGACCAGGTTGGGTCACATATTGTGTGAGGAGAAAAAACGGTGTCCTTGTTATCGCAACAATATCTGACAGCGAAAAATATCTTAAGATATTTCCAAAGGCAGCGAGTTAAAGAAAACACTCTGTGGTATAAAATGACCTCACTAGTTTGGACTGCAGCTTAAAGCCAGTCATGATGACAGAACTCTGCACTCCAGAAGCCATTTCCCAAGATCCCTCTCTTCTCATAGATAACACTAGCAGCTTTCCTCTCGCCTTAACCTCCAACCCTCCTCTCTCTCTCCATCCCGAATCGAACTCCACAGCACATCCGCACAGACAATCACGCCCTCGTTGTCCAGCAGACGAGACCTCTTTTTTTGAGAAGTTATCGTTTCGAAAAGATAGGAAAGTTGTGAAGCTCGCAGAAGTAAACCGCCAAAACAAAGACTGCTGTCCTGATCACACAGTAAACGGAAAGTGCGCATTGGTCAGAAACACGATGTGTGATTAAGGCCAGCGACCCGGCCAGCTGTAGACATGACGTGGGGGCGGAGCTTGAGCAGCAGTCAGACAGGCAGGAGCAGAGACAGGGGCCATGCAGGGCATTAGGAGATGAAAGAGGGGCTGTATGCTGGTACTCTACTGATAAGGACACCATCCAATTACTCCCTCTGATTTATGGAGAACGCTCCCCGTAAGATCTCTGTCTTTCCTCTCTCACTCTACAGCTCCAGAACCGGGCAGAGCCAGGACACACTGTGCCGGTCTGAAAATGTAAAACCATAATTTCTCATGTATGTGTCTGTATGTATCTGTATGTATCTGTACAGTATGTGTCTGTATGTATCTGTATGTATCTGTACTGTATGCATCTGTATGTATCTGTACTGTATGCAGCTGTACTGTATATATCTTTACTGTATGTAGCTGTACAGTATGTATCTTTACTGTATGTATCTGTATGTAGCTGTACAGTATGTATCTGTATGTATCTGTATGTATCTGTACTGTATCTGTATGTATCTGTACTGTATGTATCTGTACTGTATCTGTATGTATCTGTACTGTATGTAGCTGTATGTATCTGTATGTATCTGTACAGTATGTAGCTGTACTGTATATATCTTTACTGTATGTAGCTGTATAGTATGTAGCTGTACTGTATGTATCAGTATGTAGCTGTACTGTATGTATCTGTATGTAGCTGTACAGTATGTATCTGTACAGTATGTATCAGTATGTAGCTGTACTGTATGTATCTGTATATATCTGTACTGTATGTAGCTGTACAGTATGTATCAGTATGTAGCTGTACTGTATTTATCTGTATATATCTGTACTGTATGTAGCTGTACAGTATGTATCAGTATGTAGCTGTACTGTATTTATCTGTATATATCTGTACTGTATGTATCTGTACAGTATGTATCAGTATGTAGCTGTACTGTATTTATCTGTATATATCTGTACTGTATGTAGCTGTATAAACTCTCCCACCTTTGTTCTCCAGTGCAAACCAAGTAAGCAGGAGACAAACATCCTGCATCAAGCTAGCCTGGCCTACAGGAAGTGACCTCACCTCCACAGAGAGGCCAGACAATAAGTTTGAAATCAGAAAGCAAAGCAGCAGGCAGCACAGGCTGCATTAATGAGGCATCTGTTCCCCGGTCAGTCCGCAGTGTTCTGCTCTCTGAGGAAGGCCAGGTGGTGTGACCCACATGTGAGTGTGATTAGAGGGGGCCCGGGGGGGGCAGGGGGACGGGCAGGGGGCGCCAGGGGGGCAGGCACTGAGGACCAGGGGGACGATCAGTAGAAGGCAGCAGCTATTAGCATTAGCGTGGGATGATCTCCTCATGACCCCGCAATAGTTCATATATGACACACTGTATAACACACTGTATAACACACTGTATAACACACTGTATAACACACTGTATAACACACTGTATAACACACTGTATAACACACTGTATAACACACTGTATAACACACTGTATAACACACTGTATAACACACTGTATAACACACTGTATAACACACTGTATAACACACTGTATAACACACTGTATAACACACTGTATAACACACTGTATAACACACTGTATAACACACTGTATAACACACTCCGAACCCAAACATTCCATGACTAGGAATGTCCGACTTCTACACACCGCCTGAGTGGATAAAGGAGAGAGGTAGAAGAGAGAGAGAGAGAGAGAGAGAGAGAGAGAGAGAGAGAAGAGGAGGTTTTCTCTCAAAGGAGAATGAGTGAGCTGTAAAGGAATGTGTCAGTTTTCTACAACACGACGGCGAGGCTGTGTACGTGTCCGTTAGGTATCTGTCTCCGTCCACCCAGTATACGTCCACACCACCGTAGCAGTAACACAGCGTAGGCTAGTGGTATATTCACATTAGCCGGACACAGACGTAGTGTTTGGTAATATACCACACACACACACACACACACTATGACTTCCTGTTTGACTGTAAAAGCAGAGTTGTATGGGGATTTAACCAACACACGTGGGGGCAGGGACTCGGCTGTTCTGACTTTAGGAGGAAGATTGTTCCACCATTTTGTGCTTTGCTGAGTGGGATCTTCTCTACCTTTGGGGTGGGACGGCCAAGAGGCCAAAGGTGCTAAAACAACGTGCGTCAGTTGGGATATCGTGTTTAAGCATAACCTGAAGTTAAGTAGGAGCAGAAAGTCACTGGAGAGTGGAGATCATGCTGGTGACATGGGAGAAGGTTACACATCAGGTGAGCTGTGGTATCTTGCAGGGGTTTGTTGTGAAAAAAAAAGTGTTAGCGGTAGCTTTGAGCTCCAATGGTTCTGACTGGACTGTTTATATGTCCTGATTTCTGCCCAAACAACAGCTGAAGCCGGCCGAGAGGAGCTGGCAGAGATGATAAGAGACAAGGAAAGAGACGGATGGGTAGGACACAGGCGTCCTTCTTTACAGGTGTCGGTGAGAACGTGCTTTAACGAGTAACTGCCCGAGCCGCGCAATCGCTACAGAGGTCAGTCAGAACAGTGAAAGAAAAATGTTCCCACAGCCTGGTCCCTTCGTCATGTTCTACAGAGAGATGCTTCTAGACACGGCACATTCACATACACTAACAGAAGCAGAAGAAATATCAGCCATTCATTCTCTGACACACGCACAAGCACCTTGGGAAGAGCTACTGGAAAACCGCCAGGAGTATGATATAGATGGGGGGGGGTCGTGTCTCAATGTCCTACCTCCCTGTCCTTGAGCTTCATGGCCAGAACCAGCTGGTGGCGGTGGTTGGTCAGCGCCTCGCGATAGTTGCCCTTGGAGAAGAATGCGGAGCCCAGGTTGCCGTGAGCCCGGCATTCGCCTGTTTGGTCACCTAGGGGTGAGGAGAAGACAGGTGACACACGGTGACTACAGGACAGGACGGCGTAGGAGAGAGAACAATGGTCTCAGTTCTACTGTGAACACAATCAATACCCCCTAGACGTTCGATGCCGGCCCATGTATCCGTGTTAGTTCACCGCTCAGGTGGTGCCGGGTGAAACCGATACCTAAACGTGCTGTCTACGGGCCCTCTGCCGTCGGACGGCACAGATGCAGCGAGGCAATGGACTTTCTTGACACTGACATCCCATTATGTCCTTAAAGGGAGAGCGCTAGGCTTTCTAAGCTGCCGTACAGTACATAGGGTAGCAGGCTGACAGACAGGCTGCAGGTAGACCTGATCTCCAGGCCTCCAGTGAGGGGAGAAGGCCTTATTATTTCTGCCTGACAGACAGGCTCCGCAGACAGGGCCAAAGCTAAGCTCTCTCTCCCTGAGATGCACATCGTTCTGCTCCACTCAAGGCCATTATATTCTCTGCTCGGCCCACTCATGTGTTAAACTGTGGGGGGTCAGAAGAGTCCTGCCAATCTGGGCTTCCTAACACACACACACACACACACACACCCACACAGCAACTAAGGACCAGATAGAGATACACACAAACACACAGACATACAGACATACTCTCACACACACACAACATATGTCTCTTACCTAGAGTCTTGGAGACCTCCAGGTCTTGCTGCATGTATCCAGTGCTCTTCTCGGCGTTGCCTAGGGACCAGTGAGCGCTGCTGAGGGCCGAGAACACGGAGCCACGCAGTTTGAGGCTGCAGGTACCGATCTTTAACGCCGACTCCAGCACCACCACCGAGGCGGTGTGGTGGGAGGCGGTCAGCAGCTCCTGGCCAATCACAGACACCACCACGAACGGACTCTTGTCCAGCTTCATCTTCTGCAGCTGCTGATAGGTGGGTTCCAGGGTTTCTGTAGGGAGAGATGGAGTTGAATTACCAAACGCGCAAAACAATCACAAAACATTTATACTCAGAACCCATCCCTATGGATATCAGACCAATTTCAACTATGCAGAAAATCAGACAATGTTTTTATTTGTTTCATAAAGTGCCAAGGAGCTCCATACGTCACCTCACGAACGACGTGTTCAGGACAGGTTCACCTGAATATCTTTTGACATGAAACATCTCAACATCTCCCCCATTCCCCCCCGTCCTCTTTATTGTGTTACGGGGACAGAAATCCGGGCGTATTTTGTCGGCTTAATGGCCCGAGTTTGAATGACTGATGGCTTTTAGAAAACAAATGTCTCTCTTCATTTTTATTCAATATTGCAGTTTTTAAGAGCGGAGAAGACTGAGTGTGTCGACCGTCGAGAGTGATGGGGAACATAGTGCCTGTAACACACAGGGGGGAGGGGCCAGAGGAGACACAAGGTGACCTATGGGAAGGCTGGAAATGCACAGAATGACATAAATCAATGGTTCCACCCGTGAGGTTTGGGACAACCAGTCCGCCAGCCAGACAACCAGACATCCAGTCCGCCAGTCAGCCAGCCTGACAACCAGTCCACCAGTCAGACAGCCACTCAACTGCAAGTTCAATTGGGCACATTAAAAACACTCACATGCCCCTTGTAGTTAATTAGGTCACTGATCCCCTAGGGGGGGCTGTTGAGCGCGGTATACTACGCCAGAAGTCATGTTCTGTTTGTCTGCTACCACTGTATCTGTAATGACCGCGCACTTGAAGACAACGCCGCGTGTCATTGGCTGAGACGGACGCAAACGACAAAAAGCAATTAAAACAACGCGGGCAAAAACGGCCCGATGCCGAGCCGAGCACATAGAGACAATATTCACGTACACATGTAATGAAAACACACACACAAGCCACTCAGAAATATAATTGGACGTGCTCCCTCGGGGCCGCGTCGCTTATGTTCCAGCGATTGGCTGAATGAAGCACAACAGTGACAGAGGGTGCACATCAGACACATTCATAGCTCGTAATTGCGTTCAAAGCATAAAGCCATAAATCAAACACGGTGAAAACAGTACAACAAGGTGCAATGGCCGCTGTACTCATAAACAGATAGTTCAGGCTGTGTCATGGAAAGCTTTGTGCCACACCGTTTGTTTCACACCACAAGCGTCAAACACATACACGGCACGCACATCTGAATATTCTTATGGATTCCCTAAAAGCATTCCCAAAAAACCTAAACTGTAACCCAATTCTAACCCCTTGAACCCAAACATCAAAACCCCACCCTAAACCTATCCCCCAACCCCAATTAAAACCTTTACCCTAAACCTAACCCCTTGCTCTAAACCTAACCCCTAACTCTAAACCTAACCCCAAGCTAAAAATTGCATTTCTCATTGGATACAAAAACATTTCCCTAGGTCAAGTTTGTACTGTATTTTTGGTCATTTTTGTGGCTGTAGTGTACTTGTACACGCAAACACACACACACACACACAAAACACACACACAGAACACACACACAAAACACACACATCAACACTGCCGAGGACACCCTGCTGAAAAGTTTAACGAGCACCCTCTGTTTGCCGCTTTGTCATATTTCTCTCTTGGCCTGTTGTCAATCTCTCTCTCTCTTTCTCTCTCACGTTCTCTCTTTTCACACATCCTTGTTTCTCTCTCCTTTACTAGTGCTCTCTCCCACCCAGAATATATTTTTATAACCACCAAGGGTTATAAAATCTAAATATGCAGCGGATATGCAAATGGATACGTACATATACGCATAAATATAACACACACCGCTGTGCTGCCTGATATCAAGGGAGGGTTAGACAGCCTATCGCGTTCTCCCTGGGCGGGGTTGGCGACAACAGACAACAACAGATCCATGTAGCGTACGTTCCTTCTGTGTATCCCTGCCTTTAAATACAACCAGGACTCATTTCATCTTCCCATTTCATGAGCCACTGGCCCCTGTTCTTCCGTGCCGCTATACGACTGGTGTCAAGGGGCCCGGGACCGGGCTGTACACAAAATAGAGCACGCCGTCTTTACTAGTCTGCCTCTGAAGTGCACGGCTGTTACCAACCTCCATGCTTTCATAATGTGAATAGTGTGCTTCGTTGGTAACAATGAATTGTAAATGTGATCGTCTCCAACCCCCCCAGAGACTCAGCTGGTCTCCATGTTACTGCTGGCTGGGCTGTATATGTACAACATCTCATTTCACTCAATGATATTCCCTGTATAGAAGGAATATGAAAAGCTCGGTATCTGACTCGTGAGAGGGTGATAAAATCAGCGCGCACGTCAGAAACGAGCCAGAGATGGAGGGTTTTGAGGGAGCAGTTTTCCATCTTTCGGGAGCCCTTTGTTGTGGGGAACACACAGGCGTACAGTAAGTCAACAGTGGTAGTCACGTGAGAGAACCGTATGCGCCTCAGCTCCGGACCGATAGAAAAAAGTCTCTGATCTATGTTGGAAGATGAGGGAGCATGTGTTGGGTTTTACCATATAAACACTGTTTGTCGCCATGAAGACGAAGGCCTCGAATATGAATATTTGCTTTCGTGATTTTCTCTGTTCGCTGTGTTCACGGGTGTTCAACTTCAGCTACATCACATTGCCGGACGAAAAAAGAGAAAGAACCCAAACACAAAAGTGAATTTGGAGACTAAACAGATGTCAGTGTGTTTGTCAGTCATTCATGCAGATTGTGTTTAGGAATTTGTTAAACAACAGATCACTACTTGAATTCCAGTAGTATGGAAAAACATCTTCATTAATCGTGCCTGACAAAGGAAATGCACAACTCTAGACTGTTAACATAAAGGACATGTTATTATTATTACTGCTTGTGCTTACTAAAAGCAGGGTAGCACCTTTGATTAATAAATTAATGAAGAAAGGTTAGACCTGAACAGGGAACAGTCTAGACCAATCAGTCAGAACGCGTCCAGGCAGGCAGAATGTAGTTTTCTTGAATATAGATTAAACTATATATTCAGTAATTATACTCTAATTAAACATTTTAAATGTGCATACATTACTACTGTATTAACCGCTTGGGAAATCAAATTAGGAGTTATCTGGAACCAAAGTACAGCAATGAGAATTCTTAGAGAGAAATCTTACAACCTGTTATTTGAAATTAAGAATTAATTTTTGTGGAATTCAACAAGAATAATTGGTTTCTTAGCTGAAAGGTTGGCTACAAGGTGGCTAAAGTGTGGCTACGGGTTGGCTACAAGGTGGCTACAAGGTGGCTAAAGTCTGGCTACAGGGTGGCTAAAGTGTGGCTACAGGGTGGCTAAAGTGTGGCTACAGGTTGGCTAAAGTCTGGCTACAGGGTGGCTAAAGTGTGGCTACAGGGTGGCTAAAGTGTGGCTACAGGTTGGCTAAAGTGTGGCTACAGGTGTGGCTACAAGTTGGCTAAAGTGTGGCTACAGGGTGGCTAAAGTGTGGCTGGCTAAAGTGTGGCTAAAGTGTGGCTACAGGGTGGCTAAAGTGTGGCTACAGGTTGGCTAAAGTGTGGCTACAGGGTGGCTAAAGTGTGGCTACAGGTGGCTAAAGTGTGGCTACAGGGTGGCTAAAGTGTGGCTACAGGGTGGCTAAAGTGTGGCTACAGGTTGGCTAAAGTGTGGCTACAAGTTGGCTAAAGTGTGGCTACAGGTTGGCTAAAGTGTGGCTACAGGTTGGCTAAAGTGTGGCTACAGGGTGGCTACAGGTTGGCTACAGGTTGGCTATGGGTATTTCCGTTGCACTAGGTGGAGAAACTACTGTTCAGACATAAAATAATTGTTTCTAAAATGATGTTTCTAATAAATGGTTAAATTTAAATTATGGAGTTTTCTGTCTAAACTAAATATATGTGCATAAATATGAATTAGCATTAACCAACTCAAAAACATTGATTAAAATATGAAATCTAGGGACAGTTAACCAATCTTCACATGTTCTGGCTATCCAGACTATACATTATTGAAAACATCACTAACTAAACACATTAGCAGAAAATCACAACAACAGCAACACTCAGGTTTTCAGATATCATATTGCATCTATCTATCTTTCTTTCTACCTTTTCAACTATCGCCAATTGTTATTAATATTGCTGCTGTAACTGCTATTAAAAAAAAAATCTAAAGCATAAATACATTAAAATAAGATGGCAAAGCACATCACATTCACTTCCGCATGTGTATTTTGGAAGTCTGCCATCATTAGGGTAGGTAGAAAGTTTATTTATACCCTGGCAACAGAAAACTCAAAGCAAAAGGAAAATTAAATGAGCGCCTTGGGTAATCCCCAGGTAATCCCGGAAGCAGCGTGTTACGCGGCCGATAAGAAGCCCTGGCAGAAACACGGCCATGTTTGACTTCAGCGGGAGAAACCCAACCAATGCTCTCTCCTACAACTCCTTATCACAGGGCTTTGGCTGCGTAACACTGATTATCCTCCCTGTTTGCTGGCGTAACACTGATTATTTTCCCCCTGTGCCAGGAGCCCCTGTGAGAGGATCATTGCTCTTAATCCCCCAACCTAACCCCCCACACCCCCCCAACACACCTTGGACTGGTTCCCTCCCTCACTCGATGCCTCCTCATCCAAACTCCACGAGAAACATGATCGACAATTAACAGATTAAAAAGCCCGAGCCAGGAGTTTTTCTTCTACCTCCAGGCCCAGCCAGGTCCACCGTGCTCGGTGACTGGAGCTGGGCCCACTCCCAAACCCTTGAACCTTCCGGTTATCGGTGCTTTTTATAGAAAAAAGGCCAGTTAAAAGAGCATATGTATCAACCGGGCTCTCTCTGTGGCGCAGTAAAACACTGTACTGTTACAAGCAACCAGTATCGATTCACGTGAACAGTATCTAAGGAGTTCGGTGGTTTACGTGATGACAAACCCAGACTTAAAGATGACTCAGAGTCTCTGTTGGCTTTGGGATAGCAGCTTATTAAATCCTCTGCAGCCGTCAGCTAGCGGTCACCAGTGAAATGGACTCGGGTAATGTTTGGAGGAAGTCCCCCATGTGGACCAAGTTGTTGCAGCTCATATTACACACATCATGAAGCAGGCAAGTCAGACCGTTTACTGAAAGCCCTGCCTGGATCCTAAGATACATACCGCCTCCTCTAACATTATTGGCACCCTGGAAAAGTATTGGAAGAAAATCTAAGATATCCAGTATATGTTCCATGTAATGGAGAAAGTATATTGCTTTATACATATATAATTGTCAGAGAATCACACTCATTGTTTTAATAATTTCATCATTTTATAATAATGTCCGTCAAAAACATTGGCACTCTACCAAAGTGATAGTGAAAGCATTTGCTATTTCTTTACGTTTTGTTTAGTCTTTTTTTGTGCCGAATGGAGATTAACAGAGAATCATGTATTACTTATCTTCACTTTTATTGTAATATTATATCATTAAAAACTTTTTCGAACACTGCTACATTAATGTGTACACTACCGTAACTATATTATGATTGTCAATGATTAGCAAAGATACAAATATCATACCACCAACACATGTTACTGGCATTCATAAAAGAATAGTGTCCCTTCAGGTATAAAATTAAATATATTCCATTCTAATTTACAATGACTCCGAATAAGAATTGACTTACCTATTTGCTACAAAATCTTCAATGATATCTAATCAGCAGTAACAGGCTTGATGACATAATTGTCAACCAATGATATATCACCAAACATTGATTCAATTTCATGGATGAGAATCTTTAGGAGTGCTCATTCGGTGGACACAGCGTACTAAGACTAAAAACAATATTAATCGCAGGAAAAAAAATCTCTAAATGACCTGTAGTACTATATAAACATACGTGCACGCACATACAGTATGCAGCGGATACCTCATAGAGATTTTGCCGATCTTTATCGATGTGGTACCCCATCGTTTATGTCCTACTGACTACCATCTGTGATTATTGCCTGACAGGGGCATTGGGGACTGGAGACAGTTAAACAGATCCGACGGGCGTTACCTCGTAGTGGGGACTTCATTGCAGCCTCCACCATGCCCACCAGAAGCTGCAAGCTCTTGGGGTCCTGGGCCAGACCTGAGGCAAAGGCGGCCAGCGCGTCGGCATGGCGACCAAGGTACTGGAGGGCAACGCCCTGTCGGAAGTATGCCTGTAGAAGAGAGAGGGTGGGGGGGGGGTCAATACTAGTCAGGTCTCACAGTGTGGGTCTCCACACGAGCACATTATCTCCCATTCACACCACACATAACACACCATTTGCAGTTTATTCACACGAGCAGTTTTCCCGGGCACATAACGCCGGTCTCTTTTGTGTTCCCATAATAGAGTGATCACGGTGTTTCCTGTACTTGTTAATTGGATTATAAATTTTACATAAATGCACACGACACAGACACTCTCTCTCTCGGCGGCTGCATTTCTCAGGAGCGCAGCTTTGTTTTCCGCTCGCTTAAATTATGCATTTTTTCGGTCTGCAGCGGGGGTTCGCCCCGTGCACAAATGTGGACTTCGCTTAGATTCTGTTGTAAGAGCTTGGAGAGAGAGAGAGAAACAGAGAAGGAGAGAGAAAGAGGGAGAGAGAGCTAGCCTACATAATGGAATTACTTTGTAGAATCATAAAAGGAAACCCGAAATATTCCAGACACACCAATGCAACTTCCCCAGTGCTGCTATAATGACATATTACCACCCTGAATCGGCCGTGGCTTTTTAACATCTGGCGCTTCCAGTCGTGGACTTTCCTTTTAAAAACGTGCCCAGTTTGCTCCCCTTGCTTGCCACAGATCGCCAGTCACATAGTGGTTGGTTTGTGATTTAACCCCAGAGAGAGGCCATGATATACCACAGTACAGCTATATCAGATTCTGACTATTGACAAAGTTTTGGAACATTTTACTGGGTAATGGAGAGCCAAGGGGAACAGAATCACTGTCAGTGACCCAAAACTCAACCATTCCGATAACAGCAGCAGCATCGGCTTGTTCTGTGTAGAGACAGCTGTTTTCTGAACTGTCTGGCTGCATATGCT
Source organism: Dallia pectoralis (assembly GCA_029465975.1). Lineage (NCBI taxonomy): Eukaryota > Metazoa > Chordata > Actinopteri > Esociformes > Umbridae > Dallia > Dallia pectoralis. The sequence continues at coordinate 13,202,363 of CM055750.1, forward strand.
TGTGTCTCAAGGCTGATCTGATATAAGTCCATGCACTGAACAAAAGCCAGCCCCGGTCAGCTTAGCTTTACTACTCCATGTTCTTGATCAGCAGCCAGTCTGAGAGAAATATGGAATCTGCTCAACTCAAAGACAATTTCAGCCAAACCATTAAATCCCCACAGGATGTGGGACGATATAAGCTTACTGTAAACACAAAACGACATCACAGTGTTCGCCTGTAAAACAAATATGACATTACAGTGTTCGCCTGTAAAACAAACATGACATTACAATGGAAGATTCACATGTTATTTTGTCTTTTATATTTCAAATATGAATGAAAAGATTACAACTAACTTTTGCAATTTTCCAACTGTGATCCGTGGAGACATTTCTTAAACCTCACGAATCTTGGTCCTTACTGTGCCTCGGGGCAAAATACACTTGGGGCCTCTTACAGGCAGGTTCAGAGCTCCAGTTAATTAAAATACTTAAAGGGGCATTTCACCCTGAGGTGGTTTGGATGTTGTTTGAGAGATGTTTAGGTCAGTGAGATTTATTTCACATAAAATTGTGCGGAATTGTTCTCGGCACGCGAAATGACACATTTATTGAAGCAAGCCAGCCGCTAAAAAATAAATGCAATCATGTTTTGTTTCATTTAGCGAAGCCTCAATGTTACATTGATCGAGTTGTCATGGTATGATAGATCCATTGGATGTATTTCAGTGATACTTCTAGCTGCATCTATATCTATAGATCTATATAGATATAGATCATATATATGTATATCTATATAGATCTATGCATATTTATATATATATATTTGTTTTTTTTTCAGAAATGTACAAGGTGGAGGCACAGTGTTTCCTGCAATGCATTTGTTTTATATCTTTACTTGGTTTTGTTGTGTTCTGGTTGCTTTTGTATGTTAAAATCCTCTGTATATTACATGCTAGACAACAAACAAACTGCCCAACACAACGACTTCTCATCAAACGTCTCTGGAGTGATCTTACATGGCGATATTGAACTATAGATGTTTGACCCATAGCCGGGTGACATTGGTGCGCAAGTGCTGAATATGACCGCTGGAACACATGCACGCTCGCAATACGAATACTACCCCGACTGTGCATCCAATCAGAGACCGAGACCACATACAGAGTTCCTAATGACTTACTGTGAATACCGGAAGACAGGGTACATCTATAATCAATATCTGTGCAACATGTTAGACACACGTAGAACATGAGAAAAGGTTCTCCGATCTACGAGGCTACCCTGCAGTCGGCAGTGTATATCTGTGCAACAGTTCCTCACTGAGGTAGCGGGTGCAGCTAGCCGCTTCCAAAAGTGACACGCGGGCTAATTTGTGATTAGCATCTAAGAGTTCTTTTCATTAGCCGGGCCTCGGCCTCACGGCGAGCGCCAGTAGGGAAGGGCCAACTGGATGGGGATTAGGCAAAATGAGACATGACATCGAATTTATAGAGACCAGTAATTAATTTTGCTTACGTCCTGGCCCCTCCTGTTGATTAACAATCTCTCGCTGACCCCCCCCCCCCACACACACACACACAGACACACACACACATACACACACACTGGATCACGGCTCCATTGAAACGGATGAGGACAGAGATTAGATTCAAAGCATTAACCTTTGTTCCAACACTGTTATTATAGGAGCCGGAGCGAGGGCCAGAGCACCCGTTCAATATTAATTGCATCTGAGGCAGAGTTTGGGCTGCCAGCCGTGGGCGCGGAGTGACAGGCTGGGAGACGTTCTGCCCCCGGGAACAACAGGCATTTAAAAGCACTTCTCTCTTTGATTAGATTTACTATATGACTGCTCTACCAAACTGCTCTTTCATTCCCCTCAGAGAGCCCGGCAGTGACAGAGAGAGAGAGAGAGAGAGAGAGGGAGAGAGAGAGAGAGAGAGAGAGAGAGAGAGGCGAGAAGAAACTGTCATTCTCTTTAAACAAAAATTGACATCTCCTTTATTTATTTCCTACCCACCCCCACGGACAAGGGTTTAAAAGCCTATATTCTTCGGAGGGGGCATTCAAATATTGCAAACACGAGCGCGTGAATAAATGCATTGATCAAATACGATGGAAGAAGATGACAGAATCGATGCACCGCGCTGCCTTAAAAGAATTCTCTCTTATCCATTAATCTCTGCAGTCAAAGCATATCATGCAGACCACACACATAGACACACACACACACACACAGACACACACACACACACACATAGACACACACATAGACACACACACACACACAAACACACACACACACACACACACACACATAGACACACACACACACACACACACATAGACAAACTAACATAGGGCACACACAGCGCCAATACAATTTCAACACAGACACTGAAGCGCGCGCACACACACACACACACACACAGACACACACACACACACACAGACACACACACACACAGACACACACACACACACACACACACACAGGCAACCACATGTCACACATAAATCATAACGACCTAATTGCAAAAACTCAGGTGTAGCAGTTAAACATAATCCCTAATCAGAACTGGCCCATTGACTCCTTATAGCAGTGCATATGTGTGTGTGTGTGTGTGTGTGTGTGTGTGTGTGTGTGTGTGTGTGTGTGTGTGTGTGTGTGTGTGTGTGTGAGGGTGGCAAAGTGCAACAGGTCCAGTACGGCACGGGCACTGAGATCTCGGTAAAGAGCACCTACCATTACCACACGTTTCTCTTCACGCGTTGACGCGATCATTTCTGAAAACACAGCAGCCCCCACTTAGAGCTGCCGCTCAAACGATTAGCGCACCCTCCAGCTCTCTGAGGAGACAGAAGAGAGCATCCGAGAAGCGCCGCAGATTAGCGTCGCTTTTCAAACGCGCTGAACATTCACAAAGAAAAGGCGAAGCGGTGTGTTTTAATCACCTTGCCCCCCGTCCTCCTCACCTTGCTTTCTCTCCACAGAAGCCAAATGGAGCGAAACACTTGGAGTGTAACTCAATGATACTAACCACAATGTGCCATCTAACCTCACTAAGGCTGGGCGTCGTGTACGACATGACATGCCGTGTTCCTCAACCTCTGTGTGAAATGGAAATCCAGCTGAATTACTGAAGGTTCTTACGTTCCTCTCTGACTCCTCTTGGTCTCAGCTACAATGTGCTGACGCCACAGAAGAAATGTGGCTCGAATCAGAAGGCTTGTCGTTCTCACCCTAGGGTGGTTTCTGTGTGTTTGTGTCTGTGTGTGTGTGTGTGTGTGTGTGTGTGTGTGTGTGTGTGTGTGTGTGTGTGTGTGTGTGTGTGTGTGTGTGTGTGTGTGTGGTGATGTGTGATAAAAAGAGGAGAGAGGCCAGAGCGACAGAGGGAGTAGAGAGCAGCTGAAGTGATAAAAGCTTTTCTTGTTTCTGGAACATTTAAATATTTCATGACTGCTTGTTTGAAGTGCTTTTAAATATTCATAGTTTTATGCTTAAGAGGACAAGTGAGAAATGATGCAAAGAAAATATATGTACACACATTGTTAGATTGTGTTAGACAGCCTCTGTCACAGAGACACACACAGGCGCGTCAGAACATAATGCCCCTAGTCGTGGGGTTTGACAGGAGGTTTACAGATTTACATGATAGTGGCCTGCGCGTGTGTGTGTGTGCGCGAGTGTGTGTGTGCGGGCGTGTTTTCTTGAGGGACCAACTGTTAGAGCTGTCCGTATTAGCGGATCTGGATAAAACCCTGGGTGTCTGTCAGGCCCCTCCCTGATTCCCTGTCAGGCCCCTCCCTGAGTCCCTGTCAGGCCCCTCCCTGATTCCCTGTCTGGCCCCTCCCTGATTCCCTGTCAGGCCCCTCCCTGATTCCCTGTCAGGCCCCTCCCTGAGTCCCTGTCAGGCCCCTCCCTGATTCCCTGTCAGGCCCCTCCCTGATTCCCTGTCTGGCCCCTCCCTGATTCCCTGTCAGGCCCCTCCCTGATTCCCTGTCAGGCCCCTCCCTGATTCCCTGTCAGGCTCCTCCCTGATTCCCTGTTAAGACCATTCCCCATTCCTTGAGAACATCCTTGAGAACAGTCACAGAGACATAGATGCTTGCAGACAATCAACTCCCCTGTGATTGACAGTCGCCCATCTTGTCCATCACCAGGCTAACAAACAGCAGAACAGACACACACACACACACATTCACACACACACACATTCACACACACAAGCAAAAAGATGGACAATCATGTGTTATAGAAAGTAATAATGTAGGGTTATATTGAGCTGCAGGGAAGTCAGAGTAGCGGACTGTGTTCATATTCTGTAGGGCTTAATGAGTCTGTCAATGTTACCTGGCAATAGGACATCCTCTGAGTTCCTCATCCTATACCACTGTGATTCTGGTTCACATGTGTCTCCACTACCCACACAGATTATTAATATAGAACATCCTATTGTTTAGCTCTAAGATGTGCAGAAGGAACCTCATAAGAGAACGAAAGCAAACAGAAAAATACACAACAAGCAAGGAATATCAGGGGCATTAAGACAAAGACGGCTATCTGCCTTTGTCGGGCTTTGGTGACGAGACAATTATCTAATACGCATTTGGAAAAGCGTACAATGGAGCCGACAACAAAGCATGGTGGCATTTGCACCGGGTTTCTACAAATAGCTCCACCAACAGTCAGTCCACCAGCAGCTCCCCTGCCAGGAAGCACTTTAATGGAAACCACCGCAGAATCAAACAGTGACAGCATGCTGCAGGGAAAACACACACACCGATACACACACACACACACCAATACACACACACACACACCAATACACACACACACACACACACCAACACACACACATACCAATACACACACACCAACACACACACACACTAATGCACACAAACACACACCAATACACACACACACACCAATACACACACACACACACACCAACACAAGCACACACACACCAATACACACACACACAAACACACACACACACGCACACACACCAATACACACACACACACACCAATGCATACACACACACACACTCACACCAACACACACACAATTGCCCACCCAACCATACACACACGCGCCCATTAACATGTGAACCAGAGCACACACACACACACACACACACACTAAAAGCCTACCCATGACAACACCACCTGAACAGCCCTGACACCAGCTGAGATGGTGCAACACAGATTAGCACTAATGGTTCTCCTTGGAACAAAGAGATTGCCGCCTTTCATTCCTCCGTATCTCGGCTCTTTAAACTGCTGGGTGCTTGGTTGCCTGGCTGCCAATGTGACCTGGGCATCTCATCTGTCGTCCAGAGATCCATGATGGGCGGTCGCCATCTCCGTCAGATCTCCGCCACAGCACCTCAAGGTGACACTGAATATGTGCCGGGTACACGAAATGTCAACTGTTTAATTTAATTTCCCGGGATAACTGTCACCGTGACAAATTAGCCGAGAGAACAGCGAGATAGGCAAGTGGAAGCACTAGTGCTTTGAGCGTTTTCACTTCAGTATGACAAACTGAACGCCACAGGCACAATACCAGCTCCCAATTAAAAACTAAGCCCAAGCTAAAAGCTGGCCTATTCAACTCCAGTCCTGGAGGATCTAAACACTCCTGGTTTTCATGATGTCCTTCTGAAAAATGACCGAGTCAGACCAAGGTTCACCAGATGATTGCAATTAACTGCCTAAGTAAAAGCCTAAATCAGAACGGTTTCGGCCCTTCAGTTAAGACCGGTCTTCCTTGGGGACAGGGGAGGTCAGATGTGGACCATTAGTGGCAGGGTGGATTAAACCCTAGGGCCCTGGTCCATGGCAGAGTGACCCACGAGAGTGACAGGGACACAGACATGAGCTCCCCAATCAAATAAGACAATGCCGGGTCGAGGGACGTCCTGACCGACATCGATCAGGTGAATTTACTCAGCAGACCGACACAGCAAATCCATTTATGCCCAGAGAGAGCAGAGACGGCGCTCCTGGAAGAGTCAAGGCCAGTGTGAACTGCTAAGACAGTGCGTGCATTACTAATGCTTCTCAGGGTTTTTGTTCCCAGTAACGGGTGGAGAGGGAGAGATCTTTAGAAGCGCAGTGGGTCAAGGATGCGGTGATTTCATGTTCTCTACTGGCCAACTGCCTCCTGGTGTAACGTGAAGAGCACATGTGGAACAGTATCGCCCGGCACCAGACGATCTGCACGTGCGTCGACGCGGTAAAATATTTATGTTACATTGATGAACTCCTCCCTCGGGGAGCTGTAGACTTTTGTGATTACTGGTTTATCCAAAGCCCTTAATTAGCCGATTAGATGACTTGGGTTTAATGAGAGCAAATTAAACTGATCATTCTTTTCAGTGATGGCAATTAAAGGGAAAATGTTTTAATTATTCAGGCTTCTTTTGCACTGTTTCTGACGGTAACATTGCTACAGTAGCTTCCAGGTAAAAGCCAGACTAGACTACACAGCGAACCGCAATTTGTTCAGCAAACAGAAATCGATCTAGTCGTGCAGATGACAACACACTGGTTTACTGTAAGTTCACCCAGCACAGCCAGAAGAAGACCGGCCACCCCTCAGGGCCGGGTTCCTCTCTAGGTTTCTTGCAGAAATTCGGCCCTATAATCCGTGCACACATATGACCTATCTGCTAAAAAAAATCTAAGAATATGGGCTTAGAGCCGTGGTAGTAGGGGACTACTCTCATATGGAAAGTGCAGTGGTAGTAGGGGACTACTCTCATATGGTAGGTGCCATGGTAGTAGGGGACTACTCTCATATGGAATGTGGTATGGTAGTAGGGGACTACTCTCATATGGTAGGTGCCATGGTAGTAGGGGACTAATCTTATATGGAAAGTGCCGTGGTAGTAGGGGACTACTCTCATATTGAAAGTGCCATGGTAGTAAGGGACTACTCTCATATTGAAAGTGCCATGGTAGTAAGGGACTACTCTCATATTGAAGGTGCCATGGTAGTAGGGGACTACTCTCATATGGAATGTGGTATGGTAGTAGGGGACTACTCTCATATGGTGGGTGCCATGGTAGTAGGGGACTACTCTCATATGGAAAGTGCCATGGTAGTAGGGGACTACTCTCATATGGTAGGTGCCATGGTAGTAGGGGACTACTCTCATATGGTAGGTGCCATGGTGGTAGGGGACTACTCTTATATGGAAAGTGCCGTGGTAGTAGGGGACTACTCTCATATGGAAAGTGCCATGGTAGTAGGGGACTACTCTCATATGGTAGGTGCCATGGTAGTAGGGGACTACTCTCATATTGTAGGTGCCATGGTAGTAGGGGACTACTCTCATATGGAAGTTGTCCACACACAGGTCCAATCCCATCACGAGTGGGTTGTAGGAAGGTCAGAGTCAGGTGGACGAATCAATTCTGAGCACTCTGTATTCACCAAGTATCCCATTTTCTGTCTGGGGAGAGGAGGCGGAGCGTTAATGCTTTCTAAAAACAATTATTAAAAGACACAGAGCGCTATTTCAATAGCGAAGGTCAAACCTTGTGATGGAGGAGGTATCTGTGTGTGTGCATTCAATGTGACAGAGAGGAAAAAACTGATGGCGCTCATTTATCACAACCAGATCAGACAGAAACATCAATGGGGTAGTCAATGGGGTCCGAAAGGGACAGACTGTGGTGACAGACTGTAGTGACAGACTGTGGTGACGTACTGTAGTGACGGACTATAGTGACAGACTGTAGTGATGGACTGTGGTGACAGACTGTAGTGACAAACTGTAGTGACGGACTGTGGTGACGGACTGTAGTGACGGACTGTAGTGACGGACTGTAGTGACAGACTGTAGTGACGGACTGCGTTGACGGACTGCAGTGAGAGACTGTAGTGACATGCTGTCACTCTATGGTGTGTCTAACAGTATTCTACAGTGCTGAACAAACTAAGGCCACAGACCAAATCACGCCCACACCCCGATACAATCTGTCGTTCTTACGAAGTATGTTCTGTCGTTCCTATGAGGTATGTTCTATTGTTCTTATGAGGTACGTTCTGTCGTTCTTACGAGGTACGTTCTGTCGTTCTTATGAGGTACGTTCTGTCGTTCTTACGAGGTATGTTCTGTCGTTCTTATGAGGTACGTTCTGTCGTTCTTATGAGGTACGTTCTGTCGTTCTTATGAGGTACGTTCTGTCGTTCCTATGAGGTACGTTCTGTCGTTCTTATTAGGTACGTTCTGTCGTTCTTATGAGGTACGTTCTGTCGTTCTTACCCTAATGTTATTAAACAAATCACGTTGGGGGTTACATGAAAAACACCACCACAAACTCGTAAATGCCTAAGACGACATTGATATCAAGTACAAATAGTTACAGACGTATAAAAACAATTTATAGCTGTCCATTTCAGGTCCACAAATTGATTTTAACCTACAAGTAGATAACACAACCAATAACCCTCTTCGTTGACTTTGAAAATCCTGCTTGGCGTTGGTCCTAAAAGATGGCCCTGTGCCGCAATAGAGCGGAATGGAGTGTCCTACAGTGTGAAGTAGACAACATCATTATGCTGTTACCAAAGGCAAAGCAACGAGACAGATGGAGAGGCATTAGTATTACCATATTAGAGGAAATCACCCCAATGTGCTGGAGTTATAATGCGTCACACCGCAATGACATCTCCCGCAAAAATAAGGACTCCAACAGCACCCGCAGAATATGCATGACATGGACTTACTGATGGGTTCTCCACGACATGACATGGAGTTACTGATGGGTTCTCCACTACATGACATGGACATACTGATGGGTTCTCCACTACATCTACATCTCTGGAGAATAGAGGAATTAGGCTCAAATGCTCACAGGATGGAGGTGCTAAACAGGACTTGATGGTCCTTCAAACAGATCCTTGGCTCTGATCTCTCTCCGTTTCTCTCTCACTTTCTCTCCCCTCCGAGCCGACACATTACACACATGCCCAAAAGCCACAGGGGGCCACTCTCAATTAGACCATGCATTAATTACTAAGAAGAACGTTAATCAATCAAGCACAGATGGTGAACGGGAAAAACAGAACGGAAACATGAGCAGCGACTGAAGTGCTCTGGTGAACGATTGGAGGCCAGATCAGTTTGCGCTTGGAAAGAACTGTGCAAAAACCACCAGTGCAGGTCTGATAAGTAAGGATCTAACTCATCTAATATACTGTATGCACATCTAAAGGTATTGGACCAATCAGCCTCCTCCCGCATACTGTATGCACATCTAAAGGTATTGGACCAATCAGCCTCCTCCAGCATACTGTATGCACATCTAAAGGTATTGGACCAATCAGCCTCCTCCAGCATACTGTATGCACATCTAAAGGTATTGGACCAATCAGCCTCCTCCCGCATACTGTATGCACATCTAAAGGTATTGGACCAATCAGCCTCCTCCAGCATACTGTATGCACATCTAAAGGTATTGGACCAATCAGCCTCCTCCCGCATACTGTATGCACATCTAAAGGTATTGGACCAATCAGCCTCCTCCAGCATACTGTATGCACATCTAAAGGTATTGGACCAATCAGCCTCCTCCAGCATACTGTATGCACATCTAAAGGTATTGGACCAATCAGCCTCCTCCAGCATACTGTATGCACATCTAAAGGTATTGGACCAATCAGCCTCCTCCCGCATACTGTATGCACATCTAAAGGTATTGGACCAATCAGCCTCCTCCAGCATACTGTATGCACATCTAAAGGTATTGGACCAATCCGCCTCCTCCCGCATACTGTATGCACATCTAAAGGTATTGGACCAATCAGCCTCCTCCAGCATACTGTATGCACATCTAAAGGTATTGGACCAATCAGCCTCCTTCCGCATACTGTATGCACATCTAAAGGTATTGGACCAATCAGCCTCCTCCCGCATACTGTATGCACATCTAAAGGTATTGGACCAATCAGCCTCCTCCAGCATACTGTATGCACATCTAAAGGTATTGGACCAATCAGCCTCCTCCCGCATACTGTATGCACATCTAAAGGTATTGGACCAATCAGCCTCCTCCAGCATACTGTATGCACATCTAAAGGTATTGGACCAATCAGCCTCCTCCAGCATACTGTATGCACATCTAAAGGTATTGGACCAATCAGCCTCCTCCAGCATACTGTATGCACATCTAAAGGTATTGGACCAATCAGCCTCCTCCCGCATACTGTATGCACATCTAAAGGTATTGGACCAATCAGCCTCCTCCAGCATACTGTATGCACATCTAAAGGTATTGGACCAATCAGCCTCCTCCAGCATACTGTATGCACATCTAAAGGTATTGGACCAATCAGCCTCCTCCCGCATACTGTATGCACATCTAAAGGTATTGGACCAATCAGCCTCCTCCAGCATACTGTATGCACATCTAAAGACAATGCTCTGGGTTGAATCAGTCTACATCATTACCTAGAAAGAAACACTGAATAACAAACGCACCCTGGTGTTAAGCAGCATTGTGTCATTAAGGAGCTGACACAGTCTATTGTCCCGTACCAGTCTGGCCCTATAGCTCTCGTCTCTTCCCTGTACAAGCCCCGGGCAGTACATCCTCCATCTTCATTTGAAGCACCCTAATTAGCTGTGACAGTTAGCCGAAGCGTGGCGGAAAAATAGATACCTTTTATTAAACACTCTGGCAAAGACGCTCCGGCGACAACACGCGAACGCGGGTGTTAGTAACCCGTAGATCATAACAGCTCGTATGTACACTGATGGTGTAGAGACGGCCTCAAAGACCGGAGTCTGACGGGTGATTACCGCACACTGCTTAACGCCATGGGCGGAGTTCCCTGGCCGGCCGTGTCAGCACTTGGGCTGGGATCATTAGGCTGTTCTGAGGTTGGCTCCACCAGCATCACTGTGGTTGGATGGAAGTGCCGCTCCTCTCTTCTCCAGAGCAGAGACTCTCGCGTTTACCGTCCAGGAGCGCTCCTCTGACGAAACTCCGTGGAGCGTGAAGGCTGGATGATGTTCGGTCGTTTAGAGAGACACTCTACAAGACCAATTTGTTGGGAGCTTTAGAGAGACTATCTGACCGGTTTAATTGGCCGCTTTAGAGAGATCATCTCTGAGAAAATCGGCATGGTTGTAGGTTTTGAAAGAGAAGCCAATTTTTGTCTGATAAAAAAACAATGAGTTGAGCAAAAATACTTTGTAGCCGTTGTGAATGTTGTAAATGACGACTATAGTTGTAGTTGACATTTTAATGGAATATTTACACAGGTGTACAGAGGCCCATTATCTGTAGCCATCAGTCCTGTTTTCCAATGGCACGTGGCTCTTTTGCAATCATATTATCACAGCTGACCTGTGAGGTCTCTGTTTCTCATTCTAGACACTCTAATATATATAATATCATGTCATCGTGCGCAGTTGGGCACCAGGGCCTCGCACTCCTCTTTTCATTCTGTAAAGGGAGTAGTGCACACTGTTGTAATAAATATTCAGCTTCTTGGCAATTTCTCACATGGAAAAGCATTCCTTTCTCAGAACAGTTGAGCACGACGAACAAGAATCGTTTCCGAAGAACGTTTTTTGTTCTTTGTCACTTTCAGCCTGTAATCGAACCCACCGACACTGACGCTCCACATAGTCATCTAAAGACGGCCAGTTTCGTTGCTTCCTTAATCAGCGCACCAGTTTTCAGCTGAAATAATCGCAAAAGTGTTTTCCGATGTTCAGTTAAACCTTGATTAACAAACACAACGTTCCGAGGTTGATTACAATGAGCCTTTCTAAACCTATGCAGGAAATCCATAAAAAAATCACCCGTTTCCAGCTACAGTAGTCAACATTAACAATTCCTATACTGTACACGCTGTTTCTGATCAGTCTGGTGTTAGTTTAATGGACAACGTTCTATGCGTTTCCTACAAAAACAAAAATCCAATTTAAGTGGCCCCAAATGACGGTGTACTTCTTCTTTAGGTCTGTCGCCCAGACCAGAAGAGCGGGGTGATCTGGCAGCGTCCGTGGCCGGTTGTGGTGGCTGCGTGGTGGTAGTGAATGCCGCGATATCCCCAAGCGATCGCCAGATAAATGCCCTTTTAACTCACTACATATGTGGCCCCCGGGTTTGTATATAGACTCGCTAATTCCCCATCAACCACGTACGCTGCAATGTGAAGTCAACGCCGCCGTCGCGGTGCGAGTGTGCGATGAGCCCTGTGCCGACTGGCGCGCCGACTACCTCTGCTACTTATCATATATATTACATGCTCAGGCATATGACTGGGTCCGGGAACCGCAAGCCACTGACACAGGAAAATATCACAAGCAGGGAAATTACGGCCGGATGACCGTGGATGGGTTATTATTGACGAGGAGCTTTTAGACTCAAGTGCTTTACTAAAGGCGGGTGTCTTCCTCACACAAATGGAAAGTGTAGAAACGTAAGTAGATACAGCAACATACTGCACTAGCAGACATAACCAGGTACATCCAGACATAACCAAACATAACCAGACATAACTAGACATAACTAGACATAAACAGGCAGAACCAGGCAGAACCCGGCACCACTAAGCATGGCCAGGAACTACCAGACACGACTAGGCGAGGCTAATTACTGTACACTTCAAAGACAATCCCACACCAATAACTATCAACCATGGACAAACACAAATCTTCATCTTATGCACTAATGATTATTCCTGGCAAATTCTCCGGCCATCATCACACAACGTAAACCGGGGCTCCTGTTGATCAGATTAGAACCATAGATCCATTTCCTTGATAAGTTGTCCTTAATGAGGACTGTGGCTTGCTGGCATGAAGATCAGCAATAACATGAGGTGGCCAGCTTTACTGCCTGCCCACCTGCTGCTCGATTAAAGCAACAGAAGTAACCAAATATCTTAATTGAAAGTCCTTTGGCAACAGTTTTATGCATCAAAGTAATTCACGGCCACCACAAGCACCTCGCCACTCAGTCTCGTGCATACTAATCTGTGCTGCTTCGCTAAGCTGATCAAACATCATTAATCTATTTGTAGTTTGTCCTTTTTTCTAAACGGGTAAATTAATACATTCCACTACTGCAGCCGGCTGGGGCCTGTGAGCCTCATTGATTGTTGGCTCCCACGCAATGTGTGTGTGTGTGTGTGTGTGTGTGTGTGCATAGTCTGTAGTACCTGAGAGCAGTTTGACTTGGATGTGATTTTGTCTGACCCTACAGAGGTAGAGCCCCTAGTGACTGAGTGGGTTGTTTGACCATGGAGATGGGTAGAACCCTCGTTGACTGGGTGGGCTGTTTGACCATGGAGATGGGTAGAATGGAGGGCTGCGGAGGGACAGGCCTGAGGAACCATGGGAGCAGGTGCACAGGCGTAGAAAATTGAGGCCAAGACCAGCCAGCTCTGCTCTGGGGGAGATGGAAACTGGGGCCTCATTTCATACTACACAGGGTTTGTCAATTACTGGTAACTGCAACACGGCGATGGGGGAAAGATTGATCCGGACCAGCAGGACTCTGTTTGCTTTGTTAGAAGTAATTAATCACAGTGGCCAGGGGTAATGGTGCCTGGAGTGCGCTGCCCTCATGCTGTGAGTGTGTGTTTGTGTGTGTGTGTGTGTGTGAGCAGGGTGTGTGTGTGTGTGTGTGTGTGTGTGTGTGACTGTGAGTGTGTGTGTGTGTGAGACTGTGAGTTTGTGTGTGTGTGAGGGCAGACACACACACACACACACACAGGCCCAATGGAGCAGGGTGTTGGTTCTGTTGCTGTAGGCCTCAACACCACACATGGATATGGATGCCAGGGAGTCTCAATGTCCCAGCCGGCACAGAGCAGAATACCAAACCCTCTGATGTTAATCATGACCCCAGGCAGAATACCGTTCCCTCAACATCACCTCGACATCGCCGTGACTACAGTCTCACATTAGTGACTGAATGGACTGATTTACCTGAGCTTGGCATCCTGGGTTATTACAGAAGCACACCGTGTTGGGGCAATAAGAGCTGCTGGGCATTGCATTTGGTCTCAGCGTGTTCCTGATCTCATTGAGCCATTGCAGCAGACTGACTCCGGGTCCGGAATGACAGATTATCTAACATCCATCAACGAGTTTGTGGGATGGACAATCTGAGGCCAATGAAAGAATGACCCAGAACAGTCTCCATGCTGCAGCTGTAACTAGTGTGTTGGCCAATGAGCAATGACCCGGTCCCTGTTGGTGATGCAGCCCAAACAGTCCTTCATCTGTCACACCTCCACCAGCCCCTAAAGGAGGCGACACCATAACTCCGGCTCCCCATCACGGGGCTGAGAGGAGGCGCCAGGATTCTGGACCATTTCGTGAGGCCAGTAGCTCATGATGTAACCGCTAATTAAACACAGTGTGAGGGATGGCCAATGACACATACTGGATATTATTACAACGTACTGCATCGTTCTGAGCCAAAGCCACCAGCTTCAGGTTCCGTGTTGTTTTCCACTGGCCACAGAAACACATTAAATATCGTCCGGCTCGTGCCATCTTTGTCCTTTCGTTTGTGCGCATATTCCGCCCGGGGTTCTCCGACCGGGTCCGCCTAAACCATTTGTCATGTTTCGGGATAGAGATAACATCCCATTTTCCTGCGGCAGTCTGTGAGTTCAATGACTGATATGATTCCGGAGCATCCAGTGATTCATCGCCATGACGACAGACAGCCCATCAGGGCTACAGGTAGACGCATTTCATCGGCCGCGTCCCAACTGACACCCTGTCCCCTCCGGATCCTGGCCGAAGTGGTGAACTATGGCGAAGGGACTGGCGTTCGGGACGCGGCCCAAATCTTCTCCGTTGGGATATATTTGTCGTTCTTATGCTCTGGCCGATATTTCAGCGGGCTTTTTCCGTGCCACAGGTACCACCGCTACACACAGGTACCACCGCTACACACAGGTACCACCGCTACACACAGGTACCACCGCTACACACAGGTACCACCGCTACACACAGGTACCACCGCTACACACAGGTACCACCGCTACACACAGGTACCACCGCTACACACAGGTACCACCGCTACACACAGGTACCACCGCTACACACAGGTACCACCGCTACACACAGGTACCACCGCTACACACAGGTACCACCGCTACACACAGGTACCACCGCTACACACAGGTACCACCGCTACACACAGGTACCACCGCTACACACAGGTACCACCGCTACACACAGGTACCACCGCTACACACAGGTACCACCGCTACACACAGGTACCACCGCTACACACAGGTACCACCGCTAAGCCGTACAGCCGGTCTGCTCCCCAGAGACCCAGGAGATGAACAGGGCTTTTGGACTGCTTGAGGGGATTTTCTTCACCCTGTGGTGCGTGTGATCGCTCCTCAGGGGACATGCCCGTGCTCCTCTGCCAAGGGGCTAGGAGGTAAAGGTCCCCGGGGGATGGGCACAGGGACCCACTGTACAGAAACACACACAGTTTAAATACATATCATTTGGGCGCACAAATCTAAAGCACAATTCAAACAGGCCTCTTTCTGAGAGGAGTCCTGGGCGGTACACTTCCAGACCGCTCGTTCTGCCAACACTAGCACACTGCCGTGTCAGTGCCGTGTCAGTGCCGTGTCAGTGCCGTGTCAGTGCCGTGTCAGAGCCGTGTCAGTGCCGTGTCAGAGCCGTGTCAGAGCCGTGTCAGTGCCGTGTCAGAGCCGTGTCAGTGCCGTGTCAGTGCCATGTCAGAGCCGTGTCAGAGCCGTGTCAGTGCCGTGTCAGTGCCGTGTCAGAGCCGTGTCAGTGCCGTGTCAGTGCCGTGTCAGAGCCGTGTCAGAGCCGTGTCGGTGTCGTGTCGGTGCCGAGTCAGGGCCATGTCAGCTGCTTGGGGCTTGACTTCCACGGGTAGGCCTGCCTTCTGATGGCATGTGCTGTCATGGTAACACAGTCTCCTGAGCGTACAGTCGTGTCTGCTGGTTTGCACTGTTCACTGAGGCTGTCCATGTGTAATGTGAGGGTCTGCTTGTTAAACAGCTTGTCAGCTCCATGGCGTGGTCAGATAAACATCACTGAGAGTATTGATGCACGGGCCTTTACTGGCCCGGAGAACTCACAGCAGAAACGGGAACTGCCGGCGGTGGGAATCTATCGTGATTACAAACCACATCTCACCTGGAGCTCAGGGCTGTTGCATGCCTGAAAAAGGGAATTATCATTTGATTGCCTCTTCACGTGTCCTTAACCTCAACGGTTATTCCAATAAAAACCCCTTTAACGGACAGAACAATACCAGGTCCTTTCGCTGGCAGATGTCCTGAGAGACAGACACCCTGGGTCCACCACGACGGCAGCTGATACAGAAATAAACAGTATAACAGCCTGAGGGCCCCGGGTAAGCTCTACAGAGCCCTGACAAATGGCTCTTGAAATGAATGACAAACACTACTTCAAGGTTTATGGCTTTTTGCTCAATAGAACTGATACCCGACCGTTCATGGATGAATGAATCGGAGGTGAGGTCTGTGGTGCGTCTCAGGCTGTAGCCTTGAGAAAGATATGCCAGTATACTTCTGTGCCATTCTGTTAAAACCCCAAACATTACATTAGTACACATGGGTAAACATGCACACACACGTGACAGGGACAGAGGGAAAGACACCCTGACTTAATGGACCCACTGGGAAAGACTGATCCTGAGTCGGGTACTGGCAAACCAACACATAGAAATGCCATGTAGAGATGTAGAAATGCCATGTAGAGACGTAGAAATGCCATGTAGATACGTAGAAATGCCATGTAGATACGTAGAAATGCCATGTAGATACGTAGAAATGCCATGTAGATATGTAGAAATGCCATGTAGATACGTAGAAATGCCATGTAGATACGTAGAAATGCCATGTAGATACGTAGAAATGCCATGTAGACACGTAGAAATGCCATGTAGATACGTAGAAATGCCATGTAGATACGTAGATATGCCATGTAGACACGTAGAAATGCCATGTAGACACGTAGAAATGCCATGTAGATACGTAGAAATGCCATGTAGACACGTAGAAATGCCATGTAGACACGTAGAAATGCCATGTAGAGACGTAGAAATGCCATGTAGATACGTAGAAATGCCATGAAGACACGTAGAAATGCCATGAAGACACGTAGAAATGCCATGTAGACACGTAGAAATGCCATGTAGAGACCTAGAAATGCCATGTAGAGACGTAGAAATGCCATGTAGATACGTAGAAATGCCATGTAGATATGTAGAAATGCCATGTAGATACGTAGAAATGCCATGTAGATACGTAGAAATGCCATGTAGATACGTAGAAATGCCATGTAGATACGTAGAAATGCCATGTAGATATGTAGAAATGCCATGTAGATATGTAGAAATGCCATGTAGATACGTAGAAATGCCATGTAGACACGTAGAAATGCCATGTAGACACGTAGAAATGCCATGTAGACACGTAGAAATGCCATGTAGAGACGTAGAAATGCCATGTAGAGACCTAGAAATGCCATGTAGAGACGTAGAAATGCCATGAAGACACGTAGAAATGCCATGAAGACACGTAGAAATGCCATGTAGAGACGTAGAAATGCCATTTAGAGACGTAGAAATGCCATGTAGAGACGTAGAAATGCCATTTAGAGACGTAGAAATGCCATGTAGATACGTAGAAATGCCATGTAGATACGTAGAAATGCCATGTAGATACGTAGAAATGCCATGTAGACATGTAGAAATGCCATGTAGACACGTAGAAATGCCATGTAGACACATAGAAATGCCATGTAGATACGTAGAAATGCCATGTAGACACGTAGAAATGCCATGTAGACACGTAGAAATGCCATGTAGAGACCTAGAAATGCCATGTAGAGACGTAGAAATGCCATGTAGATACGTAGAAATGCCATGTAGATATGTAGAAATGCCATGTAGATACGTAGAAATGCCATGTAGATACGTAGAAATGCCATGTAGATACGTAGAAATGCCATGTAGATACGTAGAAATGCCATGTAGATACGTAGAAATGCCATGTAGATACGTAGAAATGCCATGTAGAGACATAGAAATGCCATGAAGACACGTAGAAATGCCATGTAGACACGTAGAAATGCCATGTAGACACGTAGAAATGCCATGTAGAGACGTAGAAATGCCATGTAGAGACCTAGAAATGCCATGTAGAGACATAGAAATGCCATGAAGACACGTAGAAATGCCATGAAGACACGTAGAAATGCCATGTAGAGACGTAGAAATGCCATTTAGAGACGTAGAAATGCCATGTAGATACGTAGAAATGCCATGTAGACACGTAGAAATGCCATGTAGACACGTAGAAATGCCATGTAGATACGTAGAAATGCCATGTAGAGACGTAGAAATGCCATGTAGACACGTAGAAATGCCATGTAGATACGTAGAAATGCCATGTAGAGACGTAGAAATGCCATGTAGAGACCTAGAAATGCCATGTAGAGACGTAGAAATGCCATGAAGACACGTAGAAATGCCATGAAGACACGTAGAAATGCCATGTAGAGACGTAGAAATGCCATTTAGAGACGTAGAAATGCCATGTAGAGACGTATAAATGCCATTTAGAGACGTAGAAATGCCATGTAGATACGTAGAAATGCCATAGAAGTGTTGTAACTGTTATTTACTGCTCACAAAATGAAACTAGAAAACTAGAAAATGTTCACACTGCAAAAAGCTACCTGTGATTCTGCGGCACCTAGCTTTGTGTGCTGACCTTTCTTGCTTCATTGAACAGCTAAACTGATGCTAACATCAAACGCTAACACCAATTCTGGTTTCTAGGGGCTAGCAGTCAGATGCTTGGTATTTGACATAATTCGTTTTTTTTTACATCACCACAGCAGTTGGTGAGCAACGCCTTCTATTGATTTGTATTGGAAATAAAGCGGTGGGACAAGGTTGACATACAGTCATATAAAGTAAATGTTGAGCAAATACGATAATGTGGTATGAGCAGAGAGTATATAATATACATGGATTTCCAGGTGTCAACGTGTAATTATACAGTCTATTGCCAGCACCTTTTGGAGATCTGACGTACGTTGGGCTCCAAATGTCACAAGTCTAAGCTGACAATTAAAACCGCTCTCATACACTGGGTTTGTTTAATGGGCTTCCTTAACTAGAAATTACACCAGTCACTTCATATATTACACCAGTCACTTCATATTTCGTATTCACATCCACATGACCACATGACCACAGCATAAAGCAGCAACACACCCCTGTAGACCACAGCACATCCCTCTGTGTTCACATCCACATGACCACATCACACACTCCTGTAGACCACAGCACATCCCTCTGTGTTCACATCCACATGACCACATCACACACTCCTGTAGACCATAGCACATCTCTCTGTGTTCACATCCACATGACCACATGACCACACATCACACACTCCTGTAGACCACAGCACATCCCTCTGTGTTCACATCCACATGACCACAGCATAAAGCTGTACACAACAGCACACCACATCCACAGGACCACATGACCACACACTCCTGTAGACCACAGCACATCTCTCTGTGTTCACATCCACATGACCACACATCACACACTCCTGTAGACCACAGCACATCCCTCTGTGTTCACATCCACATGACCACAGCATTAAGCTGTACACGACTGCACACCACATCCACAGGACTGTCCCGAGGGGATGTAGCTGAACCCCGGGTCTTATCTGCCTCCCGAACCCCAAAGTCACCCGATCATGACAAACGTCCAATTATTGGTCCAGTATCTATGCATACGACTGTCACTGTGGCAACAGGCAGCCTCAGGCCCCTCCCACTGATAGGCTGCCCTCCTACAGAGCATGCTCAGTGCTTGTGTCATCTCTTATTTGCATTGCTTCCCTACGGTAGAGGTAGGGCTTTGTGCCGCCGCCCCAAGAAACAAAAAGGGGGGTCAGGCTGCCAATTTGGAGCTGGCAGGTCGAGAGAAGCGGCGGCACTTAGTCTCGCTCGGGCGGAGAACGGAGAGAGATGCTGCTCCTCTATGGAAGCCAGGACTAACAAAAGAGAAGAGGGAAAGACTGACAAATCTCTCTGGTTCCCTTCGGCCTTTTACGCCCGCTGTGTCTAGGGGGATTGGCTTACGGGGTCGGCCCACTGTCGCTACCGGCTCTGTGATTGGACGGGGGAGGACACGTGCAGGAACATGTATGTTTGGATGTTATTCCCGAGATGTGGAATTAATGATTCAATGTAACGCAAGCTAAATTAACTGGTGGATTTGTACAAGTGCAGGATATCTTATATCACAATGTTTTAACACTCCACTTGGTGCGATAAGTATACGATAGCGACCGTTCTAAACAGGAAGGTCCTATTGGGACCAAATACATTTGGCTTTTGGCCTGAGAAACATGTTGAAAAAATCCTCCTCGGCACAAACTGTGTAAGAAGCGAATCATAAAGTCAGTGGCGAATAATTTTGCCAGGGCAGAACGCACAGGGTGAAAGCCAATGACAAAGTGTTGCAGTCACTAAATGGGTTAAAGTGACATTAAGAGAGGCATGTCTGTGTCCCAGACATCAAACTATCTCCGTTTCAGCTTTAATACATTTGTTTTGACAAACGAGTGGACCTTGGAATACTTCTCTCTCATTCCATTGCTAATCATTTCCATTAAACCATGTGACAGAGAGGGAGCGAGTCAGAGAACTAGAGAAAACGGGAGAAAAGGTCAAAGGTAGTGAAAGTCATGCAGGCTGAGTGTGAGAGGAAAATAGAATCCCCTTCCTCTGCACTTAGAAACCTGCCGAAAGTAGTCCCTTCTGAAAGTAGTCCCTTCAGGAGACAAGTGTATATCAATGCCCTGATGCAGAGGGTAACGGCTGTTCCCAAGTTAAAAGGGAAAACCAACCCAGATAGGACACATAACCAGCCCTCACATGGTGGGTACACTACCCTGACAGACTGTAGCTGCCTGTCTACCTGCCTGTCTACCTGCCTGTCTGTCTACCTGTCTGTCTACCTGCCTGTCTACCTGTCTGTCTACCTGTCTGTCTACCTGCCTGTCTACCTGTCTGTCTACCTGCCTGTCTACCTGTCTGTCTACATGTCTGTCTACCTGTCTGTCTACCTGCCTGTCTACCTGCCTGTCTGTCTGTTTACCTGCCTGTCTACCTGCCTGTCTGTCTGTTTACCTATCTACCTGTCTGTCTGTTTACCTGTCTACCTGTCTGTCTACCTGCCTGTCTACCTGCCTGTCTGTCTGTCTGTCTACCTGTCTGTTTACCTGCCTGTCTGTCTGTTTACCTATCAACCTGTATGTCTGTTTACCTGTCTACCTGTCTGTCTACCTGCCTGTCTGTCTGTTTACCTATCAACCTGTATGTCTGTTTACCTGTCTACCTGCCTGTCTACCTGTCTGTCTACCTGCCTGTCTACATGTCTGTCTACCTGTCTGTCTACCTGCCTGTCTACATGTCTGTCTACCTGTCTGTCTACCTGCCTGTCTACCTGCCTGTCTGTCTGTCTGTCTACCTGTCTGTTTACCTGCCTCACTGTCTGTTTACCTATCAACCTGTATGTCTGTTTACCTGTCTACCTGTCTGTCTACCTGCCTGTCTGTCTGTCAGGATGGAGACCATCTCTACGAATAACAGTGATAAGGGGAGATTAAAACAAATTTTTTATCTGGATGCCAC
This sequence comes from Dallia pectoralis, assembly GCA_029465975.1. Taxonomy (NCBI): domain Eukaryota; kingdom Metazoa; phylum Chordata; class Actinopteri; order Esociformes; family Umbridae; genus Dallia; species Dallia pectoralis. The sequence goes on from CM055750.1 coordinate 13,224,097, forward strand.
TGTTCTGTAGAGGGTTGGAGTAAGAGAGGAGTAGAAATGGATGGCTGACTGGCTGACTGGCTGACTGGCTGACTGGCTGACTGGCTGGCTGACTGGCTGACTGGCTGACTGGCTGACTGGCTGACTGGCTGACTGGCTGACTGGCTGACTGGGGGATGACAGTTGGGAAAGTGAAAGGAGGAAGGTCAGCCACAGAGAACCCAGCCATCACTCCAATACTGACCCGTCTGCCCTGGAACACAAACTGACTGCAGCTGCCCCAGCGTCCACTGAATGAGAGAGACGCGTGAAGGTCGTGATTAACCGAGTGAATCACAGAGCCGTATTCATCAAGCCGGACACACTTTAATATCTCCTATTCCAGAGTGATCACTCTCTCCAAATGGAAAGCCCCCGCCGCCGGCCACATAGCCACTAGCCCGCATTCTCTGGGGCTGGTCCAGCAGCCAGCCCAGTCATTACAGCACCTTAAACAGCAACGGCTTTGAACCCTGTTGACTGACTGACTCACTCACTGACTGCCTACTGGCGGGGCCTTTGAACATCTTCCTATGTTTGAGCTTCGCCCCGGGGGAAACCCTCTCCACACTGCCTCATGTTCTTCAAAAAAAGACCCTGGCCACAAGTGGAAAGAACAGAGACGTAGAGAGGAGGGGACAGATGAGTCCAGAAAGGCGGTTAAGTAAGAAGTCATTTCCCCACGAATATATAGGTTAAAACCAGATGAATAAAACCCCTCTTCGCTCAAGTCTTTGGTCCCACGGTCCAGACCTCTCTTTTTGGGAGGAGAGCTCTTTGAACGTCTCATCTTGTGACGCCGACTCTTCTGTCACTAAGGAGCAATTATTACATCAAGCACAGAGGCCGCACCCCAAAGGAAGAGCGGCGTACCCGGGTGAACCCGGGGGAACCCGCAGAACCCTGGGTGAAAAGAGAGACAGGGACCTGGAGAGGCAAGACTAGAACGAACCCGCCCCTCACAATGAGCCCATATCCCCGTCGATCTCCTGAACACAGTCGTACTCCAGTAATCACATTCCCGTTACTGAGCGTTCAGACAGCCCCGTCACAACAACAGGAGTCAGACCCGGGGAGATGGACGAGCCAGGCACACACGGAGTATCTAAATGCTCCTCATCATCTCCTCTATAGGTGTCAATGTAGGTGTCAGCTGGCCCTCCTCCCTAATCACCTCCTCGGGTCCTGATTAGAGCTGCACACGGCCTGCACATTGACACCTCCCTAAAGGCGAAGGGAGCTGCTGGGAGAGGCTATATAAAGACGTGTGAATGTCTGCATATCCCCCAGCAAGCCTGTCTGTCTCTGCTCTCTTACCACAGCCTGTCTGTCTCTGCTCTCTGTCCCACAGCCTGTCTGTCTCTGCTCTCTGTCCACCAGCCTGTCTGTCTCTGCTCTCTGTCCCACAGCCTGTCTGTCTCTGCTCTCTGTCCACCAGCCTGTCTGTCTCTGCTCTCTGTCCACCAGCCTGTCTGTCTCTGCTCTCTGTCCCACAGCCTGTCTGTCTCTGCTCTCTGTCCACCAGCCTGTCTGTCTCTGCTCTCTGTCCCACAGCCTGTCTGTCTCTGCTCTCTCTCCCACAGCCTGTCTGTCTCTGTCCCACAGCCTGTCTGTCTCTGTCCCACAGCCTGTCTGTCTCTGTCCCACAGCCTGTCTGTCTCTGTCCCACAGCCTGTCTGTCTCTGCTCTCTGTCCACCAGCTTGTCTGTCTCTACTCTCTGTCCCACAGCCTGTCTGTCTCTGCTCTCTGTCCACCAGCTTGTCTGTCTCTGCTCTCTGTCCCACAGCCTGTCTGTCTCTGCTCTCTGACCACCAGCCTGTCTGTCTCTGCTCTCTGTCCACCAGCCTGTCTGTCTCTGCTCTCAATCCGCGTATATCTGAACGCCTGTGTTTGTCACCAGCCCTATATTACAGACGAGTAGTGATATCATCACACTGTAATACAGCCGCTGTTTAAATGAACACACTAATTAGACACATTCCATCACAGTAGCTTGGGAGAGAGAGAGAGCGAGAGAGAGAGAGAGGTGCAGACAGAGAGAACGACGGAAAGAGAACAGACGCGCTAATGAAAATGTCATTGGTAAAGGCTCAGAGCGCTCTCTCCCCCCCGAAAACGCTTTCAACCGCGTCCCAGATCAAAGGGAAGCTCTCCGAATGTGAGAGAAGTGAGGCTCGTCGGAACGAGAGCTTGTATTACGGGCGCACATTGAAAAGAGCTCAAATATTTATAGGACCGTCATCTGCAATAATGAACCTGGCGCTGCCCCCCCCCCACCATCTCCAACACCACCCCCCTCCGCCCTCCTCCCCCTATTCTTCAAAAACTGCTATTTCCCCGGAAAAGAAAAGCACCAAATCATCTTCATTAGACCCACACTTGCCACGGTGGAGAATTAGAAGACCCAATAAGGATGTATTTCTGGGGCTAATATAGTACAAGACCTTTAAAGGGCGTACATCATCATCATCAGCAGCAACTGGATGTGATCTTCTCGCTTGAGATACAAATGAAAATGGACCCCAAAGCAAAACAGACGACAATAACAGCCTCCTGATGACTCTTTGACACACACACGCACACACACACACACACACACACACACACACACACACCCAGACAAACACACACACACACCCCCGTTCACTTCAGCTCACCTTGTCTTTATAATAAAGCACACTGGTGTCTGTATAGTTCAGTTTTCTAGGGATTATGTGTGTGAATGTAGAAGTGGGAGAATGTATGAATGAGTGGGTTAATGTAGCATGTATGTTTCAATCAGATGTATAGCGAGAAACCCCCTCTCTCTCTCCTCTCTCTACAATCTCTCTCTCCTCTCTCTCTCCTCTCCCTCTCTCTCTCTCTCTCCTCTCTCTCTCTCTCTCCTCTCTCTCCTCTCTCTCTCTCTCTCTTCTCTCTCTCCTCTCTCTCTCTCTCTCCCTCTCTCTCTCTCTCTCTCTCTCTCTCTCTCTCTCTCTCTCTCTCCTCTCTCTCTCTCTCTCTCTCTCTCTCTCTCTCTCTCTCTCTCTCTCTCTCTCTCTCTCTCTCTCTCTCTCCTCTCCCTCTCCTCTCTCTCTCCTCTCTCTCTACTCTCCCTCTACTCTACCTGTTTCTCTACCTGTCAGCTCTACATATCACTGTGCCGTGTCTTCCAGCTGTATTAGTGTGATGTATGACTGAAACTCCAGACCGCACCACTCCGCTTCCAACAGCCTCCTCTGCTTTTTCATTCCACCTGTCAAACAGTTATTCATTTCCCCCCTCTACCTCTCTCCCCCTCTACCTGTTTTTGTCTCAGCTGTGTGTGTTTGTCTCTGCTGTGTGTGTTTGTCTCTGCTGTGTGTGTGTGTTTGTCTCTGCTGTGTGTGTGTTTGTCTCTGCTGTGTGTGTGTGTGTGTTTGTCTCTGCTGTGTGTGTGTGTGTTTGTCTGTGTGTGTGTCTCTGCTGTGTGTGTCTCTGCTGTGTGTGTTTGTCTCTGCTGTGTGTGTGTGTTTGTCTCTGCTGTGTGTGATTGTCTCAGCTGTGTGTGTGTGTGTGTTTGTCTCTGCTTTGTGTGTGTTTGTCTCAGCTGTGTGTGTTTGTCTCTGCTGTGTGTGTGTGTGTGTGTGTGTTTGTCTCTGCTGTGTGTGTTTGTCTCTGCTGTGTGTTTTTGTTTCTGCTGTGTGTGTGTGTTTGTCTCTGCTGTGTGTGTGTTTGTCTCTGCTGTGTGTGTTTGTCTCTGCTGTGTGTGTGTGTGTTTGTCTCTGCTGTGTGTGTGTGTGTGTGTGTTTGTCTCTGCTGTGTGTGTTTGTCTCTGCTGTGTGTGTGTGTGTGTTTGTCTCTGCTGTGTGTGTTTGTCTCTGCTGTGTGTGTGTGTGTGTTTGTCTCTGCTGTGTGTGTGTGTGTTTGTCTCTGCTGTGTGTGTTTGTCTCAGCTGCCTGCTCCGGCTGTCCTTGAAGCAGTTCTGCTCTTTCCCCAGTCAGGACCAAGCCAGGGAAAACGAAATATGACAAGCAATCAGAGTCAGAAAAAAACAGTGCTGGAACTTTCATAAAAACCACTGGCGATCTTAATAAGACAATAAGAGCCATAATGCGCTGTGTTGAATGGAGACTGGGGTGGGAGGGGTGGGGGGCATAGGTTAGAAATGTAATCTGAGAAAGACAATTACCATCACTCATACTGTCCTTTGTGGAGATGTCCTGTTTTATCAGTGACTGTAATTTAACTCAATGCTATTTACAGAGATGCCCATGAGGACCTGACTAAGAGAGAGAGGGGGAGGAGAGAGGGGGAGAGGGGGAGAGAGAGGTGGGGAGGAGAGGGGGAGGGGGAGGAGAGAGGGGGAGAGGGAGAGAGAGGGGGGGGAGAGAGAGGGGGAGGGGAGAGAGGGGGGGGAGAGGGAGAGAGGGGGAGAGGGAGAGAGGGGGAGGGAGGGAGAGAGGGGGGAGGAGAGAGGGGGGAGAGAGGGGGGAGAGGGGGAGAGAGAGGTGGGGAGGGAGAGGGGGAGGAGAGAGTGGGAGAGAGAGAGGGGGAGAGTGAGAGAGAGGGGGAGAGGGAGAGAGGTGGGGAGGAGAGAGGGGGAGAGGGGGAGAGAGAGAGGGGAGAGGGAGAGAGGTGGGGAGGAGAGAGGGGAGGGGGAGGAGAGAGGGGGAGAGGGAGAGAGAGGGGGAGAGTGAGAGAGAGGGGGAGAGGGGAGAGGTGGGGAGGAGAGAGGGGGAGAGGGGGGAGAGAGAGAGAGAGAGGGGGAGGAGAGAGGGGTGGAGGGGGAGAGAGAGGGATAGAGGGAGTGAGGGAAGGAGGGAGAGAGATGGAGAACGAGATGGAAAGAGAGATAGAGCTAGGGAGAAACAGAGGGTGAACCAGAGGGAAGGGGAGAGAAGGAGAGAGTAGGAGGGAGAGAGGAGGGGAACCGCATCAAACCAATCCCAACCTATTCTCCATTCAGTTTGTTATCTTTGGCTCATGGCAAATAAGAAAGTCTTAATTGGGTTGCTCGTTGTACGCCATCTCTTCATCTGGCTCCTTTGTTCTTTCTTACTCCGATACTGTATCACCAAAGTCGAGGTAGAGATGAGAAAGAGCCGGGCGTCTGTTTTCCGTTTCCGTACATACCTCGTCTAATCCCGAGACCTGAAACTGCTGCTGGTGGTTTCATTCAGGCAGAGCTACCCATATCTGCTTCGCCTTCTTCTGCCTAAAGAGCGTTTAACGAGGGCCTCTAAGACAATAGTCCTTATTTTCAATTACGTCGATTATCCCGGGAAAATTCCCTGTTATTGTGTTGCATCCCGTTACCGATCAATAAAGTCACCTGGCATGGCCGGCCCTGGCAGCGCCCGCCCGCCCGGCCGCCTCCCAGACCCGGATAAAAGACAATTACCGCAGACAGACGCCCAGAGCCCCAGCCTGCCAGCCGTAATCACAGAGTGGAACTGATTCAATTGCCTTGGCCTGGGAGCAGATATGAAGCCATTACGTGGTAATTAACAGAGTGTTAAGGTGGGGCCACACCTGACTGGAGTGGTAATGGACAGAGCGGTCAGACCGAGAACCAGGGAGGCCCCGTCTAAACGACAGATATCTGATTAATCCACAGACTGATTCACACCGGAGAACAGGGTAACACATTCCTACGAGCTCTGCTGCGATCATGTCGGCCGTAGTTCGACGACACCTGAGAGAAGGTTGGGCAATTGGATCAAGGGGAGGGGCTGAGGCCGGACTCATTTGCATATTGTACAGAGGCTCCCGTGAGGCAAGCCGCGTACCAGGCTGATTGATATTGCTACACCTCAGAGAGCTGAAATCATTGAGCCTTATGTTCCTGTACGCTCCATTTAATGTGAGCACGACGTTCTGACGGAGGGCACCACAACCTTCACAACGGATCAGATCCAGACCATCTCATCCAGGGAACACGAGCCCTCCTCAGAGCTCAGAGGCCGGGAACATTCCTTGTCTTGGCCGGCCGAACTTGGAGCACAACGTTGGTATTTCGGGAATGTTTGGGAAGTTTAAGAGATGGTGAAATTTTACACCCTCGGGTACAGATCGGGAAAGTCCAAAACAGCCCCTACGGTTCTGAAGAACGTCTCCGCTGTATCTGTTTACTAACAGCAGTACCTGGAACTGAACATCCTGGGTCCAACCCTCTGCCAAGACTTGTGCCTTCTCTCTGATCAGTAAAAGTTAACACTGGAGAAAAGCATTTCTCAAATTGAACAAGAAAACACTGTCGGCTGCATTTAAAACCAGACATGGATCTAGCTGTTCTCTCTCTTCCTCTCAGGATCTAGCTGTTCTCTCTTCCTCTCAGGATCTAGCTGTTCTCTATCTTCCTCTCAGGATCTAGCTGTTCTCTCTTCCTCTCAGGATCTAGCTGTTCTCTCTTCCTCTCAGGATCTAGCTGTTCTCTCTTCCTCTCAGGATCTAGCTGTTCTCTCTCTTCCTCTCAGGATCTAGCTGTTCTCTCTTCCTCTCAGGATCTAGCTGTTCTCTCTTCCTCTCAGGATCTAGCTGTTCTCTCTCTTCCTCTCAGGATCTAGCTGTTCTCTCTTCCTCTCAGGATCTAGCTGTTCTCTCTCTTCCTCTCAGGATCTAGCTGCTCTCTCTCTTCCTCTCAGGATCTAGCTGCTCTCTCTCTTCCTTTCAGGATCTAGCTGCTCTCTCTCTTCCTCTCAGGATCTAGCTGTTCTCTCTTCCTCTCAGGATCTAGCTGCTCTCTCTCTTCCTCTCAGGATCTAGCTGTTCTCTCTTCCTCTCAGGATCTAGCTGCTCTCTCTTTAATCAGGAGCTACCTTACCTCTCTTCCTCTCCATTAGGACATCAGAGGCACCCTAAACAATGAGTTATGACGCTTGTAAAAACAAATCGCAGACATTACGTAAGCAGCACGCAATACTAAGAAGTGTTACTGTAGCTGTACAATTTAATCAGTGTTACTGTAGCTGTACAATTTAATCAGTGTTACTGTAGCTGTACAATTTAATCAGTGTTACTGTAGCTGTATAGTCTATGAAGTGTTACTGTAGCTGTATAATTTAATCAGTGTTACTGTAGCTGTATAGTCTATGAAGTGTTACTGTAGCTGTACAATTTAATCAGTGTTACTGTAGCTGTATAATTTAATCAGTGTTACTGTAGCTGTACAATTTAATCAGTGTTACTGTAGCTGTATAATTTAATCAGTGTTACTGTAGCTGTATAGTCTATGAAGTGTTACTGTAGCTGTATAATTTAATCAGTGTTACTGTAGCTGTATAGTCTATGAAGTGTTACTGTAGCTGTATAATTTAATCAGTGTTACTGTAGCTGTATAGTCTATGAAGTGTTACTGTAGCTGTATAATTTAATCAGTGTTACTGTAGCTGTATAGTCTATGAAGTGTTACTGTAGCTGTATAATTTAATCAGTGTTACTGTAGCTGTATAGTCTATGAAGTGTTACTGTAGCTGTATAATTTAATCAGTGTTACTGTAGCTGTATAGTCTATGAAGTGTTACTGTAGCTGTATAATTTAATCAGTGTTACTGTAGCTGTATAGTCTATGAAGTGTTACTGAAGCTGTATAATTGAAAAAGTGTTACTGTATCTGTATAATCCAAAAAGTGTTATTGTGGCTGTATAATCCAAAGATTATGTAATTCAGTCTTGTATTTCGTGAGAAAATGTCTGTCACAAAATGAGAGAACAAAAAGAGCGGCATTATGTCAACTAAGTGTTATAATCCAACAAACAACTTGGTTCCCTTTATTTTCCTCAGGGATCCTGTCTCAACGTTAGCTGTCCTTTCTTGCAGGCTTGATGGATGTTCCCTCTACAACACACGTCCACGCGCCACTAATCGCGTCATACGAGTGCACGTTTGGAGAAGACAGAGGATGAAGATTCATTTAGAAACAATTTTGGGGCAAAAACAGCATTCCCTGGATGACATTGACAGCTGTTTTCATTCCCCCCAGTCAGTGACCATGGTTGGCATGGCAACTGAGGTCATATTGATCTGTAGGAGGGGGACTCAGGCCTTTCTGTCATATAATCCTATTAATGTATTGTTTGTTCTGTATGAAGCAGGTGCAGTACAACAACTCATAGCTGTCGAGTGGTGAGTTAGGGTAGGAACTCCTGGTTTATGTTGGTTAGTAATCACAACAACATGAAGCTGATAGTGTTTGTTTGCAGCACTTTCATTTAGAAGCAAACTGTCATATTACTGGCCAATGGACTCAATAGAGGTAGCACAACAACATTTTATATGTCATATTCCAATGACTCACAGTCTCCAGATATGGAGTTATGGACCGTACACTTAGTGATTGGTTATATGAGCGGACAGAAATTATACAGAAAGTCCGGAAATACCAAAGTCATCCAACAGGGAAGCAGAAATCGATGACATTCTGTTAAAGTGACTCAGAAAAAACCTTCGTCCTGTCCAACAGCCTAGAAGCCCCTGCGTCTTGGTCCATAACATCCTCTAGTAACCTCACGCAATTTATAACACTACGACAACTATAGAAACTACGGGGGGGGTTCTGATTATAGATGTACTGTAATCACATTTCCTTATCACTACCCCATCCAGGCCATCTCAAACAGACGTGGTCCGACCCATCCAGGAGGACTCCTGAAACACTGCCCTTCAAATCCTGGACCAGGGGGCCGGGCTCAATATGTGTGACAGTGATAAGCTGAGGGGGGTGTGACCAGAGCCATGGGACCCGGTGGGGGTAATGTAACCCGAGGAGAGGCTTAGTCCGGGCCAGAGACCGCGGTACAATGGGCCGGAGAAACACATACGCGGCCACTTTCGCATAGAAATAATTCCGACACGCTTCCGTCCGCGGGAATGGATTAGCGCTGTTTATCTTCTTTTCACCGGGAATTTCTGGCGAATGGAGTCCGGCCCCTTCCACGCCTTCGCCTCTCCGCAATCAGAACACTCCCGGGTGCTCCAGTGAATGGGCCTACTTCAAAAAATCAATTGCCACAGCCGTCTGATGAGAGCGTAATGCCGAATGCATTCCGTATTTCCCCCTCCAATCTTCGCCTCAACGTGTCAGACAAATTGCGCTGCCTCCGCCAAATCTAATATAACCACTCCTTCCCTGCCGAAACACACACACACACACGTGAACGCCGGGTGATGCAAATTGACAACACCGTGAGTGGTAATCACAGCCGGGACAAGATCAAGTATGTATGAAAACGGCGCGCTTTCAGACTAAAAGCCCTTAGGTGTTTGCAGACCCCAGAGGACGGAGCGTGTCTGCGTGTCTGTGTAATCTATCTGCCTCCCGTCTCCTGGCCCCTCAGGCTCATTCACACAGACCTGCCTTATTGTGCAAAGATAACAACTGTCCACAATGCATTGAGGACTTATTCAATCCTCTCGTATCGGATCCGTCCCAGGGCAGCATCAGATCTCCCCACTTCATATTACCGCTTCCTCGGAGGCAGCCGGCGTATCACCGAGGCCGCTCGGCTCCGGAGCTAAATGCCATTTCACCCCGGGGCCAGAGGCGATTATATTTAGAGAGCTTGGCCAATGGGATTCGGTCTGAACGCCGCTTTCTCCTCCGTAAGCATCGCTAAGTGATTATGCTCGCTGCGGCTGCCGCGTTGTTCTGGATATTTATCTGGGCCTGTTTGCATTTTCACGAGCACAGCGGATGTCGAAAGGAGTCGCCGACGCACGGGATAAGGCTGGTGAACGAAATCGAGAGAAATAACGACCGTTTTTGATCCGTTAACACGTTTGAGCCTGCCCGTTGCCGTGGCAGCGGTTATCCTCACGGCCTTTATAATGACTGTGGGAACCCCGTTCTCATTTAGACTCCAAACGACACACAAAGGTACTTCTGCTTCACCCTGATATAATCTGAAGAGAGATTCTGATTAGCCCTAAATTGAATTAACAATTCTTGTGGGATTTCCTTGATGATTTCTTCGTGGCAGACTGGAGAGATCGCAATGATCCACAAGGAGCTAACCGAAGACAAAAGTCCGATCTGGTCCGTCTGTTGGTGAAGTCTCCAGGGGATGGCCGGATGACAGACTGAGATTGGGTCACGATGACGGTTGGAGCTACAGCATAAACGAGTCATGCTCCAGGTGTGTGTGTGTGTGTGTGTGTGTGTGTGTGTGTGTGTGTGTGTGTGTGTGCGTGTGTGTGTGTGTGCAGGGACTGAAGGAGCTGCGCACTCAGCAATATTCCACCCACTCAGCACTACAGCGCTGATGATAACCAATTTAACTGAAAATCCAGTTTCACATCTGAGAGCAAACAGTCATACAGGCGGGAACCGGGGCACTACAGGGGGCAACTTGAGTTCTGTCTGATCATAAAAACCCAGACAGAGAAATGAGTCAGTGAAAAAAAACAAGTAAAAAAGGGTGAGAAATGAGTGCACAGGTGGAAGCAGAAACAGGAGAAATACTTAGAGAAGGTACTACGATAGAGGCAGATGTAGGAAGTATATAGCTGGTATATTAGAGGCAGATGTAGGAAGTATATAGCTGGTATATTAGAGGCAGATGTAGGAAGTATATAGCTGGTATATTAGAGGCAGATGTAGGAAGTATATAGCTGGTATATTAGAGGCAGATGTAGGAAGTATATAGCTTGTACAAAGATATTAGAGGCAGATGTAGGAAGTATATAGCTGGTATATTAGAGGCAGATGTAGGAAGTATATAGCTGGTACTAGGATATTAGAGGCAGATGTAGGAACTATATAGCTGGTACTAAGATATTAGAGGCAGATGTAGGAACTATATAGCTGGTACTAAGATATTAGAGACAGATGTAGGAACTATATAGCTGGTACTAAGATACGGGGTTCAGAAGAAAATTCATTGAGAGAAAAAGCTGAGCTCAGCAGACTTCCTCTGGCTCAATTTCCAGGACATGATTAGTTTGGAGTGATGACATGTATTGGACGCAATAAAAAGACTGCTTCTCTCTCCCCCTCTCTCCCCCCTCTCCCCCTCTCTCCACAAGCCCCAGATCTCCCAAAATAGATGCCTGATATAGTGTTTAAAAGCTCAAGGGAAGGGCCCTCCTTTCTTCTGTTTCCCTGCACCATCCCTGTACTACTTAACCACTACTTCACAAAATACAAAATAACCTTCAATCTATCTCTTTATCTTGTGCACTCTAAACTCCCTCTCTCCCTCCCTCCTCATCTCTCTCTCTCTCCCTCCCTCCCTCCCCATCTCTCTCTCCTAGCCACATAGAATTTCCCCTCTCTTCCCCTCCCTCCCTCACCATCTCTCTCTCTCTCTCTCCCTCACCATCTCTCTCTCTCCCTTCCCATCTCTCTCTCTCTCCTAGCCACATAGAATTTCCCCTCCTCTCCGTACAGCAGTTTCTAAAAACACAGGACATGCAGGGCCGCTCAAAGGATTGGTCCGGGGTTGACAGCAGTGCATCTTCACCCTACAGTAAATATACATCTGCTTTGTTCATAGTTCAGTCATGTGACCTCAAATAGCCCCACCCCTAGAACAGGTAAGTATCAGCTGATTGGACACATTTTTAACCGTCATTATTTATTCTATTTCAAATTCTCCCTGTAACGCTAACCTGTAGGAAAATAGAGGGGCTGTTATAAAGCAGCAAATACAGAAATACAGGACCGACACAGAGTGAAGAGAAAGAAAGAGCACCGCAGGTTCTGGCCATTTAATGCTCTATTGTAGACAACGTGGAACAAAGACCCGGCTGGTCTGGCAAAACCAAGCCAACCAGTCCCACTTGGAACGGGGAAATGTGAAAGACAGAATGAGAGGAGTGTGCATCGAAGGATAATTAAATGGCATTAATATGTCAAGGAGAGGGGTAATTGACTCCAGAAAGCTGGCCGGGGATTCTGTGGCATTAGCAGGGTGATTGATGGGAAGTCTTCTGTCCTCCTTCTATGGACGCTGCCTGGTTTACCCACCACAGTCACACTGCGACACACTGCCCATCGACACACTGCCAATCTGACGCTGCTGTCCTATTATGCACAGAGAGTATCAGCGAGCTCCACTCTCTCTGTCTCTGCCTCTGTCTCTGCCTCTGTCTCTGCCTCTGTCTGTCTCTGCCTCTGCCTCTGTCTCTGTCTCTGGGCAGCCTAACTCTCTAGGCGTTTACCCCTCAGGATTAAATCTACATGGCGACAGGCTGGTAGCAGTTGCACCCCCACTCCTGCCCTCCCTCCACACGGCCCCTAGTGTCAGCTGGCAAACCCCAGACATTCTGGCCTGGTCTGGCCTGGCCCCAAGCCTCCCTCGGTCAGCCTGTCTGTCTCTACGGCTGTGTCTGTTAGCGGCTAGCTCCTGGTGGCTAATGCAATTACTGCCCATCTGCTGCAACCAATATTAATCCATAGCAACTCCCCTTAAAAGCACACGCACAAACCAGAAATGCAAACACAGACACACACACACACACACATATAAACACCCCTGAGTCTAGGAACCACCTGACAGTGCATTTGGCTGAATAGGTCCAGAGTGCTAGAGCTCAATAACCGATTAAATGATACCATCAGTGCTGTAATAAATCTGTTGTGCCTCTTATCAACTGATGATCAATGATTAAAAAAAACAAATGGCGAGCCACATTTTCTCTAAACACACGGCGCCCCTGAGGACACATATATATATACACACGCCCATAAGATATACATACTGCCTGAGGCCTAGCATTAGCACAGCTAGTATGACAGTAAACATGGTTAGGGTGAATCTCATGAATTCAGACAGTTATGGGTGCTAGGAGATTAGCCATGGTTAGACAGAACACACTGTCCTCAGCTAATCAGACACCTCCAGGAGACGAAGAGATTACTGTTCACGGTGCATTATTCCTGAACTATTCCTGAAGAGTGTTCCAGAACACCAAGACTATAAAATTTACAGTGTTCCAGAACGCAAAGACTGTAAACCCACAGTGTTCCAGAACACCAAGACTATAAAACACACAGTGTTCCAGAACACCAAGACTATAAAACACACAGTGTTCCAGAACACCAAGACTATAAAACACACAGTGTTCCAGAACACCAAGACTATAAAACATACAGTGTTCCAGAACACCAAGACTATAAAACACACAGTGTTCCAGAACACCAAGACTATAAAACACACAGTGTTCCAGAACACCAAGACTATAAAACATACAGTGTTCCAGAACACCAAGACTATAAAACACACAGTGTTCCAGAACACCAAGACTATAAAACACACAGTGTTCCAGAACACCAAGACTATAAAACACACAGTGTTCCAGAACACCAAGACTATAAAACACACAGTGTTCCAGAACACCAAGACTATAAAACACACAGTGTTCCAGAACACCAAGACTATAAAACACACAGTGTTCCAGAACACCAAGACTATAAAACATACAGTGTTCCAGAACACCAAGACTATAAAACACACAGTGTTCCAGAACACTAAAACTATAAAACATACAGTGTTCAAGAACACCAAGACTATAAAACACACAGTGTTCCAGAACTCTAAGAGTGTAACTCCAAGCACATTATGGTTGTGTCAACCATGTATCCTATGTTCTGATCCATCTGACCAACATCACAAACAGGTACCTGACAAGGGTCAAATAGGCTTCATCGGATCACACATTACTGGAATAATCTTTTAGAATTTGTTAAGCTGTGTGCACTTGTGATAATCTGGTGTATGCGTGTGTGTGTGTGTGTGTGTGTGTGTGTGTGTGTGTGTGTGTGTGTGTACATGTGCAGACCACACAGACATATAATACGTCGGCTCGTTCGTCTCTCCGTAATCTCATTTGCACGCAAATTCAATATCCATTCCTAAACAATGACCATGTCATCTTAATCTGGCAGGTAGATTATACAGCGTCCCCCCCAGCGGACGCTTTAGTCTATTGTGTTCTCCTTCAAGGTTGGCTGCGTCGCCGCGGATGGCAGCTTTAAAAGAGGATTGCTTTGCCAGCCTCTCCGGCTTCACATCGGCGAAATGGGATTTAATTTGGAGCGGTGTTACGGTCTCTCCTCCGGGTCATTAGGGGATGCTCGTGTGCTCAGTGCGGATGACATGTCCGGGTTCAGGGGTGCCTGGTCCGGCTCAACGTGAAGCATTCTAATAGCTCACCTGGCTCCTCCCAAGCTCTCTGCTGCTTTAGCTGCTGAATATTCATCCTCCGTGGTCCCTAGAAACACCGCGAACGGGCTGCGCTGTCATCATCACAGGGAACCTCTTACTTTAACTCAACAACACCAGTCGGATACAGTGACCAGAATCGCGGGCCAATTAGTAGCAGGTGTGTGGAGGGGGTCCTTCTGAAGTCGAGCACAACAGAATGCACAGCACATGCCGGGTCAATATCGGGGTTAACAGAACCTGTATGTATGAGTTACACGTCCTAGGAAAGAGGGGGGAAGAGGTTGAGCCGAGACATCTTAATTTCTACAAACCCCGCTTGTTTGTCTGTGATATACATGTAATTAAGCATGGAAACGGCCAGGTCATTAGCGAGGACATGGAGAGAGAGGTAAAGTGGCAGGCTTTGTGTCTGTTGGGTAAAACCGCCCTGTCGGGGGTCAAAGGGCCACATGACCTCAGCCTGCCCAATGAGATTACGGCCAAACCTTACCGGGGTCGTCAGGACCAATCAGACCCCTGTCCTGCCGTGATCCCGCCCCAATATGACCAAGTACTACAAGTAGATAATATTTATGTATTATAGTTAGTATGTGTTCAAGGTAAATGCTGCTGAGTGTTAGTGAGTATGTTTATACTAGACTAGTGACTAGCAGGGAGGAAGGTTAAGTCTACATAAGAAGACTGGATGAAGAGACTAGACTAGTGATTAGCAGGGAGGAAGGTACAGTCTACAGAAGAAGACTGGATGAAGAGACTAGACTAATGACTAGCAGGGAGGAAGGTTAAGTCTACAGAAGAAGACTGGATGAAGAGACTAGACTAATGACTAGCAGGGAGGAAGGTTAAGTCTACAGAAGAAGACTGGATGAAGAGACTAGACTAGTGACTAGCAGGGAGGAAGGTACAGTCTACAGAAGAAGACTGTATGAAGAGACTAGACTAATGACTAGCAGGGAGGAAGGTTAAGTCTACAGAAGAAGTCTACAGAAGAAGACTGGATGAAGAGACTATACTAGTGACTAGCAGGATGGAAGGTACAGTCTACAGAATAAGTCTACAGAAGACGACACATGGCTGTATAATCACAGAGGATCATGTCCTCTCTAATCATCAAACATGCCTGGCTCCCCCACACACACACACAATGAACTAATGAAAAGCAGAGCAGTGTGGCACTCCTCAGGGAACCGACAGCACAACAGACAAACAGACAGATAATGCCAGAGAAAACGAAGAAACCACACAAAGAAAACAGCATTTAAAAAATAACCACAACGTCTTAAAGCCAGAGCTGACCGCCGGAGCTCTCCTTCTCGGGGCAATAAAAAGAGAACCAGGCGAATGTGTATAAACGGTCATTAGCTACTCTGTCATTAAAGTGAAACACAGACAGTCACACTTTAAATCATTAGTTGGTCACAGTATGATTATAGCACGGGACTATCCCAGCCCAGGGCTGCTGCCATTTGAGCAGCACAGAGCTCTCTCACACCATTCATGAGGTCGACTTGTTTGGCAGACGACAGTAGACAGGAGGCCACATAGCTGCAGAACACGGCCCATACACGCAGTGTCGGCTGGAGCTGAGGTAAAGCTGGTGGTGCCGGCCAGAATAAGAGCTCGAACACGGACAGATGGTTTTTATTTTCCGTCTGGTATCTTTTCTGTCTTCACATTAACAGTTCATTGACACTTCGTTTGCCCGGTACCGTGGCGCCTTCTAAATGTTGGACCTCTGGAAGACTAACTGGCACCATGGCAACAGCAAATGGGAGGCCTAAAAAAACGAAGTGGATAACTGAGATTCAAAGCTAGTGACATCTGGCAACATCTGGTAACATCTGGCAACATCTGGAAAGATCTGGTAACATCTCGTAACATCTGGTAACATCTCGTAACATCCAGTAACATTTCGTAACATCTGTTAACATCTGGTAACATCTGGTAACATCTGTTAACATCCGGTAACATCTGTTAACATCTGGTAACATCCGCTAACATCTGGTAACATCTGCTCACATCTCGTAACATCCGCTAACATCCCGTAACATCTGGTAACATCTGTTAACATCCGTTAACATCTGGTAACATCCGCTAACATCTGGTAACATCTGCTCACATCTCGTAACATCCGCTAACATCTAGTAACATCTGGTAACATCCAGTAACATTTGGTAACATCCGGTAACATCTTGTAACATCTCGTAACATCCGCTAACATCTAGTAACATCTGGTAACATCCAGTAACATCCGGTAACATCTGGTAACATCTTGTAACATCTCGTAACATCCGGTAACATCCGGTAACATCTGGTAACATCCGGTAACATCCGGTAACATCTGGTAACATCTGGTAACATCCGGTAACATCCGGTAACATCCGGTTACATCTGATAACATCCGGTAGAAGCGGTGGGTCACGGTCGGCGTCCATCATTGACCTGAGCGTCACTTGTGTGTGTGTGTGTGTAGATTGGCTGGTACCAGCACATCCCGTCCTCTCCTCCTAATCAGGCCCTCTCTCTGCCATGCAGGCTGCACTGCTCTACTCCGTGCTCTCTGTAGGACATCCAAACGGCGAGCCAAGCAGCCTGGAGGCAGACAGACAGGCAGGCCAAGTCAGACATGCCTTCGTCTCTCTGTTGTACTGACTTGGAGACCAAAGGGAATGTTTTCCAGCTGCACACTCAGTTTGGCCCTGGCGATTATCTCGTATTTTGCTTGTTTTCAGGGAAATACTGGAGGAGTTCCTTCCCTTTGTGCATAGCTGATGTGTTTTTGTTATGGACTAAGGGGGGAGGTGGGAGGGGGGCAATGCATCGATCGCTTGCCGTTTGTCTTACCTCTGATCGCGAGCACACCTCTGATGTGGCCATGCTGCGTGTCGTTGACCACCCACGGCTAGCGTTTAGCCATCAGCGACCGGCCTTGGTCAATCATTCAGTCGCTTAGCCGTGGGTCCAACCAGAGTTCTTTGATCCTTATTGTGATGCCACTAGAACTCGATTACGTTCTACCTGTGTCTACAGTTAATGGATTAGACGTGATTTATAATGACACACGTGCACACTTTATAAGTGTTCACGCTTCACATAGTCCACGCCAGAGCAAAAAACAAGACCACGGAACTCGCTGTAGACCTCAGAGATCGAGTTAAGACAGATCTGGGGAAGGTTATCGAAGATGCTGCCCGAGCATTAAGCACAGAGAGCTAGTGTAATTGAAGAAGTGAGGAAACACCAAGACTCTTCCTTCTGGTTCACAGCTGAGGAAAAGAAAATGCCTGTGTGTTCGACAAGACCCAAGAAATGCACTCCAAGAAACAGAACTGAGAGGGAATGAAACAATGACGTCATCTGAGATTGTTTTGTATATAGAGCCAACAAAGAGCTTTTCTAGTAAGAGAGTCTAGCAGCTGAATTAGTGACCACACCCCTCAGCCCCCCTTTACTTACAGCACGTAGCAGTTTCCAAGCAAGGCATTAGAAGGACATGACTAAATATAGGGTCTCTGTTAGTTCATTCACACTCTCTCTCTTCTGTGTTCTCATAAGCGGCACCTGTCAGAAAAAACGCCGTTACAAACACTCGTACGCGAGAGTTTTCAGTAACAACTGGATCGCCTCCATTTGACCCATTTGGAAAACAGCCACACTAGTTCTGGTGCTGAAGCGAGGAGCGAGGTGACGGGACCATGACCTAAGTCCTAGAGACAGAACTATCTGACAGAGAGCCTGGTGATGTCATGGTGCTTTCAAGAAAAGACTAGAGGAGAGTCCTACCGCAGCCAGCCGTGTCACAGCATCGCTCAGACTAAATATTTAATCTGGACAAGTAGGAAGTAGGTAATCTCCACCATCCAGTGTTATCTGATATACTGCCTGGCTGACGTGATGTCACATAGTAACTATGTCACACGGTAACGAAGTCACACGGTAACGACGTCACACGGTAACGACGTCACATAGGTTCAGGGAGAGATGTGTGAACCCAGTGCAGTTTCTCAGAGGACAGATGAAGTAAGCTTGTTGACCTAAGCACACAGAGACAAGGACACACACACACACGCACCGACTGACACACGCCAACAGACAGGTCAAGTGGCAGGCTGAGTAAGGGAAACAAAAACACACCACACGTCTGTAAACACACACACACACACACACACACAGATCCATCATCCCTAACGGAGAGTGAGCGTTGGAGACAGGTCCAAAGAATCCCATCTGTCATGGACCCAATGTGGGGTAAAAACCAGGTAAGCTTCACAAGCACTCTCAATACACACAACGCTGCCCAGGGCATTTACGGTACATTTTACATTTAAGTCATTCAGCAGACTTTTTAGAGACCTACAGTCAGTGGATGGAGTTCAAACTACAGTAGCTAGAAGTCACAACCACAAAGCTCGTTACTGGCGAGTACATTCCCTCAATTAAGGAGGAACCAGAAAAGTCACGTCTTGAAATAACAATGATATCGGGGGTGAAAGTATTTTAGGTAATCGTGGAGAAAGTATGTTATAAAGATTCCTGGAAATGAGGAGAACCTCTGCTATCCTAGCCTCAGGATTCCCTCCACCCATTAGATTATAAGGACAAAGAAGAGAGTTGACTGCAAATCTGGAGCTGCTTTCTCGTTGGTACGGGGCGACCAAGCGTCCAGAAGTGAAGGAACAAAGAGCTGTTGTAGGAGTGAGGTGAAACGAGGACACGGTTTATCAACCGTAACCACTGAGCAACTGTTTTATATGAAAGCCCAGCGAAATAAATTGACTCTGCCAAATACGCTGAATGGGATGAGAAAAATGTATTCCTGAATGCACATCGGCTGACAGTTTTTTAGCAAACCGAGGGGTTTGGCATTTGTATCTTTGTGTGATCTTGAGGTTTTTTGGTATTCTGCCAATACACCACACCCCTTCGCGCCGTATTGCTTAACTACATTTCTTATGATGTTTTCACCAAGAAGGATGCAATTAAATAAAAAATATATAACATTCACAAGAGAGGATGAAAAACCTGAAAAGGTCATGTATCCACTCTGAAGGAATAACGAAACATGACAATCTATTTAAAATTACAATTTTTACATTTGGCATAGCCATTCAGGCAAAACACTCCAAATGACACTTTTTTATCATCTTTGCACGACGAGTGTGGGTTTGTTTGCTTGTAAAGAAAGACATTAAGCAGAGGTGAGAATACTTTAGCCCCGGGCAAGGCATGTGATGTGTGTAATATATGGATGACGTTATGCATGTGTACATTTACTTACTTAATTACCACACACACGCTAAAGCAACACGTCTGTTCCATTCAGGGTGTAGAACAACACCTTTTTAATTTGATTTGTTGAGCCCGTTTACTATTACGAGTTAACACAACACGGGCCGCACACACAGACACACACACACACACACAGACACACACACACAAACACACACACACAACCAGACCAATAGACTCAAGAATGCTTTGTATACAGAGCCATAGAGTTTCTGGCTGGCATTATCCCAAATACATTAACAAGCTCTCTCTCACACACACACACACATGCGGTCGTTCAGGATTAATAGCGCAGGTGTCCTTTGAAGAGTTTCCCCAGACCCGTTCTCCTGACCCGTCCCCCTGACCTTTGACCCGGGGTGACTGCGTCATGCTGACTTCAATAAAACAATCAGCAAACACGTACCGAACCCTAACGCCACAAGTTCAATCTGCTGCACATCTTACTGTCATTACAGCAGGTCAGTATGGCCACACCTGACTGCCATGTGAGGAGAGACTGCTGACGAGGTCGGGGACTCGTGGTGGGTGGAGGTTGGGTGGAGGTTTAGGGAGGGTGAGTGGAGGTTTGGGAGAGGGTGTAGGATGGTTGGAAGTTTGGTGGAGGTTTGGGGTGGATGGTGGGTGGAGGTTTGGTGGAGGGCGGGAGATGACGGGCTGTTGGGGGGGTGCACGACCGGAATAGGCCGTTTCTACTGTCCTCACAAATACAACGTCTCACTAGGTTATTACCCAAGGGGCAACATGAAGATGAGCAAAAGAGACGTGCACGGCTATAGACAGAGGGCGTGTAGAGATGGACACGAGTGCGATATCGTCTTCTGGAGCAAAGTGAAACGGCAGACGGCGTATGAAAGATAAACGGATGTCGTGATTGGACGACTCCCCTCGACGCAGGCCCTCAGTTTCCACTCAATTTCCCGTCATTATTTCTGCACCATTCCCAAGATAACACGCCGTCGGTTCTCTCTCTGTCTTCCACATCTTTGTTGGGGTATGCATAAAATTTGCTGCTCGACAGAGGGAACATGTCCAGAGGCAGTGGAGAGGGTCTGTTTCAACACCCCCCCAACCCCCACCCCCCCACACACACACCTCCCTCAGTAACAGCCAGGAATCTGATAGTCACGGACAAGCCTTTGTAAAATAGTCCCCAGAAGAGACGATAAGGCATAACATTATATATAAATTGTATTGTATCCAGTGTGTGTGTGTGTTCTCTGTTTGTCCTCATTATGAGACGATACGAGACTCCTGGAAGTCAGCTGGTGCTTCCTGTCGCCGTCATCTCCAACTCCTCCCCAAATGTATCGAGGCAGCCTGGACGCACCTCTTCATTTTCTCTCCATTCACTTCGATCCCAGTCCAATTACATGTCGGCCCACCTTGCCCTATCCTTTCACGCGCTCGCCCCGGCCTGTCACGTTCTGATTTTCGCAGGACGGTACCATATTGGAGGTGGGTGGCCTGTACACTTAACATAATTTCCCTTGCTGCTAACCCCCGTCCCAGAGGAGAGCTTTTTGATTGGTGTCGGTTTGAAGAGGGGGATGTTTAGCGGAGGAGAGAGGAGTCAGAAGTGCCTTGTGTTCACAGGGACCTGAAAAAGGGCTTTACGAGGCCCCGGTCTCTAGACTGCAGCTATAATGGTTTTCAATTAACCACGGGATGAGAGAACTCATCTGGCCAAGCACAATAGGAAATGCAAGACACGCCTGCATATTTACAAGGGGTTGGCTCTGTCCTGGCTGTCCGAAATGCAGACGGAATGAGAGACGGGTAGGGAAGGACACGGAAGAGGGGAAACAGGACAGGGATAAAGGGGCTAGACAGAGTAGCTGATAGAAGAAATACATTAAGAACGGAAAAATGTGTGTCTGAAAAAGCGGGAGCGAGACAGAGGGTGAAGGTGACCTTTAAAAGACCTTGAGAAGAAGAAACAAGGACGGCAGACGGGATTACGGGATAAGGAGAGGAGAGAAGGAGAACCCAGCCTCCTCAAAACAGATTAGAGCTCATCTGCATTTTGCCTTTTTATCCCCCCCCGTGCGCGCACTCTGGAATCATTACGGTCTCAGAGACGGTTTCTCCCCCCCAATGCTCAAAAACACCGCAATCTAAGTGATCTCGACAAATTGGGCCGCTGGAGAGGAGGGGGCCAGTGGGTTTGTTTTCGGGTGGGGGTGTAAGCAGAGAGAAGACGGGATAGAGATATAACAGGAAATCGCTCGATACGTTAGGGAACTCTCTCGCCTTTTAATCGTCTAAACAAATGTTGCGGAGGAACATTTTCGAGGGGGAAAGCGATCCGAGGAAAAAGGGCCCATCTCCGCAAGAACGCAAGTGAGATGTTTTGTCGAAGAGGCTTTCATCAGCGATAACTGAACAAAAGGCTTTATGTCTACGTTGTGCGTACGTATTAATATGATGTGAGAAATTCATCCCTAATCCTTAGCGAAAAGAGAAAACCAGACTTCCGAGCGGGATTCATATGTGGCTCTACATTGCAATTCCACCCTGGTTGACTTTATATGAAGTATTAATATTGTAATACAATGTTGCAAAGATAATCGCGGGTTTAGTTAGAAAATATCCTTTCACCTGTTGTAGAGGTCTCAGAATTAATTCGACGCTGGATATCTAATTTGAAAGGTTTTACGGACTTATACGTTCAAGGAATAATGTAAAAGTTCTCATATTCATCCACGGAAACCATCTAGGCTAACCATGCTAACCTGATGTATTTCGTTATCACGATGCAAGGTTCTACTGTGGGTTCTTTGATGTGCAAATGTTAAAATGCTGAACCATTAAAGAAACAACAAATATTTGTTTCAAGAATCCAGAACTTGGTCAGAGGGCAGATAATGAATTTAATACTTGATCTATACGATGGGCCGGACGTGTTTTTCCACATTTATATCTCGATGTAAGAACATTTTGAAGTGAAAGAGGAGAAACCGGCCAATTTAGAGCTGATGGGTGTATCATTCTCGGTGATAAAAGAAGATGATCTGGAGCGATTGAGCAAGAGCGAGATGCGACGCAAGCAAAAGGAAATACAGAAAATAAGAAAGACAGGCCAACAGCGTGGAAAACGCTGATCTGGATATCAAAGGAAGACAGATATGCTTGAATGACATTTTCTGAATTTAACCGCTGTTAAATACAGAGCCAAACATGAGAGCTGAACTGGGCATATTGATCTCCTCCTATCAGTTACAACGACAAGAGCTGTTCTGAGTTTCAACAACCTGAAACAAAAGACTTTCGTCAGCGTGAAGGAATCTGTGCTTTTTTTGTAGGCCGAAAAAAGGCCGTCTCTGAGAGACGAAAAAAAGTCTGAAGAAAGTACACAGAACAAAAGATAGAGACAGAAAAGTAAGGAAGAAAAGTAGCCCATCTGTTCCCAGTTAGCAGTGGGGTCCCTTGGTAAAATGCCGCGCCGACTACTCTTTCCTAGCATAGAGTTGCAGCTCTGTATGACTCTATAGACGTAATGAGGCTGACTTTACTAACAAAACATGAGGCCGGCGGTCCAGAAAAAATGCACCACGTTCGTGTATATGTGTAAGAGTGCAGTACATCTGGCAAAGAGCGAGGTCAAAGTGCACAGTGAGTGAACAGTTCAAGTCAGAGAAGCATAACAGAAGCAGAGAGGAGGAGAAATGAGGAGAAAGTGCTACAGACGGTTGTTGACAGACAGCGTTCCAGCAGAACGCCGGAGATAAAGGCCCGAGCCTCCCAGACAAGCGGCCTGATTGCTATGACATCCGCATCTGCTCTCTGAAGCGTTCCGTTTCCTCCTTCATCCCTGGAGACCAGTTACAGTTTTGATTTGAAAGAAACTGGAAAACCACCGTCTGTAATTAGATTACATGTAGACGGATGAAAAGGGAGAAATATCAAGTTAATTAACTTAAACAATATTCTAATCAGACCCCCCCCACCCACCACACACACACATTCCCTCAGCTCCCCCCGACCGTCCTCCAAACGAAATCCTCTCAGGAACCCTCCGGAGACTTCCAGTCATACCAGCGGAGAGGATCCGGGGCACTCAAACCAGATCATTTGGCGCTGATTTCCCAAACAGGAAAGCACTTTGGATATGCAATGATTGAGGGGAGTAAGCTGGCACATCCACAGTTAATGAGGGAGGCGCAATAGGCAGGCGCTTGAATTGGGTCTTCTCTCCGGGAGGCAGTTCCCCTGACAACGCGGGGACGCAGCATCTGTCAGCGCAGGAAATGTGAACGGGAATTGAAAGACGCTTATAGCCGGATGCGCGGGAACTCTCCTCGCCGATAACAGACGCAGATGCGGCATTGAAACGGTGTCATTTGCCACGCGCCGGCCTCTCCGCTATTCGGCACAAGATAGACTGCCTTACCGGACGAAACAACTGACAAAAAGTTTCAAAGGTTCAAAAAGGGAACATGTCTCAACCCGGCTCAAACAGGGCCAGGCATTACGCATCGGACGCGTGAATATTTTACAGCGGGACTATATCCACTAAGAGGCTGTGTATATCACACTGTCTTATGTCATCAGTTATAAGCAGCAGGGCCTACGGTGAGGTATTACAGCAGGGAGACTAACACAAAATGGTCTCTGCGTTTCTGCTTTATAACAGCATTTAATCAAGTGTGCGAGAAGAAAAGAACCTACTCCTGTGAAAGTCGACATAGCTGCTGACACATTGTCAAAAGCAATTCGTCGGACCGGTAGGTAGAAAAGAATTCCTCTGAGAACAGGGTGCTTCATTTGCTCATGGAGAACTGGTTTGGGTGGGAAACGCCAGCTCCGTCTCCATTCCTGTTCACTCTCCACCCTAACCTCTGCAACAAGCCGTGGGGAGCTTTCTTCTCGTCTCATAAGCAAACCTTGCCAAATATATGTGTCTGAGGAGATCCGTGGCCAAGGTCATTCCTCTGATTGTGCCGGGCTGGAGGTGCCACCTCATTCACCAGTGTCAGACTCCCTCTGTCTCTGGCGGCGCCAGCAGTGTCTAAAGGCAGTCTCTATTAGTCGGGACGGAGAGACAGGCAGAGGGATGGAGGGCTCTGGAAATGTATTCGTTGGCTGTAATCTCAACAGCTTCGCTTTACTCCAGAGCACCACAGTGGCTGTCTGTTTAAACTCCTCATATGTAGTCACGCGATATTAGGCAAAATACTTCAATTGAGACACCGATCGTGTGACTAAGCCAAAGTTGAGGTAATAGTAGACAACGACTGGATTTATGATCACGCCACGGCGTCGGTTGGAGTCTGAGGTGGCAGGTGGACCGGCCCATGTGGCCCTGCAGCCAGAGAGGGAGGGACAGCCGGTGCCATTCAGGGCCCGCTGGCCACAGCTGCAGCCATGCCGGGTGACCACTTCAAACCAGAGACACGTGCCACACAGCAGTCATGTGTGCTCCTGAAAAAGCCCACCGGCCAACAGGACAAAAGGATTACAACGCCCACCGCAGTATCGATTTCAGCAGAACCTCAGTCTGAGACACCACCAGGCTCTGTACTAGCGACCCTCTCACTTATAACGGATGTTCACTCATAATGGCACAGTCTCATATAGTAGCTACATTTGGCCTCTGACACGGCTACAGTGCTGTGATGAGCCACTCTTATGCAGAATTAAACATGCACTCCCGGGATATTTGGCAGCTTGGGCAGCTCACCCCGACGAGACAAGACGGTTCCCCTGAAAGATACTACACCCCCTATACTACACCCTCTATACTACACCCACTATACTACACCCCCTATACTACACCACTGCCAGATCTACACTGACGCGGAAAAACAAACAGAGATTGTGGCTGAAATGCCAGCGTGCAGTCCGGCGCTTTCTTATCATTGGCATTCAGCTGGAGTAGTGAAAGCGGCACACAATCTCAGCTCACAGTCACTGACGTTATTCAATTTTACAGATGACTTTGCAGCAGCGTTTTCCCAAGAAAAAAGAAACGAGAAGAGGGGCAAAGTTAAAAGGCAGTAATGGTGAGACAAGCCATCCCCAGTCTAAACACGCAGCAGAAGAAACAGAACGGGCTAAACAGAATGTGCAAAACAGAATTTGCAAAACAGAATGTGCGAAACAGAATGTGCGAAACAGAATGTGCAAAACAGAATGTGCAAACAGAATGTGCAAAACAGAATGTGCGAAACAGAATATGCATAACAGAATGTGCATAACAGAACATGCTAAACATAACCCAACCAGAACCTCAGCCTCCAACTAGCGACTAACCTAACCCAGAAATCGCTTTCATACTAAGAACGCCATGACTTGGAGTATAATAGTGATTTTACGTACACACGTACAAACAACATATTACACATCAAACCCAGAATCGTGTTTAAAAATAATAATTATTTGTTGATCACAGCGGCCTCCTCTTGGGACTCTTTCCTGCTGTGGTTTCGAGACCTCTGGAGACAAACTACAGCCACTAAACACCGTGACATCACACGCCGCACGCTGCATTCTAGTATCTGTCCTTGAGTCACGATCTCCAACAGAGCCAAAGTCTTTATTCATACAGAATTAACACAATCGGGAGAACTGCATTACGCTCACGGATGTTAATTAAGGGGGTAATTTCACACCTGAATCGTTGTGCCAACTGTTGTGAGCCAAGTTGCACTCCTTCATACCAGACAGTAATTATATCTCCTTCTTTGCGGGGGGAAACTGGAGCAGCTCGAGAAAGTAGAGTAAACACACGTTTGATTACGTGACACGGGGCAGCGTTCATTGTGCTAAACGTGTCATGTTTAGGATGGTCGTTCGTCCAGTCAGGTGGTGGGCCCAGACACATTTCTACACTGCACCGAATGCAGCCATAACTGAAGTAATGGAATGAAGCCCAGCACACATCAGACATTTGGAGATGTCTGGCTGACAGACAGACTGATGGAAATCTGCGAGTGAATGAGCAACTTTCCGCTGGCTATATTTAGCCTCCCATGGCGAGTTGCTCCAGTGTTCGAGATTTCACGGTGTTAATTAGAGCCCGCTGCTCCAGACGGGAGAACAATATCTGTAGTAATATAACCTTTGACCCCTAGTGAGAGGAACTAAGATCTAACGAGCAAGGTGGCGGAGTTAAGTCGACCGGAAAAACTACAACTTGATTGTCTTTGATGACGGATACTGTGTAGGCTTACATTCTTTCATCCCCAGTTGGAAAGTACCAAAGCGCGCACACACACACACACAAACACACACACACAAACGCACACAAACACACACCCACACACACGCTTAGAAGATGTGGATGAAAATCTGCTCATAAACATACTCTTCATCCACATTCACAGAGATAAATCCTGTGTTGCTTCCCGATAATTTCCGGGGAATTTTCAGCAATTCATTGTGGCTCTGACGTGTCGGCAGGAAGTTAACGTGAAATGCATGTCTGGGAATGTGCGTCGCCGCGACGATAAACTCAATAGAACCAGCTACTCTGACACACACACACAAGCGCCCTAAATAACCCGGGAAGGATGCTGAAGACGAGCAGAATGGAATCCATGGTGTGCCAAAGCATCCCTCAGGGAGAGACGAGGGACGGAGGGAGGCGAGGAGACAAGGGAGGGAGAGAGGGAGGAAGGGAGGCGAGGAGACAAGGGAGGGAGGGAGGGCTTGGAGGTGTATAGTGATGTATGTAGCCTAGCTACAGCTTCATTAGAAGATAATAGTACCTCTAGTTAAAAATATAAAGTCTATGAGGCATTAGATCATTAGTGGTAGTGGAGTGAGTAGGTGTGTAAGTAGGTGTGTGTGTGTGTGTTTGTGTGTGTGTGTGTGTCAATGGGATGTAGCTCTCATTAGCGTGCCTCTCCGATTCCCAGTCTGTCTTCACCTGTCTGTCTTCACCTGTCTGTCTTCACCTGTCAGTC
The DNA here is from genome assembly GCA_029465975.1 of Dallia pectoralis. Taxonomy (NCBI): domain Eukaryota; kingdom Metazoa; phylum Chordata; class Actinopteri; order Esociformes; family Umbridae; genus Dallia; species Dallia pectoralis. The sequence continues at coordinate 13,251,442 of CM055750.1, forward strand.
CTCACCTGTCTGTCCTCACCTGTCTGTCCTCACCTGTCTGTCTTCACCTGTCTGTCTTCACCTGTCTGTCTTCACCTGTCTGTCTTCACCAGTCCTCACCTGTCTGTCTTCACCTGTCTGTCCTCAGTCCTCACCTGTCTGTCCTCACCTGTCTGTCCTCACCTGTCTGTCTTCACCTGTCTGTCCTCACCGTTTGTCCTCACCTGTCTGTCTGTCCTCACCGTCTGTTCTTCACGTCTGTCTGTCTTCACCTGTCTGTCTTCACCTGTCTGTCTTGTCTGTCTTCACCTGTCAGTCCTCACCTGTCTGTCCTCACCTGTCTGTCCTCACCTGTCTGTCTTCACCTGTCTGTCTTCACCTGTCTGTCTTCACCTGTCAGTCCTCACCTGTCTGTCCTCACCTGTCTGTCCTCACCTGTCTGTCCTCACCCGTCTGTCCTCACCTGTCTGTCCTCACCTGTCTGTCCTCACCTGTCTGTCTTCACCCGTCTGTCCTCACCTGTCTGTCTTCTGTCCTCACCTGTCTGTCTTCACCCGTCTGTCTTCACCCGTCTGTCTTCACCTGTCTGTCTTCACCTGTCTGTCTTCACCTGTCTGTCTTCACCTGTCTGTCCTCACCTGTCTGTCTTCACCCGTCTGTCCTCACCTGTCTGTCTTCACCCGTCTGTCTTCACCCGTCTGTCTTCACCCGTCTGTCTTCACCTGTCTGTCTTCACCTGTCTGTCTTCACCTGTCTGTCTTCACCCGTCTGTCTTCACCTGTCTGTCTTCACCTGTCTGTCTTCACCTGTCTGTCTTCACCCGTCTGTCTTCACCTGTCTGTCTTCACCTGTCTGTCTTCACCCGTCTGTCTTCACCTGTCTGTCTTCACCTGTCTGTCCTCACCCGTCTGTCTTCACCTGTCTGTCGTCACCTGTCTGTCCTCACCCGTCTGTCTTCACCTGTCTGTCGTCACCTGTCTGTCTACCTCGCTGTATTAGAAGTTGAGTGAGGATGTATCTTCTGGAGTGGAATGTCAGTTCCAGTGTGGCCCACATGCAGAATCTCAGCCAACATAAACATATGCCTGACATGATTGTAGTATAAAGTATATATATGTAAAGGCAATCCCAAGGGGCAGGGAGCAGGCGCTAAATGGAGCCCTGAGAGGTGGTTTAGGGGAACGTCTTGGTTGGCTCGGGTCGGTAAATGTCTTCTTCCTGCTGATTTTTACGGCCAGCAGTAAAATCCCTCAGCGGCTGCCCTCGGTGAGTTTAGTACGGCAGAAGAAAGGGAAGGAAACAGAGCCAGCTTGGAGGAAAATAGACTGAGCCTGCTAGAAGAGGAAAACAGAGAGAGGCAGCTAGGAGGAAGAGACAGAGAGAACTGTGTGATGAGAGAAACAGAGAAAGCAATCTGAGGAAAGGAGACAGAGAAATCTGTGTGAGGGTAGGCGATAGAAAAGGCTAGATGAGAGTATGAGCCAGTTAGATGAGAGTATGAGCCAGTGAGATGAGAGTATGAGCCAGTGAGATGAGAGTATGAGCCAGTTAGATGAGAGTATGAGCCAGTGAGATGAGAGTATGAGCCAGTTAGATGAGAGTATGAGCCAGTGAGATGAGAGTATGAGCCAGTGGATGAGAGTATGAGCCAATGAGATGAGAGTATGAGCCAGTGAGATGAGAGTATGAGCCAGTGAGATGAGAGTATGAGCCAGTGAGATGAGAGTATGTGCCAGTGAGATGAGAGTATGAGCCAGTTAGATGAGAGTATGAGCCAGTTAGATGAGAGTATGAGCCAGTTAGATGAGAGTATGAGCCAGTTAGATGAGAGTATGAGCCAGTGAGATGAGAGTATGAGCCAGTGAGATGAGAGTATGAAACAAAGACAGGAAGATGATAGACAGAGAGAGCTGCATGCAGAGAGGAATTGCGGGGTACCAAAACAGGCTCCCTTTTCTATTCCTGCTGAATACTACAGTATGTACACACTCTATCACACACACATGAAGCCCCGCTGCAGAGAGAACAGGCAGGGGGTTATCTTAAAGGATACAACTAATCAAATCCATGTCATCTTCGGGGCCTGAGAGCCCTGAAATCCAAAATCTTTAAGTCACAGGCACAAATGCATGAGTTCAGCTCAGTCCCTCCCCCATTCCTGGACGAAGGAAGGCTTAGACTTGTCAATCTGTTGTTTGTCTGCCTGAGGCGTCTGAGGGATAGAGTCATTACAGAAACCCAAAGGGGCAGCAGGCCGTCCGGGTCCGTGCAGACGGTCTCAGACACCAACGGGCCACGTATGAAGGCTACAGCTAAGCCCTGGACACACTCATGTAAAATTGAGCCTTCAGAAAAAGGGCTTACTAATCCCATCGCTGCCAAAAGACGGGTGGGAATTAGCGGGGTGTAAGGGCGTCTGTGTGAGGCATCTCTCTGTTGACCAGAGCACTTAACGAGACACTAGCCATAGTTTCCTGTATGAGCACCTGACCTGGGCCTGAACTGGACTGAGATCTATACAGCCGCAAGGTCTTCTGGGTAGGCGGATATAGAGCCGAAAGCCCTTCCACGTCAGTTTCCACGTTAGTTTCATAACTGTGGTTCGATAACAGCCTCAAAATGGCCTGGATGTGCTTTTTTGTAAAAACATAATTGAAGTGACCCCTACATTTTTAACCGTACTGTCAGCCAGCAATAGACTTGAAAATAATGAACGACAAAGTGGTGACATTTCCCAGTGACTTAAATACCCAGCTGATCACCCTGCTAACCGCTAACTACGCTCAGCTGTGCTCATTAACTCACACACTAACCACCAAACAGGAATTAAAGCGTGTGCCATCTACATACTGTCCCGTGTGACACAAAACCCCTCACAACTCGTGACACACTGTGACCAGATATGGCAGATACTGCGTTAGAAACCCACAAAAATGATTTTCCCTAGGTCAATTGGTTTTCTTCACAGTCTTTATTGTCTGTTGCAATTTTGTTGATCAAGTATGATAATTTGCTTTCTACATTAACGTGTATATCCAAGGCATTGCATTAAATATAATGAAATAATGCATATTTGTTTTCTTATCATGTAACAGATGTTTCTATTCACTGTGCATATACTTTTATAGTGATGTATTCTGTAATTAGCACACAATAAGTGAATTTAGAACATAACTTATGAAAAATATGAAAAATGTTGAAGCAAATATACTCTAGACAACCAACAAGGATTTGGAAATTCGTCATTTTATTTTCAGGACGCTCCGGTTGGCGGCGTGAACCGCCCAATTTGTCCGTTCACCTCAGAACACGGATCTAGATATCCATCTGCAACCTCATCGATTCTCAGAGGACAGGTTTCAGCAATGAGGATTAATGAGGGGAGAAAGCCCAGTCACCATTGTCCCGGTTATTTGGACAGCGATGCCCCTCCCGGAGCGCCCGGGTCAGGCAGGCGCCGGCCCACGTAGGTACTGCAGACCACTGCGTCACCGTAAGTCTATAGGAGGCCTCGCACTCCGGGGAGCTCCAGTGCCCCTCAATCTCTGTCTCGCGGGGGGGAATGGGGGTGGGATTAGCGGTGCAAGGAGAGCACATAAATTTCAGCTGCTGATGCTGAGTCGTTCCCTGTCCCCTGTTCTCCCCCCCTCTGAGGATGGGCTGGGAGCTGAGTCGGCCGTGCTGCAGCCCGCTTCCCTTTCCGCACGGCATGCTGGGCCGTAAATACTGCGCAGCATCAGAAACAGCCGGTGCTATCACTCTCTATCATTAATTATCCCTGCCGCATCACTATGGGGCACTCTACCCCTCTCCCTCCAGATCTCCTGCACCATTCACTTCTCCTCTCCCTCTCCCTCCAGATCTCCTGCACCATTCACTTCTCCTCTCCTTCTCTCCCTCCAGATCTCCTGTCTCTTTTGCTCCACTGCCTTCACTCTCCCTCATTTTCTCTCGCTTTCTCAAAATCCATCCAGCTCCAATTGTATGAATGTCTCCAGCTTTACAGTTCTGACGTCACCTCTCCTCCACATGTCCTCAATCTCTTTACCGATATCTCCCGCTGTATCCATCTCGCATTCATCTGCTCCCCAATGTGTCTCAATCTCTGTCCAACGTTCTATCAACCTCTCCCCGGTGACTTCCAGCCTGCTGACAGCCAGCCAGGGCAGGTCTCCCTTCTCTGCTCCTCAGATGCTCCACTCCTCGCATTCTGACGCCTTTCAACCAACTGTAAATGTATTCCAAACGGCCGGCCTGCCTGCTGCAGCCAGGAGATGTCACGGAGATTGATGGAGCGCCGGAATGAAAGATAGACCTTTATACCACCAAGGAACTCATAAATAACACGGAATCAAAAGAGAAAACCCAGATAAGATATCCCTGCTAGGTCAAAGGGTGACAAACCAGGTTAAAGATTTAGAAGTGAGAAGGCTTTAAGTCAACTGTGAGAAATCCAGAGGAACATCTGCCATGACCACATAAAAACAAAGCGCGACTTCCCCATCCCATTCGGGCTAAACTCCAAACGCACAAACCACTTCTCTAAACAGAGACCTGCGACCCAGGCCTGGGAACAGGATGCCAGAGAGATGGGGGAGGGTGATAATGACACCTGGAAAAATGAAGTGACTGGTCATGTATGTGAAAATGTACGGCTCATTAGCAAACCCTCCTCATGAGGCTTCGACCAAACGTTACCGTGCGCCCTAATGCCATTGTAAACATCCACACGGAAACGCAAACACTCCCACACATAAAACCGTCTTCAAATCACCGTGGACTCGCCCAGACCGAAGCGCTCGCTGCAAAACCAACAGTCTTCTGAGCTGTACACACACGGCACACTGCACTTCCCTTATCGGCAGAGTGGGTCTGTGTGAGGATGATGGCATCCACTTCTTTATTCAGCTGCAGGCGTAGAGCCACTGCTGTTGTCGTCTGCCTGATTCATTGAGTTGGCCACTTCACAGAACAGGTGCCGTCTCTGTTTTCACATGATTGTCCATCACCAGCACCAGCACCACCCCACTAGCTCCATCACCAGCACCAGCACCACCCCACTAGCACCACCACCAACACCAGCACCACCACCACCAGTAGTACCACCACCAGCACCACCACCAGCACCACCACCAGTAGCGCCACCACCACCACCAGTAGCGCCACCACCACCACCAGTAGTACCACCACCAGCACCACCACCAGTAGCGCCACCACCACCACCAGTAGCGCCACCACCACCACCAGTAGCGCCACAACCACCACCACCAGCAGCAGTATGTCTGGAGTACACCGCGTGGTAGGAGCAGTGATTAACTGGTTAAACCAGAGGGTTGACGGCTCAGATTCCCATAAAGCGTGTGACAGTTAAGCTTGTGAACAAAGCAGTCTGCCGAGCGAAAACTGATTATTAGTGAACGGGCCGGCTTATCTCGACTGTATCTGAACCGCGAGTAGCAATCATCGGCTCAGGCCCGTCTCCGGGTCCGTCTCGGGTCCGTCTCCGGGTCCGTCTTATTAGCCCAATGTAACAGAGCCTGTCCTCTAATCGTCTCAGGTGCTCTGAGCATTTCAAATAGCACAGAGGAGGAAGGTGGTGGCTAATTCCGCTAATCCCTTTAAAAAAAATGAAATGTTCCCGTCGGAGCGATGTGGCATCGACGGTCAACAGTGTAGGAATCTGTCCCTTCCACCCAACGCCACGGAGCAATTACAGAGTTTTTAACATATTCGTGTAATCCACTAAAGCAGAGCACATACTAGACCTAGGTCAATATGGTCCTCCTATTCTTTCCTATTGATCGTCATCGAACCGCAAGTGGAGTCAGGAGACAGATTGAAAAACAGATAAAGAATATGTGTGAGTGGAAACACTGAACTGGATAACCTTTTAAGCCATTACTGTGTCCGTGTGTGTGTGTGTGTGTGTGTGTCCGTGTGTGTGCGTGTTTGTGCGTGTGTGTGTTTGTGCGGGTGTGTGTGTGTGTGTGTAAGTGGCTCAGAAAGGAAAGAAGAACCTCCAGAAACCACCAGGGAGGAACACAATGGCTGTGTTCTTGTACCCATTGTTCATCCTTGCTGCCTTGTGCAATGTGTCCATGCTTGTGCCAAAGTGCACAGAGCTGTCAGGAGATGTCTTTGGCCGTTTACCAGAGGACACGACGAAGGCACAATGTCACCATGTCACTGCACAGAGCGAGTACAAAGTTGGAAAGACACTTGAATGTCTACAATGTACAATGTGTATTTGTGTGTGTGTGTATTTGTGTGTTTGTGTGTGTGTGTGTGTGTACAAATCTGAAATGCATATAAATGACTCATTTCACGTTACACATGGCGTAACCTTTCATTAATGCTGTGTGTGAGGCGTCACACTTGAATTCGTGTTTATTCAGCTTTACAACATGTCGCCCTTCATTGAATCCGTGTCTTCAATGGCAATGAATGACAACGCTCTCTCTTATGATACGTTAAGGTTGCACGTGCCTTTGTGCATCGTGACAGGGTTTGAGTTCCAGCAGTGAGTAAAGGCTTTCAATCCTCAGAGGGGGGTCTCTTGGAAGATTCTGGCAGAGATGCAGTAAATCTGTTGGACTGATTCACAACATGCGCGGCTCGTTCATTTATTCCGCTAATAATTCCATAATAAGAATGTATCTTTTGAATTTCTCCCCTCGTCGTCTGTAAATTATTCAGGATAAAAATGATTCTTATTAATCACAATTCCCTTTACAAGACACGGAACAAACGGCGGATGAAAGTGATTTCGAGCAATGAACATCGAGCGAATATAAAGAGGGAGTTTGCATATGAGGACATGCAGGCAACAAGTCTCGCAGTGTGACTAAGTCGTCTGAAGCTGAATGCAGTACTCATCTCATTTGATTTATCTCTAAACCTTCACCCTTTTGCTGAGGTAAAAAAATGTGATATATGAATGACACTTATCGGGGTGGTTGCATTCATTAGATCAAATGCTAAAAGGTCACTTGCCCAAGGAATAGAGATTAGGTAAGATCATTTGACTGTTGAGATCCAACAAGCTGGGGAAATCACATTTCTCACATCAATAGACAAGCGCCCCCTAGTGGAAAACACGATCACATTGGCAGCTTTGCGGATGAGGTTTCAGATGATGTCCACATATGTTCCATGTGGTCATACTTCTCAAGGAAAATAATGGACGACAACAACTTGGAACTTGGAAGATAAATAGCCATTTTTTGTTTGAATTGAGGAGTTTATGGTTGCTGACTTGACTTTAAGCACATCACGCATTAATAATGATATTGCAAATACCCGTTTTTGTCACTTTCAAATATTCAAATATCACAGTTAGATGGGAAAACCGACAGATGTATCTCTCCAAATACTAAAGTTCCCACTGATTTGACAATTACGAAAGGAAGGCCCCTATAAAGTGGTAACACAGGGCTGGACATGGTGAGAAAATATAATACCTCCTACAGAAATCAATGGTCATCATAGCCTAAAGAATATAAGATACGACAACCTGCCCTTCTCAAGGGATATCCATTCCAAATGTTATGTATATATGACCTTTATCAGTCCTCCTAGACCTCGCTGAAAATGGCCTATATGATCCAATGTAGGAAAGTATTTTTCTCCATCAGAAATGGCCTCGACTGCTGTAAGGGAGTGTAAGTATGTCCAAATATATGGGTCCAAACACTGGTTACCTCCTGTCCAGACTGTTTAAGTCCATCTGATCCATCTGGGGTCATGTGCAAAAAGGTAATCGGTTCCTTAACTTCACCAATGACCACACAGGAGCCCAGAAAGTAACCATTGCCTAAATTACTATAATAATATAAACTTTGACACATCGATCGATTAATTTTGAATATATAAATAAATAACCAAAGCTAACAGGAAGCCCATATACGGTGCGGGTACCCGGATAAATAAGAAATTTACGTTTAAAACACTCAGAATAAATATTAATTCCCACTCACCTTCTTCCGGGGCTGCCATTTCATCATATTTGTACACCAAAAGTGAACAGCGTCAAGATGTTACACACATGGGGAACTGAGATGTGAGAGAACCCCAGGAGCCGGTCATGATGTCTCCTGACTTCCCCCAATGTTGCAGCATATTTCCTCCCAGAATCGGCGCATGATATGCGGGTGTAGGTCAGCCGGGGAGACGGTACCCGCAAATGGACCCGTTTAATCCCAACAACGGGTCGAAGGAGGAAACAGTGGACGCGAACAATCCCAATGTCCCCGACCTCCTATGTTCTCTTATAGGGGTAATATGTTGGGTGGAAGCGGTGCGTAAAATCCCAAGGATGATCCACTCCTCCTCCTCTTACTGCTGCGCGTCCCCCAGATCTGTCCCTCTGGTAGGCTGGAGGTTCCGACTGGACCGTTCCGGTCACTGCGGTGCTATGGGGACATTGGAGACATGCATGCCGTAACTTTTCCCCCAAACCCGCACCCTCGTCCCGTTATTAATCCGTTATCCGAGAAGAGGCGTTTGCGTGTTTGCGTGCGCGTCCCACCGGGAAACTTCCCAAAACGTTTGGAAAAACAAGGAATGATGTATGACGACTGTAGTCCGGGTCGAACGGGTCCAACTGCGGAGTCAAATGTCCGGCAGAAAGGCAAATCTAAAGGCAAATATTCCTGGTGAAAGTGCGACATGCAGGCGGGGAGTGGGAAAGAAACAGTCGCAGGAGGCGGGTTGGGGGAGAGGCGGGTGGGGAGAGGCGGGGGGGGCGAAAAAATCCCTGGAATTTCTGTGCTCGGAGCTGGAAGGATGTACAACACACTGGCCTGCACAACTCTAATGACTTCCTTCCCTGTTCACTAAAGCTCCGGCATTGCAGAGATCCAGCAGAGATCCAGCAGGAACCAGCAGAGATCCAGCAGAGATCCAGCAGAGATCCAGCAGGAACCAGCAGAGATCCAGCAGAGCAGGCGCAACCCGGCCGGCTCATAGCGCCGTCATCTCTGGCAGAGGCGCCGGACCCGAAGTTTTGGGTTTGCTTTTTCCGATTTTTTCATTTTTATATATATATATTATATGTACACATATGTATACCCCGCACATGTCATATAGACTTACTAACATACCATTAGTGTGAATGTGTGTGTGTGTGTTTACTGGAGGGTAAGCGTGTGTGTTAGTGTAGGGAAAAGTATTGTGTGTACTCACTGACAGTGCTGAAGAGAGCAACTGAGGAAAGAACAAGTTATTCGACCACCAAAACCTTCATTTTATCGTATACAAAAACTGTTATAGACTTCCGACTTTCACTTACAAATAAAGAGCATCTAATTTTCCAGTATTTGTTGTCGTCCATTAGAGAGTAGTAACCAGAGACACCTGCTAAGCAGCTTTCAATAAGCCTCCAGCACCTTTAAAGGTATATTCCCTTCACTGTTTACCGTGGCATTAGTGGTCTTCAGAGATTTGGACAACACAGCTCATCTCTTCTGGCTAAATTGATTTGATCTCTGGCAGTATATTGTCCTTATATCCCCTTTAATTTGTTGTCTTCAAGACTGCCAGTGCTATGACACTGAATGGCGGTCGAGGCTGAGAGTAAATAATATCCTGAGAGCACAATTCATATTAAAACATAAAGCATCTGACCAGTGTTTCTCAGGAAATAAGGACCACTGACCCCAGGCCAGTACCCACCATTTAACCTGCTCTAGTTGCTCAGGGATATAGAAACTGTTTATGTCTCTCAGCTGCCCGCCAAGCTTTTGTTTCTGGCATGTTAGGCCACAGTGATAGTTATCTCATTGCTAGATAACTACTATGATATGATGTTCCTGTTTTGATACATTTCCTTATCACATCTGATCTTCGTGAGTAGGGACATATTAAAGAGCAGAGTAAAGCAGAACCCCCTGTGCTAATGTACCCCATCCACTGTAAAGTAGAAACAGCTTGAAATGTGAAACAAACAAACATTCAAGTATATGAATAGCCCCAATAGTTCTGACTGGGGCTAACAGAGGAGATAGCCAGAGTATCTGAATAGCCCCACTAGTTCTGACCTGGGCTAACAGAGGAGATAGCCAGAGTATCTGAATAGCCCCACAGAAAGCCTGATGCAATTGGTGTCATCAAAATATATTTGCTTCTTTCTCCGACTTAATTTGTACATATCCCCCTCTGTACAACTGTCATGCTACCCTGTTAGGATGGAAAATGTTAGTGAATTATCCAAAATGCAGAGTTGAAATGTGCATCTATTAGAGGCTCTAATCAGATATATCTGGCTTAGTGTCCCTCAAAGGTCAGAGGGGTCAGGGGGTCCCTAAGGATCACCGTGACAACAAAAGGCAAACAGGAGGGACACTAACATATGGCCTGTGGACAAAACACAGCTGAATATCCCGTTGAAATAGCCCTAGCTAGGTGATCCACTTGGATATACAGAAACAATATTCAGCATATGATGGTGACATTAGGAGCACAGCTGGCAGAGGAATTCTAAACCCTCCTGGTTGTCACACCAGAATGACACCCCCCATACCTGGTACATTAGAGGTTCAAACACTCGACGACAATACAATAGAATGTGTGTGTGTGTGTGTGTTTGTGTGTGTATGTGTTGTGTATGTGTTGTGTGCGTGTTGTGTGCGTGTTGTGTACGTGTTGTGTACGTGTTGTGTACGTGTTGTGTACGTGTGGTGTACGTGTTGTGTACGTGTGTGTACGTGTTGTGTACGTGTTGTGTACGTGTTGTGTACGTGTTGTGTTTGTGTGTGTACGTGTTGTGTACGTGTTGTGTACGTGTTGTGTACTTGTTGTGTACGTGTTGTGTACTTGTTGTGTACGTGTTGTGTACGTGTTGTGTACGTGTTGTGTACGTGTTGTGTACGTGTTGTGTACGTGTTGTGTACGTGTTGTGTTGTACAGAATAAAAACACATCTTAGTGTTAACTTTTTGTCTGCGTAACCAGATGAGACATTTTGTTTATAGGGACGATGGAGATTACACGTTTTAATCCAGAAATGTCCAGACACACCAAACTCCTCTATCATCTCAACAATTCACAGTGATTCGTACATTTTAGATGTCCTAATATTTATTTCTTATATTCAAAATCAACAAGCGTGTTTGAGAAGTTCCACCTGGGCTGTGGGCAAATGGGGAAGCTGACCGAACCCAAACAAAAAGAAACAATAAAAACCTGCAGTGGAAAAACTCGTTAAGAAGCTGTTTGTGGTGGTCGTTTGAATACAGGTCCTCGAATGACAGCTAAGTCGTTGATATCATCAGTCTATCAGTTTAGTCATAATTATGAATCAAATAAACTTAAATAAATCTTCTGGTCTCCTGCTAAAACACGGGAACAACCCACCACTAATTATTCTCGAACAATACATCCTAAAGACCTCTGAGCGTAAAACATGCGACTCTCTAATGACTTCTCACCATATTCCAGTATTGACAGGGCCATCATACACTTTTTTAATGTACGTAGATTTAGTAACTAGGAACGGCTGTAACCATGGAAATATAATCAGTACAATCAATATTGATTGAAATTAGCGGCTGAGTAGTGAGAGGCTGTTTGCGAAGGAATTGCTCAGTTTGAACGACTCTACAACGATTATTTGCAGATATTCTGCTATACTGACTTTATTTACAGCATAAACAATTAATAGCAAAACGATAACTTATGTGATCTACGTGCATTTTCAACTAGGAAAACGCAAACTATCTTGTCCTTCACATCAAAATCAGATTACGGATAGTCAGGATGTGCGAGGGTCAAGAATAAAGTCCTGCCGAGGCTTGCTCGCTGCGTTTCTCTACCTCATTAAGCGAGAATTATAGCAGCACGTCAAAACCCGTTCAATCAATGTATTCGCCAACACCTAAACATCGACTACCGGGCATCCTTATGTAATAGCATGGAAACAAGATGACCCTCAGTCGGGTGATCTGTGGGCTAGAGGCTGGGTAAACAAGAACGTCTCAGGGATTATGAAATCAGGTGAGTGTGAGAATGTAAGGTATCCTCCATTTTAATTGGGAAAGTGAAGCATATTTGAGCGAATGCTATTAATATCATGGGTTTATTCTCCAAACGAATATACGGCAAAAGTCTACACAAAAAGTAAATGCTTCTTTTGTTGTCCAAAAGGCTATTGATAACCTCTGAGCTGGGTAGAAACTTGGCAAAATGAAGACCAAAAAACTGTAAAGTATTAAAACGACGCCTGCATTTCACGGACAGAACTTAAATGTAACTTTGTTGAGGTACAGATGGAACCAGTTTGCTCAGCATCTGGCAAAGTCATCATTAAAATAAGTCGTACATGACCATGTAGGGAATGTGGCCGTTAAGAAACAAGACGTTTGCCGTCATGGTAAACGAGCGTTCTGAGAGGTGTGTTTATTGAGTAACTTACCTGGGCATTTGCTGCCCCGTTGGCATTCGTTTGTGAATGCTTCTAGCCAACACGGGCCAAAACAGCGTCGGCTACATTGAACTTCTGTGCTTGAATGAAGAAGTGGCATTTCACTTTGGTATTCTTTATCACATACCCCACAGTTCAAACGTATTGGGGCACAAATCTGTTGTCCATTAAAATAACCTCAATTTTAGCAGGAATACAGTGTTCCATTATCAACTAGAAGGATGATTTTAAAGGAACATCTACATAGCAACCATCAGTCATGTGTTCCAACAGCAGGCTTATCATTTTAAAAGGTTAATTGATCGTTAGAAAAGCCCTGTTGTGCGGAATAAAATACAACAAAACTGGCCTTCTTTAGACTAGACTATTCTTGTTCTGAGAAGTTAATTATTCCATGCAACTGCTTAACAGGGCGTTGAATTAATAACCACGTAGTACTTTGCTTTTATAAAACATTTAACGTTCCACAGTGTTGGTGTAATTATAAATACGCGCTCACAATTTTGAGATAAATTTTGTAATTAAATTCGTTTTTTTTTTATTTCACTAGCTTGCCAGCTGTGCAAGTATGAGCAACATTGACTGTCTTTTGCTAACGTACATGTTAGCTTAACCATCTTGCTCCGATCACCCCATTCGAGACTCGGACCCGTGATCCTTGGAACACAATAACTCACTAAAGCGTTGTTAGCCTTGCGCCACAAAAAAACACAACCGCCAGGACAACAAATGCTTCAAGATGACGTAACTGATTGAAATGCTATCAGAGCCAACGCGATGCTAACTATTTCACACCCAAGACACACAAAAATGTAATGCTTTTGGAGCCTCGTTAACTTGTTTCTAGCTACTGTGGAAATAACAAGGCATTGACTAACTGTGTCGTACTTCTGGGCTTGAACGAAACGTGGATTATTTTGAGATTATGGTGTTCAGTAATCTATGGAACCAAGAGTTCTGCCAGTAACTCCAACCTGTCCATACGTGCTACAATGTTACATATATTGTGGAGTTTCCCACCCATGACTGTGCTCATGATTGCGACACCAAGCCTGAACATCTCTATGAAACGTTGTGATAGTTTCACTCCAATGAGCTTCTGGCACCAGACCCCCAAAGTCACATGTGTTGTCGTGGTAATAGAAGCTGCCGCAGGGCTACTGCTGGCACAACTTTGGCGTAATTTGCCATAATCATCACTTGGTCTGTCGCCGTTGTAGCCCATTGCTTTTTGGATACCTTTCACATAGAGAGAAAATGTCTCCACACAATTTACGACACGGTCAAATTGCACAAACACGAGTCATGTTCATGCGAGCTCTAAACGACACACACGTGTGTGAACACATGGCGCTTCCTTTGATCGAGTGCAAATAAAACGGTCACACGGCATGTTTTAACCGTTCAGGTATTCCGACTGGCATGTTACATTATCAATAGCGATTAGTTCGATCATATATTCTCCGGGTGTTTCTGGTGTTTTCCGTTCCTGGTGAAGCCCGTCATCTGGCCTCTACAGAGGAGCAGACTCCTTGGGTTTGTCTCTGCTTTCCCAATCAGAGCTGCACAGGAAATCAGGCACCAGTCTTCAGAGAGAAACAAAAAACCCCTCTTTCGTTTTCCACAAGTTGAGCTGTTCGAAAGTTTGTGCTTCTTGTTATTGCCAATCAGACCCTCAAAAATGTCCAGCTACTCTGCGCTAACCGTGATGTGTACGCATGTTTTTGAGTGTGTGTGTATGCGTGCGCGCGCGTGCGTGTGTGTGTATGCAAATAAAACACAGAGATAGAAATATAGAAAGTGTGACAGAAAGAGAATGAGAGGATATAGGAAATGAGAAAAAGACGAAGAGAAAAGACCAGTGAACCAGATGACAGTAACAGGGGTGATTTGGTAAAAAATAAAAGAGCCACCTCAATAGAATACAAAATATGGGTGTAGAAGCAGGCCCCAGATTAGCCTCATATCTCAGAGTCATTTATTTTATTACTCAGTCAACTCAGCTTCTGCTCTTAGGTCACACCACTTCAGAGTCTAGATATCCGACACACATTTGAATAAAAAGAGTCCTTTTAATTAGCTGGCGGGTGTATCTGGACAGTGAACGTCATTCTATGAGCATGGCGACACGTACCATCACGGATATACACACACGCACGTGAGCACGTGCGCACACACACACACACACACACCCGCACTGCAGATTCCATAGTAAGAGCATGTAGAAATATTTCTCACTGCCTTACACACACACAAAAGTTCCAAATCTCCATTGGCGTGTGTCACGAGTGGTGAGTTAGGGTACTGCACTGTCTGGTTTCGGGTGCCCACTTCCTGGTTTATGTTGGTTACAGCTGTTGGGGTTTTGTAATCACTGGGCTATAAAGGGGATTGCTAGATGTCACTCTTTGCTCTTCATTGTTACATGTCACGATTGCGTTAGAGGTGAGTGTTTGTTGTTAGACGGGTTGTTTTTGCATGTTTGTTATAAGACGCTGTACGCGCACTTTCATTTGCAGTTTGGCACCAGTTTAGCTTTTCCGCCGTTTACGGTTTGTTTTGTGTTGTTGTCACGAATAAACCTTTACTGAAACGGATACCTGGCTTTGCACATGGCTTACCACAATACACCCTGGGACAGCCGTGACAGAATGAAGAGCCACCTAAGCCAGCGGAGCCAGACGGTGAGTGGATTCCACGGGGGGGCAAGCTATAGCGCCCCGTCGGATGAAACTCACCGTCGCCCCACGGAGCGGTGGGAATGGAATCGGCCGGAGACACCACAGGAGCGGTGGCTACGTCTCCGGCCGTATGCTGAGTACGAACCATCAATGCGGCATTCAGGGTCTGTGAAAATGGGTCCGCGGGCCTTCTATGAAGGCAAGAGGACATCCCGGAGGCGCCCCAAAGTGATTTTTGGGGGGGAGCTAACGGGGTGTTCAAGGAGGTCCGCGGAGAGAACACCCACGACCCTGGTGCTGCCACAGCAACCACCCACTGCTCCGGGGCTGCAGCCAGAGCCAGCAAGAGCTCTGGAGCTGAAGCCAAAACCCCAGCTCCAACAGGGCTATGACCCTTTCCGGCCACCAACCTCCAGGGCCCAGAGACCACCTAAGGGCCTGGAGAGCCAGCCGTCCGAGGTGATTAGGAGATGGTGGGGGGTGTGGTTCACCCTGCAGGACCAGCCTCTCCCACTCCAGCAAGAGTGCCCTGAGCGGTCCCTTCCACCACAGCAGGAGTTCCAAGATGAGCCCCTCCCACCTTTGCTTGAGTGTACTGAGCGGCTCTTCCCCCCTCAGCATGAGGCCTTGGAGTCGTCCCTCCCCCCCAGCATGAGTGTGTCGACGAGTGGCCCCTCCCCCCTCAGCATGAGCGTGTCGACGAGTGGCCCCTCCCCCCTCAGCATGAGCCCCGAGTGGCCCCTCCCCCTCAGCATGAGGCCTTGGAGTCGTCCCTCCCCCTCAGCATGAGCGTGTCGACGAGTGGCCCCTCCCCCTCAGCATGAGCGTGTCGACGAGTGGCCCCTCCCCCCTCAGCATGAGGCCTTGGAGTCGTCCCTCCCCCCTCAGCATGAGCGTGTCGACGAGTGGCCCCTCCCCCCTCAGCATGAGGCCTTGGAGTCGTCCCTCCCCCCTCAGCATGAGCGTGTCGACGAGTGGCCCCTCCCCCTCAGCATGAGCGTGTCGACGAGTGGCCCCTAGTGGCCCCTCCCCCTCAGCATGAGGCCTTGGAGTCGTCCCTCCCCCCTCAGCATGAGTGTGTCGACGAGTGGCTCCTCCTTCCTCCGCCAGAGTTTCAGGATTGGCCGCTCCCACCTCCGCCTGAACTCCCGAAGTGTCATCTCCCTCCTCTGCCAGAGCTCCCAGAGCGTCCTCGCCTGCCAGAGCTCCCAGAGCGTCCTCGCCTGCCAGAGCTCCCAGAGCGTCCTCGCCTGCCAGAGCTCCCAGAGCGTCCTCGCCTGCCAGAGCTCCCAGAGCGTCCTCGCCTGCCAGAGCTCCCAGAGCGTCCTCGCCTGCCAGAGCTCCCAGAGCGTCCTTGCCTGCCAGAGCTCCCAGAGCGTCCTTGCCTGCCAGAGCTCCCAGAGCGTCACCGCCTGCCAGAGCTCCCAGAGCGTCCTTGCCTGCCAGAGCTCCCAGAGCGCCTGCCAGAGCTCCCCTTGCCTGCCAGAGCTCCCAGAGCGTCCTTGCCTGCCAGAGCTCCCAGAGCGTCCTTGCCTGCCAGAGCTCCCAGAGCGTCCTTGCCTGCCAGAGCTCCCAGAGCGTCCTTGCCTGCCAGAGCTCCCAGAGCGTCCTTGCCTGCCAGAGCTCCCAGAGCGTCCTTGCCTGCCAGAGCTCCCAGAGCGTCACCGCCTGCCAGAGCTCCCAGAGCGTCACCGCCTGCCAGAGCTCCCAGAGCGTCACCGCCTGCTCCCAGAGCTCCCAGAGCCCAGAGCCTCACCGCCTGCCAGAGCTCCCAGAGCCTCACCGCCTGCCAGAGCTCCCAGAGCCTCACCGCCTGCCAGAGCTCCCAGAGCGTCACCGCCTGCCAGAGCTCCCAGAGCGTCACCGCCTGCCAGAGCTCCCAGAGCGTCACCGCATGAGATGGCGGAGACTACGCCGCCTGAAATGGCGGAGACTACGCCGCCTGAAATGGCGGAGACTACGCCGCCTGAAATGGCGGAGACTACGCCGCCTGAAATGGCCGCCGCCACGCCGCCTGAAATGGCCGCCGCCACGCCGCCTGAAATGGCCGCCGCCACGTCGATGGCCGCCGCCACGTCGATGGCCGCCGCCACGTCGATGGCCGCCGCCACGCCCACGTCGATGGCCGCCGCCACGCTGACCACGATGGTCGCCGCCACGTCCACCAAGATGGCGGAAGCCTTGCCGCACAAGACGGCGATCGGGCCACCAAGGCCCTTTAAGGGCTGGACCTGCTGTCTGGGACTAACCCTTTGGGTGTGACAGTGGGTCCTTGCCTGTTGCTCCCTTGTTTTTTTTGGTGTGTTGTTGTTAATGTTGGTTCTTGTTGGCTATCTGGGAGCTAGCCTTAAGTGGGGGGTACTGTCACGAGTGGTGAGTTAGGGTACTGCACTGTCTGGTTTCGGGTGCTCACTTCCTGGTTTATGTTGGTTACAGCTGTTGGGGATTTGTAATCACTGGGTTATAAAGGGATTGCCTAGATGTCACTGTTTGCTGTTCATTGTTACATGTCACGATTGCGTTAGAGGTGAGTGTTTGTTGTTAGACGGGTTGTTTTTGCATGTTTGTTATAAGACGCTGTACGCGCACTTTCATTTGCAGTTTGGCACCAGTTTAGCTTTTCCGCCGTTTACGGTTTGTTTTGTGTTGTTGTCACGAATAAACCTTTACTGAAACGGATACCTGGCTTTGCACATGGCTTACCACAATACACCCTGGGACAGCCGTGACAGCGTGAGTATTTGTGTTTAGAATATGTCAAGGGGAAATGGTAAATGTGTGTTTTGAGAAGGCCAATGAAAGAATGAAGTCAAAGGCTTGTATTTACATTTACATTTAATTACTCAACAGTTCATCTGTTTCAGTTCAGACTCAATAACTCAGAATACAAAAAGTGCTTCGAACTCCACATCTAGACCCAAGTATCATTTCAGAACAACGCTCAAGGATTAAACTGAAATATTTAATGTCCAGCGTAATACATAAATCGCATGGGTTTATCTGGTCGTATCGCCCCTGCTGCCTCAAACCAGAAGTGTTCATGAGAGTCCACAGACACAGAGTCTCTTTAACCTCCATCACACAATATGATACACCACGTGAGGATTATTAACGATGGGAAGCCGTCAGACAATTAATTCCTAATATGTCCATTTAAATATGCTAACATAACGTAGGGCCTTTGACAGATGGGCCACCATTATGACACGGCTAACAAAAACAACAATAAAAACAATAACAACAACAATAATAACAACAATAGCAACAACAAAAATAACAATAACAACAACAATAATAACAACAATAGCAACAACAAAAACAACAATAACAACAATAATAACAACAATAACAACAACAAAAATAACAATAACAACAACAACAATAACAAAAATAACAATAACAACAACAAAAATAACAACAATAACAACAACAAAACAAAAACAACAATAACAACAATAACAATAACAACAACAAAAACAACAATAACAACAGCGCTAACTAGCTATGTCTACCACCCAGTCCCTTATGCCGTACATCACGACACACAAATCAAGCTCAGGCCAATCAGTCTAAAAGGGTTCCTCTTTTTGAAGTGTGCTTTATTCTCTTGATGATGTTCTGTCAGAAGGTGGCTTGCAGTTGTGATATATGTGTGTGCGTGTGTGTATGTGTGTGTGCGTGTGTGTGCACGTGTGTGTCTCAGTGTTGGAGTTCAGTGTTGATTAACAGCCAGAGGAGGGATGATGAGAGTCTAATTAATGAGCCAGAGTTTATCTCAGTCACAGGCTCCCCTATCTGTAGAGGGCAACACATTACACTTCTTAAACACTTTTCAAGACGGACATTTGTGTTTCTCATTCAAAAACCCGTATTTTCCACACCTGTAACCTTAATAAACAATAACCCCGTATCTCAATAACCTACCCTGTGTGCTTAACTCTAAAATCCCAAAATAATAATAATGTTTTAATGTTCCTCTAGAACAACAGGGGCTTCTGTTAGCATTAGCGCTGGCTAGTTCTTCTAGGGAATCCAAGTCAGAGATGGTATAAATGAACGTTTTATCACATCAACTGATGATATTTTATAAAATGTATGAAAGCTCTGGACTAGGTTTAATGGGTGCGCTTTAGTGGTATGGGATATTCAAATAAGCCCATGTTCAAATTTGATGTGTTCAAAATGTATTTTGTATATTTGTCAAAAACATATTCAGTGACATTTAATGTATCACATTCTGAATACCTGGAAATTGCAACTGATAATTGAAAACTCATTTGAATTTCTGCATACATACTAAACCAGTGTGTTATATCAATACATGTTAAGATGTAGAGTATATAATAAAGTCATAAAATAAAAATAATGAATATCTATGTGATTTAGTGAGTTCTAATTTATTCTTTAGTTATTCTAGTATAAAATAGATTTTGCCAACTTTAAACTAAAGGCATAATCCATCAGTAATGTGGTAATTGATTGGCTGTAAATCTCCCAAAAATGTGTTTTCGAGATTGAAATCTCTTCCAATACAGTTCCCCAACTTCAGATTCAGACAACTTCAGTTACACGAAGCTTTCCACGGGAAAACGTTGAAAATGAAAAGATAATGAAATCAGAAAATGTATACTATAAATACAAACAATTCCTGCACCCCGATAAAACAAACGGTCCTTTTTCCATTTTCCATTTGTTTTCATAATATATTACTCGTTTTTACACTGTGTAGTCTTTGTGAGACAGTCTATTCCCGTTTTTTGTGACATCGTTCTGTTTTGTAACATCTCATTTCACCCTATCCTGTGTCCTGCCTCTCATCTGTACAGTTGCAACTGTTAAAGTGAACATTTGATATCCATAAGTCTGTGAACCATCCAGGTGTTCAACTCACATTTCACATGAACTATATATACGTGTTGGTATTGAACTTCAGGACAGTACGGTTGATATCCTGTGGAATACATGACTGATTTTCAGTCGTATACATGAGACTGGAGGCCTCTGGGTATTTGATTGATTAAACAGCTAAAGAAAATTAACCAAGACTCCAGCCTCTATCAGGATCTACCAGGTCTGTACTTGTACAATGGTCTTGCTTTCTCTGCACTAACAACTGGGAATGTAATAACGTGAGTGAAATTATTTGACTCCGTTTATATTCCTGGCTGTGACACGTGCCCATTGTTTGTTTGTATGTTTGTCTGTGTGGCGATGAACACCCGCTGAGCTTGTTACATCCCAACTGCCCTTGGGCATTTACTCAGCGTTCTGCGTTTCAATAAATTCACTTTGATAACGTGCAACTTAACAAACACCTACATATAGACGCCCGAGAGACAGAGTGAGAAAAGCCACGGGGGTGATAAAAAGATTACACACCGCTGGTCAGGCGGACTATCAAAATATTTCCCCAGTTAGAACAAATGGCTTCTTCACAATGCTAGCTCCCAGGAAGGCATTTATGTGTGTGTGTGTGTGTGTGTGCTTGCACCTGGTCCGGCGATGTTCACATATGCTGATCAGAAAATTATAATAATGATTTAATGTGAATTGCATTTCTCTAGAACAACAGGGGCTTGTGTTAGCATTAGCGCAACTAGCCCAGCTAACAAGAACTTCGGATAATTTCGTTCTAAACATTATGATATTAGGTTGCATGAACAAGAACACGTTCCCTCGTTTTATCGGCCACTCCTCTGCGCATCTTTAACTCATCCCCTGTTCTTTATCTCTCAACCCTCGCAACTCTCTCTCTTCTCCACCCAATTTGGGCGATGAAGAAAGGCTTGTTCATTCGACGGAGTGGCCGCGGTCCAACGCTATGTAAAGATGCCACGCGAAGAGAGGGACCTTTTCTTCGGGGCTGTGTATAATAATTCAGTGGGCTTGGACGTGGATGAAACGGGCCCTGGCATACTGTTTTAATCAAGGCGGCAGTTTGAGAGGCACTCGGGTTCGACGTCTGTGGCTGGATCAATAATAACAGCACGGTCGCTCCCAGTGACGCACGGCGGAGAGATCCTGTGTGGTCCTCCGGAGAATCAACAGTCCACAGATCGGAATCAGAACCGGCATTCGCGACGACCGCGGGCCGGGAGAGGGCGTGTTTGTGTGTTGTTTTGTGTCGAAACTTTTGACAAAGTGTACGTGTGTCTGAGCACACACGCACATGCGCGCGCACACACACGCACACACACGCAAACACACACACACTCACGCATGGCTGTGGTCAGATCCACCCCTCTCGGTTGCTCAGTTTTCGAACCTCAAAACCAAATGTATGCGTCTCCTTGCCTCCAATCAGCCGCACTAAATCTGAAGTCTCCCACAGTTCGGAGAGCCAACTTTCATCCTCTCTCTCATGTCTCTACAGACACACACAAACCAATACACACTGGGAACGTTACACAGAGTGGGAAATGGTGTGGGAATTCATCCGGAAATATATTAAAGTCATAAAACTGCATGTTATTAACAACCTATAAAACTAAAACTGCACTTGATGGAGATTACAACAAAAATATAAAAATATATGAGCCATGGTTTATGGATTTATGTGCTGATTATCAATTCAAGCGGGGCATTAGCAAACTAATCACTATATTCTCCTTAAATATATACATATACTATTTGCCTGTTACCGGGGATCCTTTTTTCCAGACTGAAATGGATTTCTTCCCCCATGCAATAATCAGACCCACATGCTACTTTTAAACTGTAAGCTTCTCTGCCTTTACAACCACCCCACCCCACTGCCTTCACAACCACCCCACCCCACCCCACTGCCTTTACAACCACCCCACCACAACCCACTGCCTTTACAACTACAACTGCCTCTACCTCAACCCACTGCCTTTACAACCACCCCACCACAACCCACTGCCTTTACAACTATAACTGCCTCTACCTCAACCCACTGCCTTTACAACCACCCCACCACAACCCACTGCCTTTACAACTACAACTGTCTCTACCTCGACCCACTGCCTTTACAACCACCCCACCACTACCCACAGCCTTTACAACCACCCCACCACAACCCACTGCCTTTACAACTACAACTGCCTCTACCTCAACCCACTGCCTTTACAACCACCCCACCTCAACCCACTGCCTTTACAACTATAACTGCCTCTACCTCAACCCACTGCCTTTACAACCACCCCACCACTACCCACAGCCTTTACAACCACCCCACCACAACCCACTGCCTTTACAACTATAACTGCCTCTACCTCAACCCACTGCCTTTACAACCACCCCACCACAACCCACTGCCTTTACAACTGCCTCTACCTCACCCCACTGCCTTTACAACCACCCCACCACAACCCACTGCCTTTACAACTACAACTGCCTCTACCTCAACCCACTGCCTTTACAACCACCCCACCTCAACCCACTGCCTTTACAACTACAACTGCCTCTACCTCAACCCACTGCCTTTACAACCACCCCACCTCAACCCACTGCCTTTACAACTATAACTGCCTCTACCTCAACCCACTGCCTTTACAACCACCCCACCTCAACCCACTGCCTTTACAACTATAACTGCCTCTACCTCAACCCACTGCCTTTACAACCACCCCACCACAACCCACTGCCTTTACAACTACAACTGCCTCTACCTCAACCCACTGCCTTTACAACCACCCCACCACAACCCACTGCCTTTACAACCACCCCACCACTACCCACAGCCTTTACAACCACCCCACCACAACCCACTGCCTTTACAACTACAACTGCCTCTACCTCAACCCACTGCCTTTACAACCACCCCACCTCAACCCACTGCCTTTACAACTATAACTGCCTCTACCTCAACCCACTGCCTTTACAACCATGTGCCAGAGCCATCACCAAGCAGGCATGAAATGTCATCGCCCACTCGTATGACACTCGTATGACACTCGTATGACACTCGTATGACACTCGTATGACACTCGTATGACACTCGTATGACACTCGTATGACACTCGTATGACACTCATGTGACACTCATGTGACACTCATATGACACTCATATGACACTAGTTTGACGCTTGTATGACACTCGTATGACACTCGTATGACACTCGTATGACACTCATGTGACACTCATGTGACACTCATGTGACATCATGTGACACTCATGTGACACTCATGTGACACTCATGTGACATTCATGTGACACTCATGTGACACTCATGTGACACTCATGTGACACTCATATGACATACCAGTCGGCATAGACAGCAGTTTGCAGGGCTCACTCTGGCTGGGTGCCGTGTCAGACTCAGAGGCGTCTATCCTGTTGATATTTATCACATGGAGGCATGTTAACTCGTAAAACACTGCAAAGGAAACACAGGATATCAAACAGATACGGATGCTACAGTCCTCTTCTTTCAGCTCTTGAATTTACACACACACACACACACGCACACACACACGCACGCGTATACACACACGCGTATACACACATGCTGAGACCTAGACACACACACACCCACACCTCACATCACACAGATTACATCACCACACACACATCACATCAGACACACACACACATGCCTCCTTGCCACAGCATGGCCTTTTCTCATCACATCATTGTCATCTCACGCCTAAGACCAAATGAGCCCAGAGAACAGAGGTCCACCTCGCTCTCCTACCCTCCAGCACCACAAACCCCTTGATTAAAGCAGTGCCAGAGAACAGATAACCTCCCCATTAATGTGTCAGTACTGTCAACCTTATAGGGACAGTTTCTGCTGTCATTATCCAACTGTATATGCCTCCAGGATCTTCTCACTGACCTTTACGCTTCTCTCGTTTTCATTTGCCCACCATGTGATGTCATCTCCAATTAATTTGTGGTTTGACACTGGAAGTCCAATTGGTGTGGCCACTCCCCACAGAACCGATGACCGTCTGATTGTCTGACCGACTGACTGACTGACCGTCTGACCGCCCGACCCACTGACTTACTGACCGACCGTCTGACCGTCTGAATCAAGCCTGCTGCCAGCCACAGGAACCAGTTTGGCTAGTACCAGTCTGCATTCCCAGTCTAGGAGCTGCTGCCATCTGGCTGAGCTCATAACAGCCGGCCTCGTCTCTATCCCCCCGCTGGCCTGCTGAACACAGAAAGACAACCCAGGGAAAGTCACATGACGAACACAGATTGTAAAACAGAGAGGGAACCGAGGCATTGAGATGGAATGATGGAAGATGATGGGAGAGAGAGAGAGACAGAGAGACAGAGAGAGAGAGAGAGAGAGAGAGAGAGAGAGAGAGAGAGGGAGAGGGACATTGGGGTATTTTATTTGGCTGCAGTACACATTGAACACACTTCTATTAGGACCCATGCAGTAGGCATTTTGATGTATATTGTGCTGTTCTTCAAAGTCTGATCACAGCCAGAATCAGAGCTCCATTTACTCAAAATTCACCAGTTATTCCAGTGGTCTACTTAGAATATAGCATAAGCCACAATGATCTAACTGAAATATGGCACAGTGGTCTAATTGGAATATAGCACACATGTGTAATGTTTCCCGTATACCATGTGTGTAATGTGTGTTATTGCAGAATTTAGCATTAAATTGTGCCAATATCTCTCTGGGATGCTTCAGACGCCATGAGTGGACCCAATCTTCTGCAAAACATGTGGTTGCCAAGGGAAACCCACCTATGATGTCGCATTCCAAATGATCCTCTTGTTATTGACCCTGTAGTCTTAAGTCCCTCTAACTTGACAAGCAGACATACACCCTATATTTGACCACACATACAGTATATTTATATATTGGCTCATTTTTTCCTCTTTGACAATATGTTCCTACATAAAGGTCTAAATAATTGCAGCGCCCTCTAGAATTATTGTAAATATCCAGGCTCTAGCAGTGACAGACACACCCCTCTGGCCCCTGACAGACACACCCTTCTGGCCCCTGACAGACACACCCTTCTGGCCCCTGACAGACACACCCCTCTTCTCCTCTGACAGACACACCCCTCTGGCCCCTGACAGACACACCCTTCTGGCCCCTGACAGACACACCCTTCTGGCCCCTGACAGACACACCCCTCTTCTCCCCTGACAGATACACCCCTCTGGCCCCTGACAGACACACCCTTCTTCTCCCATGACAGACACACCCCTCCTCTCCCCTGACAGACACACCCCTAATCTCCCTGACAGACACACCCCTCTGGCCTCTGACAGACACACCCCTCCTCTCCCCTGACAGACACACCCCTAATCTCCCCTGACAGACACACCCCTCCTTTCCCCTGACAGACACACCCCTCCTCTCCCCTGACAGACACACCCCTCCTCTCCCCTTACAGACACACCCCTCTTCTCCTCTGACAGACACACCCCTCCTCTCCCCTGACAGACACACCCCTCCTCTCCCCTTACAGACACACCCCTCTTCTCCTCTGACAGACACACCCCTCTGGCCCCTGACAGACACACCCTTGTTCTCCTCTGACAGACACACCCCTCTTCTCCCCTGACAGACACACCCCTCCTCTCCCCTGACAGACACACCCCTCCTCTCCCCTGACAGACACACCCCTCCTCTCCCCTGACAGACACACCCCTAATCTCCCTGACAGACACACCCCTCTTCTCCTCTGACAGACAAACCCCTCTTCTCCCCTGACAGACACACCCCTCCTTTCCCCTGACAGACACACCCCTAATCTCCCTGACAGACACACCCCTAATTTCCCTGACAGACACACCCTCTTTCCCCTGACAGACACACCCCTCCTCTCCCCTGACAGACACACCCCTCCTCTCCCCTGACAGACACACCCCTCCTCTCCCCTGACAGACACACCCCTAATCTCCCCTGACAGACACACCCCTCTTCTCCTCTGACAGACAAACCCCTCTTCTCCCCTGACAGACACACCCCTCTTCTCCCCTGACAGACACACCCCTCCTCTCCCCTGACAGACACACCCCTCCTTTCCCCTGACAGACACACCCCTAATCTCCCCTGACAGACACACCCCTAATTTCCCCTGACAGACACACCCCTCTTCTCCTCTGTCCATTGTGACTCATTCATCACTCTACACAGCACAACATATATTTCAGAGGACAGTCGAGACTGCCTCACGCTGAGATGAAAGGGGACAATACAGTGACACTAATGACCTATGTTTCAATATAATCTGAATTATGGCATGCCACGTGTCAAGAGATTTCATGCAAATTCACGACAAGTCGTAACTAACACCAACATCACAACGGACGCAGCCATGTTAAATCACACTGATATAATTGTGGCGTATTTGCGTAACTGTCCAACTAACAGATCACTCATATCTGACAGACTCTTGAATCATCCCAAGGAACTGCTACTCAAAATAACAGCTATTAATCATAATCAAAATTAATTATCACTCAGGCGTCCAAAATAAGGTTTAATGGATGCCTTATTATTTTGTTTTCAACACACTAAATCACTAATACGTTGTAAATAAATGAAAATGTCAGGGAGACAGCTATGTATTGATATTTCTGGAGACAGCTATGTATTGATATTTCTAGTATCCCTGGGTGCTTTTTACTGTACTTTCAGAGCAGCTTAAGCTTTTAGTTAACCAACCATGACCCCAGTGGATCTTCACACGGACAAAGAACATGTTTCAAACAGCCTAAAGAGCATCAGAGTCCTCCCCCAACTCCCAACTCCATCTCCCTCCCTCATCTCCCCCCTTCGCCTCCTTCCTCCACCTCCTTCCTACACCTCCCACCTCCACTTCCACCCTCCGCCCCTCCGACATCTCCCTACCCTACCTCCTCCACCCTCTCCACCTCCCTCCTCCACCTCTCTGCTCTGGGTAGAAGGGAAGTGATGTAATGGCGGTGAAAGTGTCATCTGACAGTTGCCGAGTCTCCACCCTGCTCCCAGCTACATCTTCCCGACCACGCCCATTGGCCCCTCCTAGGGGACACAACAGATGTGCTCGACGCATCAATCATTCTCATGCTTTCATCAGCATGAAGTTACACACACGCACACACACACGCACACACACACGCACACACACACACACACACACACACGCACAGGCACACACACACACATCCTCAGAGAGACTGATGCTGTGTACAGAGATAAACAGAGAAATGTAAAACACCTAGAGAAATATGCACCGGGAAATACAGTATAAACAAATCACATGCATCCAGGGGAACAGCTGTAAAGACAGTATAGTCAAACACAACCGCACACGATGCTGCTATGTAGAGCAACCAAAAATGAGCATTAATTATTATACTGACTCACGCTGGCGCCCCGCAGGAAGTCAGGAAGTGAAACGACAACAGCGACACGACAAACGCAATGCTTCCCTGAGCCACACAGGACTTAGCACGCATTCACAGGCGAGCGGTAGGATTCACAATCCCATTAACACCCAGGTGAGATCGTAAACACTCGTGTGATGTTGTTAACGAGGCCTGACCAGCACCACAGCTCGGAGCATTGTGTTCATATCTCACCTGTCGAACAGGTGGACTGAGGAGACGGGGTCACGTCAGGTGTGAGACCTGCAACCACTGACAACTATGGGTTAAATCACTCTCCACCTGCAAATAGGCCCAACTAAAAGACACACACACACACAGACACAGACACACACACACACACAGTGTGGCATTTAGCCACAGAGAGCAAATGACTGTGGTGGAAAACACGACAGTAACAGCACTCGTAAAATCTTTATTTGTTTATTAAGTTATAGCCCAACACTGTCCATTGGGTTTTAGGCTGTAAATGTTCACAGGGTCTTTCTACGGTGACCACAGTTTGACAGTAAAGCCTGGCGGATCTCCTCCAATCAGAGGAGAACTGGCTGTTTGGTGTGTCGGTAGAGGGAGAGAGAGATTGAGTGAGAGAGGGAGAGAGATACTGAGAGAGAGCGATATACAGAAAGAGAGAGATACTGAGAGAGAGCGATAGAGAGATATACTGAGAGAGAGAGAGAGAGAGAGAGAGATACTGAGAGAGATACTGAGAGAGATAGAGAGATATATACAGGAAGAGAGAGATACTGAGAGAGAGTGAGAGATAGAGAGAGATACTGAGAGAGAGAGAGAGAAACAGAGAGAGAGAGAGAGAGAGATACAGAGAGAGAGAGAGTGAGAACAGGGCAGCCAGGACATGGTGAATACCATCCAGCTGACTGACGACCTGGTCACTGCATTCCTCTCCACACAGCCTGTGTCTAATTGGCTGCTGCACAGGACATGTGACCCCAGTGTGAGATTACACACAGCCCCTAAAAAAACAGAGGAAAAAAAAACGCGAGAGAGAGAGAGAGCCAGTGGTTGTGTTTGGTGCATAATGTGTCCATATATGTGTGTATGTGCAAGCATAGCAGGGGACCAGGTGTGACTGTCATAACAGTCAAACCGTTTGGTTTAGCAGTGTGGGGCGATGGCAGTGTGAGGCTTACGACGTTGCGGATCCCAAACACCTCCCTGTGAAGGAGGGATTAGGTTCTCATGATCTCTGCAGCACTATCAGTGTCAGACCATCCGCATGATATACAGAGCAGCTCTTTCACCGGCCCTGGCTCTCCAGCTGCTTGGCCACCCCCAAATCTCCCTGACCTAAATCCTCCTCCCTCAGACGGGCTGAGGAGACACCTCCAAATGCCTGGCCCCAGTCCACACGTCTCCTCCACCATACCCATCACCAGGTTTAAACACTCCCAAAAGATGTCCTAGAAACAGGCAGTACCAGTCAGCAACACCTAACACACACCTGTAATATCATGTCTCTATTATGGACTCAACACCTAACACACACCTGTAATATCATGTCCCTGTTATGGACCCAACACCTAACACACACCTGTAATATCATGTCCCTGTTATGGACCCAACACCTAATACACACCTGTAATATCATGTCCCTGTTATGGACCCAACACCTAATACACACCTGTAATATCATGTCCCTGTTATGGACCCAACACCTAATACACACCTGTAATATCATGTCCCTGTTATGGACCCAACACCTAATACACACCTGTAATATCATGTCCCTGTTATGGACTCAACACATAACACACACCTGTAATATCATGTCCCTGTTATGGACCCAACACCTAATACACACCTGTAATATCATGTCCCTGTTATGGACCCAACACCTAATACACACCTGTAATATCATGTCCCTGTTATGGACTCAACACATAACACACACCTGTAATATCATGTCCCTGTTATGGACCCAACACCTAATACACACCTGTAATATCATGTCCCTGTTATGGACCCAACACCTAATACACACCTGTAATATCATGTCCCTGTTATGGACCCAACACCTAATACACACCTGTAATATCATGTCCCTGTTATGGACCCAACACCTAATACACACCTGTAATATCATGTCCCTGTTATGGACTCAACACCTAATACACACCTGTAATATCATGTCCCTGTTATGGACTCAACACCTAATACACACCTGTAATATCATGTCCCTGTTATGGACCCAACACCTAACACACACCCGGTTTTTCCCCATTCTAACATACCACTGAACAGTAACTGAATGGCTCAACGCCTGCTTGCTTTATGTGGCTGGTCACGACCACATGACACGCGAAACCCGCTGGAGATCTGTTTCTGTGAACCGGGTGGTGAACAATATAAACTAGTGAATAATGACGCCCCCTGAGCTCAGGCTCTACAGAACGTTACAAACGACCAAGGCAGAGATAATGTGCCGCGTAGCCGATACTATCATGGACCTTTTATCCCAACAGGGCTGCCAGCTGACTAACCCAAGCCTGGCATGCATCCCAGAGGACGGGGAAACAACAGATGCCATCCAACAAAGCCGCCTTCATCCTAGAGCCTCGGGTGCTACTAGCCAAGGCCCACATCAAATACACCGCCACACGAAAGAGGAATCCCCTTACGAACATGAGTGTAGCCCCATTGCCCCATAGCCCCATAGCCCCATAGCCCCGCACAATCAGAGAAAACAGCATACGGGAGGATTTTTTCAGTCACCTGCCCTGAGCTCCAGGGTGGAGGGCACATATGATGGCACACTTGCCGCCTACTGGATTTCGGAAGTGAAAAGAGAAGCCATATTGTCAGCCTCGGTCGCCCCCCGTTCCAGCCTGTCTACAGAAGAGAACGTTTATACCCGCAAGGAGACAGCTTAAAGTGTTATTACGACGCTGCATGAGAACTTCTGTCATGATTCCCAGTCCACTGAGGACATCTAGTGGGCTAGTAGGGTATTGAGGCACTTGTATAACTTTGAGGTTCACACCTGAATCAGATGAGGGTGATAAGAATGGAGAGAGCTGGTTTAGAATCTGTGATTTTGTTGGTTATGAGAGTCACTGGGTCTTTGTGCACGATGGGGGATATTGTCTATATTTCACGGTACTTTGTGGATTATTATGGTGGGTGCCATTACGTGTTGCTGTTATTTTAAATATTTTGTAAGTCGCTACATTGCGCAATTTAATTTAAACCTAGGTAAATGTCCGCCATTTAAAGTGTGTTTTCATTTAAAATAAACCTATTTAAATGGAATATCCCGCACTGCACCTGAATGAATCCTGCACTACACCTGGATTGTGATAACTTCAGAACTTCAGAGTTGATGATGTGAACTGAGAGATTAGTTGAAAACATGCTGATGCTGCCAGGAGAATCACTGAGTCCCAAACAAAAGGAGCTTCTCTCACCACGTCTGTTTACTTTAATGTCCACATCCGGCAAATAGGGTATGGAGAGACGGAAAGATTGATGGATATTACTCAGTGTCACCAGATGAAGAGACAAGACAGATAATAAAAAACGAGTAGGTGACATAGTGAGTAGTTAGTATATTGAAAATAGTTGAGACAGAAAAACACAAGTTTACAGACAGAGAGTATTAAAAGATTGCCTGGATCTAATTTCAAAGACACGTTGTATATTTGCTTTTTAAAAAGCTGACTGTCAGTACTGGCATGGTCTGTGTGCGCTGTCTTAGCTTTCCCACACGATTTTCTTCCAGCAATTGAAAATTATTCTGTGTGGTGCCAGCTTCAGAAACACTTCCTGAAATTGTACACAGCTTTGGAATATTGGCGAGCGAAAAAATGTGGTTAACACCCACCCCCCACAGGCTCGTGGAGGACTGTCAAACTTGGAAATAATAAAGAAAAGAATGCCTTCTTTTAGCTGCTGCAATTCTGGGTGAAATAAGATAAGTGGCGAGTGCAATCACCTCTGCAATAGCAAACGGAAAATATACTATTACATGTCGCCGACTGCCTCTGTTAAACAGTAGCTAGTGTCCCAGGAAGGACCAGGAATGCCCTGAGAGATGGCCTGAGAGATGGCCAGAGGTGTGGTCAGTGAGATGGCCTGAGTGATGAATAGGGACACAGTGGGGGTTCCAGCTCAGCGGGGAAGGGAAGAAGCACCGGTGAAACTCCCGTATTGATGTGTTTGTCAGTGACATCTGTGAAGCTATCGATCCGCTTATTGACTTCTAACTCAGCCCGCCCACATTAGCTTTCGAGCAAGGCACACAAAGCACTGATGGTAATTGCACGTTCATGCAGCAAAACACAAGCAGCAAATATACAGTCATGCAGAAAGACACACGCACACACACAAACAAAAAGAAAACCCGGCTGAGGGCCGACTCTCATCCGATATCAATCCGAAGGCTCGGAAAATAATGGATGTGATCAAGGAACTGGAGGGTTGAGAGACATGTTCTGAAATATCGGTCAAAGTAATTGTCTCTCTACAGATGGCCTACTGACCCAAAACAGTCGTGTCATCACAACCCCCCACCCCCCCCCCCCCGCCCCTCCTCCTTCTACGGTTGACACTCAGAGGGACAATTCAACAAAGACTCACCGGTCTGGGAGAATGATTCTGGTTCAGTTATGGGGAAAACGGAACAGTAACGCGGAAAAAAAGTGGAAGTAAAATTGTTTTTAAAAGGTCCCTTTCCTGGCTGTTTGACAGCACATTCTCCTGCTGGGCGACAACTGAAAATACCCTCTCCTACACCTGTAGACTCATGGCATCTCTCACAGTGACACAGGTAGGCAGAACTGTACCAGTACCACCCACTGCCCAGTACCACTACACTGCCCAGTACCACTACACTGCCCAGTACCACTACACTGCCCATTACCACCCACTACACTGCCCAGTACCACCCACTAGACTGCCCAGTACCACTACACTGCCCAGTACCACTACACTACCCAGTACCACCCACTAGACTGCCCAGTACCACTACACTGCCCAGTACCACTACACTGCCCAGTACCACCCACTAGACTGCCCAGTACCACCCACTAGACTGCCCAGTACCACTACACTGCCCAGTACCACTACACTGCCCAGTACCACCCACTACACTGCCCAGTACCACCCAATGCCCAGTACCACTACACTGCCCAGTACCACCCACTACACTGCCCAGTACCACCCAATGCCCAGTCCCACTACACTGCCCAGCACCACCCACTACACTGCCCAGTCCCACTACACTGCCCAGCACCACTACACTGCCCAGCACCACCCACTACACTGCCCAGTCCCACTACACTGCCCAGTACCACTACACTGCCCAGTACCACCCACTACACTGCCCAGTACCACCCACTACACTGCCCAGTACCACCCAATGCCCAGTACCACTACACTGCCCAGCACCACCCACTACACTACAGTGGTACCACCAAGTCATGCAGCAGAATCTCGCCACACAAACACCCCTGTGTCTTTATTTCTCTCCCTCTCCATCATTAGAAGTCTAAGGCCTCAACCGGGCGTTTTCCACTTTCATGTTGAGGTGCACTCACTGTTCACACACGGGGATTAATGAGCTGAAAACACAAGCTAAATGACGCGTTAAATAAAATAGTGGCACACACCACAACTGAACCCAGTAACACATCGCATTACGGAGACGAGAAACTATTGCATTACCATGGCAACGACCAGGCACACAGCTGGGGGGCTTGGGGACAGCAGCAGACGGAAGAGAGTGGGGGTGGGGGGTTGGAGGGAGACAACTGAGAGGTGGGAGAGAGAGGCAGTCGATGCACGAAAGAAGCGACGAAGAGAGAGAAGGAGAAAGAGGGAGAGAGGGAGATATGAGAGAGAGGAAGAGATGAGAGAGAGAGGAGAGAGAGAGAGGGGGAGAGAGAGAGAGAGAGAGGGAGAGATGAGAGAGAGGAAGAGATGAAGAGAGAGAGAGAGAGGAAGAAAGAGAGAGAGAGAGAGAGAGAGAGAGAGAGAGAGAGAGAGAGAGAGCATACAGGGACCAAATGAGATTGATGGTTGAATACAGTGTGCGATCCAGAAAAGCCAGACTGACTGACTGACTGAATAAGTTGAAAGTAGTCCACTGTAGTCCTCCCTCATCTTCCATCAGAGAGGTACTCAAACAGGTGTAAAAAAGGCCAGATGAGGTGTGATGCAGCAGGATATAGACCTTGCTCTGCTCAATCACCCTGGTGTGCTGCCTGCTGTTAGCTGCTGTTTGACACTGTAAGCTACTTGCTCCTAGCTACTTAGCCATCTGTCAAACATTGCTTGCCTTCAGCTGTTATGGACAATCTTCTTTGAATCCTGTACTGACAAGTTTACCAACGCATTAGTCGCCGTTCAATTATTTCACACTGGGACTCAAACTGGACCTTCTGAAGAGTCACTCAAACCCAACTGGAGTGGTGTCTGTCTCCTATCCAGCAACTAAGATGGGAGCCTAACTCCTGTAGATCACCATCTAACCATGAGATATGCACGTCAGGCAATAAGCTGTTAGCCACCCTGCTAGCTTAGTCTGTCGAACGTATCGTCAGGGTAATCCTCTTGTGGCTCAATCTGGTAAAAGTAAAACATGGTTCTACAAGGTTTTACGAGGCGTTGTTCCCCATGGCAACGTCACAACAGTAGAGTCATTTTCCATTTCGGTGTAATGATTCTCTACAGCCTTCGCTTCAAAGGACATCACAGTCGATGATTTAATCAGTGACTATAAACTGTGATCGTTGTGGCGACTGTGAGCCCAGTGGAAACCCTGGTTTAAGCCTTGTGAATTCCTTGCTCTACCAAATCTACTCTTAGTTACACTTTTGATGGTATCCACTGTGGGTAGAGCACGCGCTTGGAGGAGGGTAGAGCACGCGCTGGGAGGAGGGTAGAGCACGCGCTGGGAGGAGGGTAGAGCACGCGCTGGGAGGAGGGTAGAGCACGCGCTGGGAGGAGGGTAGAGCACGTGCTGGGAGGAGGGTAGAGCACGCGCTGGGAGGAGGGTAGAGCACGCGCTGGGAGGAGGGTAGAGCACGCGCTGGGAGGAGGGTAGAGCACGCGCTGGGAGGAGGGTAGAGCACGCGCTGGGAGGAGGGTGCTGGGAGGAGGGTAGAGCACGCGCTGGGAGGAGGGTAGAGCACGCGCTGGGAGGAGGGTAGAGCACGCTCTGGGAGGAGGGTAGAGCACGCGCTTGGAGGAGGGTAGAGCACGCGCTCGGATGAGTGTAGAGCATGCGCTCGGATGAGTGTAGAGCATGCGCTGGGATGAGGGTAGAGCACATGCTAGGATGAGGGTAGAGCACGTGCTGGGATGAGGGTAGAGCACGCGCTGGGATGAGGGTAGACCACATGCTAGGATAAGGGTAGAGCACGTGCTGTGAACAAGCTCTATGGATGTGTATAAATATCATACTATACTGAATTGCTTCTAAACATTGTCTGTTATTTTCTGCGTGGTTTTGGAATGGCTACACTCTCACTCATCTTTTTGCACTGGAAGTCTTTATATAAAAAACCCACAAAGGAATAATATGGTAATGTACACATTTCCTCAAACCAATAAAACGTTCAACAATTATAGCAAATTTGCCATATGCCTTCAATAAAACAACAAATGGACACAAATTGCATATTTCCAAAGCAGCGATTGATTGGCTGCAGATCAGAGAAAGACCCGCCTCGATTTACATCACAAATCGACATCGTTTGAGCTTTACGGGAGAGAGAGAAGAAGACAGGGCAGAACTGAGAGGACTAGTTTTATGTACGGAATCATTTGAGAGGTTCTCGATTTTCCACTACACCATTCCCTCCCGTCTGCTTCAACCACTAATTAGCGTTAATCGTAATTCCTGCTAAAACCAACGAAGTTTTCTCCTCAGCTTAGGATGAATGATATGATTCATCGGTTTACTAAACTGTGATGACCTCTCTCTCGCTACACATCGGAGGCTTATTTTGAGTAAATGTAAAAGGAAGAGAGAGGCATTCAACCGGCCGGTTCTGGGTCAATGTTATGGCCATGTTATATTTCAGTGTCTTGAAACATTGGAGCTCCTGTCCCAGAAGTATTGGTTGTTAAGAAAGGATTCTGAATAACTCTGGGTTCCCAGGCAAGGCACTTGGCCAGCACACTCCAGGTTTGGGATTTGACAAATCCAATTGCACTCTAGTGAGTCCTCGTGGCAGTTTGGGCACCCGCTCGCTCATCCGGTTTCAAAGACCGGTCAATGTGTTCCTTCCACTCTAAACTGCCCGATTGAGCGAGCAGTGTGATACAGAGCAGATCTGCATCAGATGTGCATCACATATACCTGAACACCGACTCACCGAACAAGACCGTCCCGTAGTTGCTGCAATGAAGCAACTACGCCTTAATTGCAAAATCAAAGATCACAAAGACGTGAAAGTAAACCCGAGCCAAAGATAAAAAAGGTGCTGCGTGGTACATATTAAAAAACTGCAGGTGTAGCACTCTGACCGAGAAGAACCGTGCAGCGTCTCTGGAATCCCAGCCTCAAAGTGACAGCTGGAGGCAGGCCGGGGGAGGGTGAGGGGGAACCGGCGCTGCCGTGGACGAGCTAATGTGAGCATCTGGTTCAGCGGGCCGAGCTCGGGTTCCTACACGCCCTCCGGCTCACTGGCTCGGAGTGGCAGTGCCAACGCAGCCAAAGATGATGCCCGCCGCCGCACTGTTTGTTTTTACGCCAGCTGGTGACCAGACAGGAGTCGATCGAGGCGGCCAAGCCACTCACGAAGCAAACAATAAGTGGAAAAGAGGAGGTGGGGCCAAGTGTGAGAAGAGAAAGAGAAATAAATAGGGGCTGATGCGGTGCCCTGTTAGCGGATGGCTAAACCCCCACTCTCCAATCAACACATACAGCCACAGGAAACCACAGCATTGGCCAGAACAACTCCAATGGAAGACGATTGCAAAGTATTAAAAGCAGAAAGTTAGAGGCTAACACTCTTGTGAAATGAAGAACAGAACATAATGTATTATATTTATATAGCATTATGTAATCTACTTGAACATGACACTAGATTGAGCTGTTTCTTTAAAAATAAAATGTTGTGCTAATATGAGTAGGGTGTCAAAGTTAAATGAGGCTCTGTGAGAGATGGCTAGCAGCACAGTCAGCTAATGTTCCTCGGGTAGTACCAACGCAGCCAATCCTGTTCCAGCAAATGGTTAGCCAATCATCTTTGATGAGGCGGGTCTTGGCTCCGTTTATGAACGCGCCTACGGCCAGCAGGTAGCATAAGTCCGCGATAAGAAGCGAAGAAAACCATTTTCACAGTGAGACTAAAATGTGGAGCTGGAGATGAAAACAAAATGCCAATTCGTCAGTTGCCCACAACAGCAGAAACCACAAAGACTGCAAAGCGAAGAAATATTTTGTAGAGTAGCACTATTCGTAAAAAATTATTGATGAAGGAAGAGCCAATACAAGAATTAACATTGGATTAGTTACATTTCCAAAGTGGAATAAAAAGGATAAAGTTAAACTCTGATTAAGCACTTTTTCTTTTGGACAGGTAAATTGACTTTTTCACGTTATTATACGCCTTGTTTAGCTACCTAATTAAAAAGCTAACTAACTATACTATGCTAACATGCTATAGGCATCTCCCTGTGCTGCTAAGCTAACACAAGCTTGGCTAGTTACTCAATGAAAAACAGAAGTTGGACATTGAGTTAGCGCTTTCTATATGGACAGACAAAAGGATTTGAACATTATCATACATGTTGTTTAGCCTGATATCGTGTTACACTAGCTAACTGTAGCTACGAGTGGACGCATCAAGGCTAGCTGTCAATTGGGAATTGAAAAGAATGAACTGATTTCTCACAGCGTTATATTAATAGCTTCATTGTCTATCTAGCTGGCAAGTAATTAATATGTGTAATGTGATTTGCAGTTATGAGAAAGACGCCAAGAAAGCGCTGTCTACAGCCCCTCCATTATCTTGCGTTGCCAGACGTGTGGAGTTAGTTTCTGACCCAATTTACATCAAATATACATTTATCTAAAGAAACACATAACTCGATAGCTAACGTTCCGTACCGATGGTGTTGCCATTGGATTTAGTATGTTCTATGTTGATGCAGAAGTGTTCATGTGATTTGGAAAGAGA
This sequence comes from Dallia pectoralis, assembly GCA_029465975.1. Lineage (NCBI taxonomy): Eukaryota > Metazoa > Chordata > Actinopteri > Esociformes > Umbridae > Dallia > Dallia pectoralis. The sequence continues at coordinate 13,288,986 of CM055750.1, forward strand.
AACCCAGCTGTCAATCAAACTCAGGCTGGGGGGAGAGGATTGTGGAGGGAGGAATTTGGGTTTCTCACATTTTAATTTAAAAAATCCTACCTAGTGCAACTTTAATAGCAATATCAAATTCATTAGATCGATGAAAACTATATTTTCCTACAACAACTGCCAGTCAACCCTCTTCATTAAGAATTAGAATTGTTAACTTACACTTATTGATGCAATGCATCTCAGTTGCGGGTGTGTTTGTGTGCGGGTGTGTTTGCGTGCGGGTGTGTTTGCGTGCGGGTGCGTTTGCGTGCGGGTGCGTTTGCGTGCGGGTGCGTTTGCGTGCGGGTGCGTTTGTGTGTCAAGACAAGTGTGCGATGCATGCAAATGAGCAAAGATGCTCGAGGGACTGGAGGTAGGAGTCTCACTGCAAAATAATATAATATGTATTAGAAGAAAATGTTTACTGTGTTGATAATGAATTTCATAGGAAGTCAAAATGCATTACTGGAAAACACTTTATTGAAACAGTGATGAAATGTAATTAAGGGTACGGCAAGCATTTATAAAGGAGGTGAGAAAAATGCTCTCCTATTCTTTGTTAGAATTACAGAAATAAACGTGCTGACCTCAAGAGTATAATTACCTTCTTCAGAGATTCAAAAAACTAATTTTTTGCCAAAATTACATTTCGATACATAAGAACTGACAAAAATAATGTATTACTGAGGTGAAAAAAATTATGAATTTAATAGTTTACATTATTCAAGCCATAGCTACAACAAATAAATAAACAGCCTGTGAAGTCAATATGAAATGGCATTAATGGAATGACAGCATGATATCTCACACAATCCAATTAAGGAGAAATTGAATCAGTTTCTCTGAAGGTGTGTGTGCAAGCGACATTTCAGTATCTAAGAATATTGGCTGCGTATTAACCTGCTTCAGAGATAAATGATCAGTCACATTCCTCTCTCTCTCTCTCTATATATATATATATATATATATAGATGTAAGTCTTGGTGCTTGGTGCAGGCATATTCAATATATGATATAATACCAAATGACAATAATTCCCAAAGTAAAGGAACAGTAGTAAAATTGCAGCGGCAGTACGCTTGTGTTTGAGTGGGTGTGTTTACCTAGCTGGTAGCGGCTGCAAGTGGGGGCCATCTCCAGTAGGGGCCAAGTTTGCTCAAGCTGTCAGGGATGAGTTGGGATCCACCCCAGGGCCCCTGTACACCTGTCAGGATAACACACACACACACACACACACACACACACATATGTACACCTGTCAGGATAACACTGTCTCTGGCTGCTGGGGAGCACAGATGAGCACCTGAGTATATACATACTGTGAATACACAGCCGTACACACACACACACACACACACACACACACACACACACACACACACACACACACACACACACACACACACACACACCCGTTCAAAAGGTTGGGGTCACCTAGAAAAAGAAACAATATTTGTTTCAATAGACAATTGAGAAAGAAAAATATTGAATATATTCATTGACATGGTCAGAAATAATGTTTTTTTTTAAATATTAATTAAGTCCTTTAAAACCTGCATTTGTCAATGAATCCTCCATAAGATTTCCCCCCATGCTTAATGAAGCTCCTCCCACAAGTTGGTTTGGCTTGATGGGCACTTCTTTCGTACCATACAGTCAAGCTGGTCCCACAACAGCTCAATAGGGGTGAGATCCAGTGACAGTGCTGGAAAATGCACAAAACATTAAAACAAATCGGCGCCTAGGGCCTTTCACAGAGTATGGCATTGCGACGCAAAATGGAGCGATTGCCTTCGTTCTTCAAGATCCCGGACCCTGTACCAATCTCCCGCTTCACCACCACCAAAGCACCCCCAGACCATAAAACTGCCTCCACCATGCTTGACAGATGGTGTTAAGCACTTTCTTACCATATTTCCATCTTTTTCCGAGATGATCAACGTCTCTTCACAGACGAGTGCACCTCGGTGTGTATAAATATTGAATTAACTCGTCCAGAAACACAACCCATATAGACGAGCACACACATCCCTGCCTACCAATGTAATATAAAAGGTCTAGGCAGGTTCGAGAATCTGGATGTGTTGAAAAAGGGGCCCTGCGATCCATCCATAATTCAGAGGCTTGGTTATTTACCTTGCCAGGCTACCAGTTCATTGTTTTAGGATACGACATGGCGACGGCTGCATATAAAGAGAGAAGGAGGAGCACATGCAGAAACAGACAGGTGTAGCCTAGAGGATATGCACAATGAATAGGAACAAGCAGGCGGACATTTCACAGCCATATTTAATCAAACATACAGAATTGCCCGTGGAATAAGATAGAGTGGCCTGACTCTGTCTGCTTCTCAACCAGGAGCCCAAATAAGACAGTGTCTTAACCAGGAGGCCAAATAAGACAGTGTCTCAAACCAGGAGGCCAAATAAGACAGTGTCTAAAACCAGGAGGCCAAATAAGACAGTGTCTTAACCAGGAGGCCAAATAAGGCAGTGTCTTAACCAGGAGGCCAAATAAGACAGTGTCTTAACCAGGAGGCCAAATAAGACAGTGTCTAAAACCAGGAGGCCAAATATGACAGTGTCTCAAACCAGGAGGCCAAATATGACAGTGTTGTGTCACTGCGGACTGATACGTCTACAAAATAATGCAATCCACCCGTACGTGTGCGTGTCGTCTGAAACATGACATTTCTGCATATCAAATGATAGATGATGTACTGCGCTCCACATCCATCTGGCGCTGTGATAGAAGGCAGTAGACAGTAACCATGCCTGGGTGTCAGTCAGAGGCAGGCAGGCAGGAGGGAGGTGGGGGGGCAGGCCTGTTCAGACAGCCAGAGACACGCCGTGTACAAACAGCCGACCGGAGCCGCGTACGCCACGTCGCGTTGGAGGGTCACGCGGACCAGACCTCCACTTTGTCCTCATCAGGTTCCTCATATCTCCGCCCATGGGTGTCATCACTCTCCATTTCACACACAGGCAGCCGTTCTGACACGCAGCGATTGAGCGCGTCTGCACAAACACGACCCCCGACGACCCCAAAAGCAACCGTTGATGGATCGCTCGACAACGACGCGCACGACCGGTCAACAAGCGTAACACTCGGGCGTGTGTGTTTGTTCCGTCTCGTTTTTCTTTAAGCGTGTGCGTGCGTGTGTTCTCGTTCGTGTGTGTGTGTGTGTGTGTGTGTGTGTGTGGGCTTGCCGTGTATCTACACGGTGAACTCTGGGTAGGGTGTTTGATCCCGTTTGACTGAGGGGAGACGGAGTGGAATAAAACTAGAAAAACAGGAATATATTCATGTTTGATATAAATCATTGAGCGACCATGAGCTTGGCTGTGTGCAATAATGTTCCCGTGCATTACCAGTTTATAACAGGAAGGGAACGTTTCCCATGACACTCCCAGTGGCCGGGTTTAGACTCGGCATACTAATCCAATGTACATTGGCTCTAGGAGCTGGATGGAGCCGAGCCACTGAGTACAGAGTGTGAGCTCGACTGGTAATACTTTAACTCCTCGGAATAGGATGGGAAAGCCGGAGAATGGGGAACGCTGTCACACAGCGTGACTCTAATCAAATCAAAGTCACCCTCCCTCGGCTCTGTGGACGCAACGGCGCGGCAGAATGTCCTCCCGGCGAAACGTCCTGACGCACAAGCCCAAACGTAGACACCGTTCATCCGTCATACGGACGCGGCGTAAAGAAACCCACCTCCTCATTAAACAAATCGGCAACGCGCTCTTTTTCATAACAGACCTCCAGTAACATTACGTTCATTATGATCGCATTACGTTTAACGGTTAGCCAATTTACTTAGGAATATTAAAGCCGCGGATAATTATGAGTGAATAGCCGAGAATAAACAGGCGTCAGGATGTATTCACAGTAATCTACTGTACGTGTCCATGACCTAATGCGCCTTAACTACCATTTTAGCGCTGTGAGGAACTTCATTATGACTGGAAACAATTAGTGGTAACAGCGAATATGCGACGGGCCTCTCAGCTTTCAGCAGCAGTCAATAGCCTGGAAATGGAAACTCGCGTCTAATCACTAATGAGAAAATTGTGGAGGGGCAAAAGAAAAGTATGAGGGAGGTTTAGAGTCACCGGGGATCGGGAAAAATCGAGACATATTTTAGGATGGAAAAATACTCATCTTATTCTCGGCACCTATATTATAGTATTTTAGACCAAGATCCTCAAAGTAATTGACAATCAGATTGGTATTGCCCTTCTGGGTCCGTGGATATATTCTTACAATGTTCATGTTAGCAGATAGTGGCAACACTGTATTATGTTGTATATTGTCAGCATGTAGAACACTGTATGACTGGTATTATTTACTGTCAGCATGTAGAACACTGTATGACTGGTATTATTTACTGTCAGCATGTAGAACACTGTATGACTGGTATTATTTACTGTCAGCATGTAGAACACTGTATGACTGGTATTATTTACTGTCAGCATGTAGAACACTGTATGACTGGTATTATTTACTGTCAACATGTAGAACACTGTATGACTGGTATTATTTTTACATGTCATGACTGGTATTATTTACTGTCAGCATGTTGAACACTGTATGACTGGTATTATTTACTGTCAGCATGTGTCAACAGAACACTGTATGACACTGTATGACTGGTATTATTTACTGTCAGCATGTAGAACTGTATGACTGTATTATTTATGACTGGTATTATTTACTGTCAGACTGGTATTATTTACTGTCAGCATGTAAAACTGTATGACTGGTATTATTTACTGTCAACATGTAGAACACTGTATGACTGGTATTATTTACTGTCAGCATGTAGAAAACTGTATGACTGGTATTATTTACTGTCAGCATGTAGAACACTGTATGACTGGTATTATTTACTGTCAGCATGTAGAACACTGTATGACTGGTATTATTTACTGTCAGCATGTAGAACACTGTATGACTGGTATTATTTACTGTCAACATGTAGAACACTGTATGACTGGTATTATTTACTGTCAGCATGTAGAACACTGTATGACTGGTATTATTTACTGTCAGCATGTAGAACACTGTATGACTGGTATTATTTACTGTCAGCATGTAGAACACTGTATGACTGGTATTATTTACTGTCAGCATGTAGAACACTGTATGACTGGTATTATTTACTGTCAACATGTAGAACACTGTATGACTGGTATTATTTACTGTCAGCATGTAGAACACTGTATGACTGGTATTATTTACTGTCAGCATGTAGAACACTGTATGACTGGTATTATTTACTGTCAGCATGTAGAACACTGTATGACTGGTATTATTTACTGTCAGCATGTAGAACACTGTATGACTGGTAATTTACTGTCAGCATGTAGAACACTGTATGACTGACTGGTATTATTTACTGTCAGCATGTAGAACACTGTATGACTGGTATTATTTACTGTCAGCATGTAGAACACTGTATGACTGGTATTATTTACTGTCAGCATGTAGAACACTGTATGACTGGTATTATTTACTTATTAGAACACTGTATGACTGGTATTATTTACTGTCAGCATGTAGAACAATGACTGTATGACTGGTATTATTTACTGTCAGCATGTAGAACACTGTATGACTGGTATTATTTACTGTCAGCATGTAGAACACTGTATGACTGGTATTATTTACTGTCAGCATGTAGAACACTGTATGACTGGTATTATTTACTGTCAGCATGTTGAACACTGTATGACTGGTATTATTTACTGTCAGCATGTAGAACACTGTATGACTGGTATTATTTACTGTCAGCATGTAGAACACTGTATGACTGGTATTATTTACTGTCAGCATGTAGAACACTGTATGACTGGTATTATTTACTGTCAGCATGTAGAACACCGTATGACTGGTATTATTTACTGTCAGCATGTAGAACACTGTATGACTGGTATTATTTACTACACTGTTCAGGCTGAATACACAAATCACAACGGCAGAGGGTGAAATAAATGCTCGGTCGGCACCTGTTAGATAGTCGGAGTAGCTCATTTTAGTCTATTCAAAATGCTCCTGTGTCTCAGGTTTAAATGGTACATTAAGTCTCCTGCTTCCTCACAGCTCTGGAATTAATGCAAAGGAACACTCACATTTCTCTCAAGCTACGGGCAATTTCTGCCAAGACGGCTACATGGTGGAAATGTGTTTTATGGCGTCCATCGCACAACTCCTCAGGCTATGATTGGAAATGCAATAAGTGGGTCTGGGAAATAGCCTCATGGCATCTCGGCCTCCTTCACTCTTTCTCTCCGGGATTTCTAAAACCGGGAACCGCAGCACGTCAGTAAATTAAAGCACCCTCTCCCAGGATTACCTTTTCCCTGGGCCGGGGAAAAAACACAACAGCCCCGGAGATCAATGCGCTCATTAAGAATGTGATGGCCTCCGCATATGGCGGTGGCGTGCCATGAGAATCAATGGGGAGGCTTATCATTTGGGGGATTTCATCAGCTGTGTTTTCCCTCCGATCCATCCACACCTCCACATCACAAGCCTGGCAATATGGCTCTGAATGATTGATGTTGCCGTGACGTCACGACCCTCCCCTTTACACAGTAGAATGCCGGGGCCCGGCTCTGTCTCCCAAGGGCCCACGGTGCTCGCCGTCCCCGTGACAATCTCTAATAAAGCAGTGTAAGACGACGGGTTAGGGCCTGGCATTTAAATCAATTGCTTTCTCACAAGCAGTCTCTGATTTTCAGCCATCTTTATTACAATCTTCACAGGATGTCCCCGGGCAACAACCCGGGATTCGGGACGAGAGGAACCGACAGATGGAGACATTAATCACTGGGTGTTTATTCGTTAAAAGCCGAACGAACGAGTGTTGATATTGACTCAAATGCGGCAATGTGTTTGGTGTTAATTAAGCAGAAATAAATGTGACTCCGATTTCTTTTACGTTTTATATCTCTGTTTACTTTCCTGCCTAAGTGCCCTCTGTATCTCTCTGTCTGTCTGTATGTTTCTCTCTGTTTGTCTCTCTTTGTCGGGTACGGCACTCTGTCATTTCGGTAATATTGTGTGTCTGTTTAACATTGTGTGTGTGTGTGTGTGAAACAATTCCCAAGCCTCTCAATGCATGTTATCGTTGTGTTTCATCTGAGGGGGGGAGGGGGGGCTGCCACACACAAACGCACGTCTAAACGGTCAGACGGAGACGCAGAGGAACATTCAATTTCTGAAATGTTCTCCTCCTAACCAGTGTCACGTATCCGCCGGCTTCCCTACAGGTGCCTTCAGATGACCGTGTGAGATCCTCGCCCCGTAGAATCCAATTCCCCAAGCTGACTGGGCTCACCTCACCGCCGACGGAAATGGAATCATTCATTCAGGAATACCGACCCACACATCCACTAATTCCACCAAGTGGAACACTTTGATCCTGCTACTGGCGAAATCATCCCTAGCGGACCGGCAGCTGGACATGGTCACTTATCGAGTGAAAGCGGAGCGCGTGAGGACGTCCACAAGTGTGGCTCTCAACCGCTAGCTTCTGGAAGGACGGTAACGCTTCAGAAGCAGAAGTTCCAGGTTTGTGTCAGGTACTGCAGGTGAAACAGGGGGGACGTGGTATTCGCAAAGCGAGCAGAGTGGCGGCCTTTCCAAAAGCACCGAAGGAAAACATAGAAGAAGATTAGAGATCAACAGCAGCATAATTTATCCCTGCCATCATATATTATTCAGCATATTATTCCGCAGACTCTCTGTACATCGCCGTTAGCCACAATACATAGCTAGCGTGTACACAAATAACCATGTACGATGCTAAATATTTAACGAGCTTTGGACCAGTGGTGCCGTTACGTATACAGGTATCGTGTGTGTGTGTGTTGTCCATCTTCTTCTGACCTTATCACAGTTGTCCCGTGTCTGATTGTTCCTCGTTGGTGTGTCCGCCTGTCAATCACCACATGGTCTGTTGTTGCTGAGACCACTACCCCTGATGCTCATGTGACCATTAACCAATCACATTACACTTCCTTTGGTTTTAAACCCCGGTCGGTAATGCTTCAGCCCAGACTCTTGTTTTTTACATTCTCAGACAATTGGATTCACACACACACACACACAGATACAACAGGCCTTTCAAATAACAGACAGAATACATTCGCTGGTTTATTATTTAGTAATTTCATTACATCTCACCTTGTCCTGTTTCATGTGAGTAAATATTGCTCTGCTGTCTTGTTTACTGTTGTCTCGTCACTGTGTAGTCCTCTAACTGATGCTGTTTGTTTGTCCGGGGGAACGAGGATTCTTAGACAGGTTGCCCGCGGACACACACGACCCGTGGGAAATCTTTGTCTAAATACACTAGTTAGAACTGGTAGGACCACCCACTGTATATTCGTATGGTTGGTTGAAAGCTCAACAGTTCTTGAAGCAGGCAACATCAGTTTCAGTGTTTGTTGTCAGGCGACATCAGTTTCCGGGTTGGTTGCCAAGGAAGTGGTTACAATCTAAACCCAACTAGGTCCATTTCCAGGGGTCCCTTTGGACCTACATTTGACACTTTACCTCAATAGTATACAGCCAATCCAGCCTTTACTTTGATTGTAATATGAGCCAATCAAGTGTAGCACTAAACAATAGCAACCTAAAAATGCCAAGATCCAAAAATCCTGTAGTGGCTAATAAACTCCACCGGGTGTTAACGAACCCAGGTTCTCAGCTGGTTCTCTTTCTTCCAAACAGAACTATCTTTGTCTTGTGTGTGTGTGTCGCAGTGAAGCACAAAGGCTGTTCTGTCGTCCGCAGCATCCGAACACAGCCGAAGGCTCAACACCGCGACAGGGAGGCAGTTTACAATGGCTAACATAGGTGAGGGAACAGTGGGAAAATGAATGCCTTTCAGCAAAGATGCCTGTCGTGGAAATTTAGACTTTAATCGCTGAATTCGAACTTAAAGTAAGACGCATGAGATTATGTTACAGTTGACACTTTTAACAGGTTTAATTGCAAGTAAGAAACCATTTCTCAAATATAGGTATAGCATTTACATTGATCAGATCGTGCCCTAGCAAGCTTAAAGAATAGGGTTGAGGAAAGCCTTCACACAGTGCTGTGATCGGACTGACCTGATGAGACTGAAGTTCACACAGTATTTATTGAGAATAAGTAACACACATACCTCCACACAAAGTTAAACCATACTGATATGGAGAACAGATGAGGCCTTTAGATGATAAAACCCGAAGGTCAGTGCCCTCAAGCCAAGGGAGGCACATAGTAGATATGACAAAAAACATTATGAGGCATACAAAGACCCATACAGTTCCTTTTGACAGTCCATCACAGATAAGGTGTTCGGGACATCTGTTTCTAGCCTTGGCCCTTCTAGCAACCTGAAGATCACATTCCTGTTTCTCTGTGCATTTTGGCCTAAACAACATCTATAAGACTTACATGTAACTAAACTTCTTGACTGATCATAAAATTCCATAACATGCCCCACGGCTGTCACAGAAAAACAATACAAAACCATGGTTACAAGACGACACCAATGTAATCAATGAAACTACAGGCACATGGGTTGGGGGGGCGGTGGAGCACGTGGAGCGGGTGGGGACGGGTGGGTGCACGTGGAGCGGGTGTGGGGCGGGTGGGTGCACTGCCGCAGTTGGTGACAGATTCCTTACAGGGGGAGACAAAGCGGGGAAGAACAGGGAAAACACTGCATGGAACACAACACACAGGACAATCATTAATTGTTCCTGAGGAGCAGCACAGACACAGGAAAACTGAAACTGATTAATGGTCATGTTTAGTAACCCTCCTTGTAAAGAGGAGAAGAGAACGTGCTGTCTTCTCCATCACCCAGCACCACCCTAACACAACAACAGTTAGTCCACACCTTTATTCCCAATCACCCAGCACCACCGTAACAGAACAACAGTTAGTCCACACCTTTAGTCTCCATCATCCAGCACCACCCTAACACAACAACAGTTAGTCCACACCTTTAGTCTCCATCATCTAGCACCACCCTAACACAACAACAGTTAGTCCACACCTTTAGTCTCCATCATCTAGCACCACCCTAACACAACAACAGTTAGTCCACACCTTTAGTCTCCATCATCTAGCACCACCCTAACACAACAACAGTTAGTCCACACCTTTAGTCTCCATCATTTAGCACCACCCTAACACAACAACAGTTAGTCCACACCTTTAGTCTCCATCATCTAGCACCACCCTAACACAAAAACATTTAGTCCACACCTTTATTCCCAATCTTCCAGCACCAACCTAACGCTGAAACAGTTAGTCCACACCTTTAGTCTCCATCATCAAAGGAAACGTTTGGGTGGGACTCTTAGGTGGTCAATGTGTCGCGTCGTTGATGAATGTGTTGCCATAGAAACTAAACTCCTTTGTTTCTACACGGGGTACAAAAGTGTACAGTTCTAGAAATACACCCTGTCTGTTGGATGACACACAGTGCACACATAAACAACATGCGTAATCTGTGAATCACCGGAATGTTATGTCTGAAACGTTCACCGGATGTTACGTCTGAAACGTTCACCGGATGTTACGTCTGAAACGTTCATCGGATGTTACATCTGAAACGTTCACCGGATGTTACGTCTGAAACGTTCACCGGATGTTACGTCTGAAACGTTCACCGGATGTTACGTCTGAAACGTTCACCGGATGTTACGTCTGAAACGTTCGCCGGATGTTACGTCTGAAACGTTCACCGGATGTTACGTCTGAAACGTTCACCGGATGTTACGTCTTAAACGTTCGCCGGATGTTACGTCTGAAACGTTCACCGGGTGTTACGTCTGAAACGTTCGCCGGATGTTACGTCTGAAACGTTCCCATTATGTTATGTCTGAAACATTCACCGGATGTTACGTTTGAAACTTTCCCCGGATGTTATGTCTGAAACGTTCGCCGGATGTTACGTCTGAAACGTTCGCCGGATGTTACGTCTGAAACGTTCGCCGGATGTTACGTCTGAAACGTTCGCCGGATGTTACGTCTGAAACGTTCGCCGGATGTTACGTCTGAAACGTTCGCCGGATGTTACGTCTGAAACGTTCGCCGGATGTTACGTCTGAAACGTTCCCCGGATGTTACGTCTGAAACGTTCGCCGGATGTTACGTCTGAAAAGTTCACCGGATGTTACGTCTGAAACGTTCGCCGGATGTTACGTCTGAAACGTTCCCCGGATGTTACGTCTGAAACGTTCACCGGATGTTACGTCTGAAACGTTCACCGGATGTTACGTCTGAAACGTTCACCGGATGTTACGTCTGAAACGTTCACCGGATGTTACGTCTGAAACGTTCACCGGATGTTACGTCTGAAACGTTCACCGGATGTTACGTCTGAAACACAATTATGAACGTAGGATCACTTCGTTAATGTCTTTGATGGTGCTAGCCTGGTGACACTTTTGATATACACCTGAAAGTAAGAACCTTATCAAGGATGCTTGTCATGTGCTGAGAAGAAGAGGACCACTGTGGAGAAACATCAGACCCATTCTCCACCCTAATCCCTAGAGACCTACACATATTTACACAGTAGAGGAAAAGCACAAATCGATTCTAAAACATTCTGACCCATCCCAGCTCTGTATTCAGAGATCTGCCTCTCCTCTGTCTGCTGGGCTCGTTAGGTCCAACCATCACTCCAGATCGGGCCTACTGGTGAGATATTAGACAGGTACAGGTGCTGTTCATTTAAGAAAGACCCATATCCCCTGGGTCAACACCACAATGATTAAAAGCTGAGCACAAATGTGAGGAAAGAAAGAGACGAGGAGAAACGGGATAAACGGGCGAGGAAATAATGAGAGCTGGGAGGGGTTAAGAAGAAAACGATGGGTATTAGGGAAAATTATTACAAACAGCTTCTGACAACGAGAAAAGGGTCTTGATTTCTTTCCTTTGAGCTTTTGTAATCACGCCATGATAACTTATTAAAAAGAAGCAATTACAGAGAAAATGGAAGGTGGCCGCGACCACAACAGCTGTGTCGATAATGACCGGGTCCCCGCGGGAGTCCGGCGCCGTGAGGAGAGAGAAACGGCGGAGGAACCGACAGCCAGTGGCACAACCCACCTAGCTATTCTTAACACCAGTCAAAACAACACGCTCGGAGAAATGTGGTCGTCCCACACGTGTCAAACTCGAGTGCCACCGGAACATTCTCATGCAGCATGAATGAACATAAATCTGTGAACTCCCTCACTGTTGTCATCTTATCCAAATAGATCTAGAGGATTATGAAGAAATACAGCAGGTGCTGCCGAGTGGAACCGCCGAGAGAGAACCACTGCAAAAAAAGGCCCTATGCAGATAGCGGGGATACAACATAAGAAAAACACAAGGCACTGCCCATTAATATAAATTATACGATTGTATAAAACGGGTGCGATTTTTCCCGAGACGAAGCTAGCGCTGAGTGTTCGGTTAAACTTGAATTAGCGAGAGGCATCTGTTCATAAGAGCTGGATGCCTGCACATCCAAGCCTCCTGCCACGAGGAGACGGTCTGCCCGTGGAAGCGAGTGACGTCCGGGGAAAGACAAGCGGCGTGAGCTGGCTGGTACAAAGCCAGATTGGCACCTGGTCAGTGAATAATGCATGACCTTGTAAAAGGTTGTTCTAAGAACTGCCAGAATGAAAATGCCACGAAAACCGCCGAAAGGTCCTAATTAGAACGATCGTTAGCGCGTCTGTAATATCCAATGTGTGTTTACGGAACAAGGAGTTTGATCGTTTTCCTACACTATTAATGCCTCTAATGACTCATATGCTATTGTGTATTCACATACAATGTGTACTACATGGTTTTGGAAAGGCACTCTATGCCGCCCCGAAGTAGAAGTGTTCCCAGACAGGAGTTATTAGATTGGATATCTGGTCTTATCGTCCAAAGTATGTGAGGTGTGGTGTTAAAGATCCAGGCAGTCAATTGTTTCTGCAATGATGTGCCACAGTCAAACCCTGGTCATGTTCAGGTCATTTCAAATGGCACAGGTACATTTTGACATGGCAGAATTATCTGGCGTCTAAAATAAGTTGCTATATGAAAAGGAAGTGTCCTTGTTTTCCATGTAAACATACATGACATATTTGTGAAATGGAAATATAGTCATTGACAAGATCAGAAAAAGAAAGAAATATATTTAACATAATTAGTGTGTCTTTCAAACTTTGCTTTTGTCAACGAGTCCTCGATTAGCAGCAATTACAGCCTTGTTGAGATTATCTGAAGCGAATTCCCCCAATGCTTCCTGAAACACCTCCCACCAGATGGATTGGATGGGCACTTCTTACATACCATACAGTCAAGCTGTTCCCAGAACAACGGAATTGTAGCTCAATCTAGGTTCTAGAGGTCCGAGACTGTTTTCTCTGGAGCATTCTGGACGATTGTTACATTTCACTAAGCGGTACATTTTCACACATAATACAAATCAGCCTGCTTCTAACACATTGCTGGTTTTGGAGTGAATCTGTAGACAGAATGCCAAGGAATGCAGGTGGTTGTGACGGGCGGGAGGTGGGGGCCGGGGTGGGGTGTGGGGCCTCGGGGCCAGGGAGGACTATCACAGGCAGACTATCACAGGCAGACTATCACAGGGAGTTCCGCCTCTGAAAAATACAACCAATCGCATCCTGGCTTCGTAATAATCGGTCGCCTTTAAGGCGTAATGTCTCTCTGATTATATTAGGTGCAATATCTCTCCGGTCATCCCACATCTCCACCCTCTCCACCACCTCCACCCTCTCCACCACCTCCACCCTCTCCACCACCTCCACCACCTCCACCCTCTCCACCACCTCCACCCTCTCCACCACCTCCACCCTCTCCGCCACCTCCACCCTCTCCACCATCTCCACCTTTCCAGCTCTCTCCTGATTGACAGAGCATGAAGTGGTTCCCCGTGAGTGACAGAAACACGGTGTTGGGACCATCGAAGTCCCTGTCTGGTTCTCCACAGAGTCCCTTGGGGAGTTGGTGGAATATGAGTCAGAACCCTGTCTACACCCTTATTGCCTAGTACGACCTTTCACCTCCATCGGGGAGACTCAAGCTCTTTATTAGTGCACCACATCCAATAAAACCCAGTTCATAAAAGGGAATGAGAACCACTCTCATATCTACTCCGCTTGTAGTAGGAGATACGAGAGGGAGAAAGAGAGAGCTGCCACAGAGAGCCGTGTCAGCACACAGAGGCAGAGTAAATGATTTACCCATGCAGATCTCACTAATCTGGACAGTACATTATGGCGTGGTGCCAGCAGGCAGGAAGCTGCAGTTGAATCCACTGGCGTACCAGTGCCAGTCCAAACACAAGAACCAGTCATCCCTGAAGCAGGCTGCACAGGAACGAGCTGGTTTTAATTTTTTGCAAGCCGATACAAAAATCTCTCTCCCTCTGTTTAGGGTCCAAATGTAGCACTCACCAGTTGCCAAAAGCGGGTACATTTCGTCTTTGGAGAGTCAATTCTGGCGACTATATGCCACCCTGGCGGGTAATTCTGCAAGCGCGCTAGAGAAAGCTGCTGGTTACCTGTCACCTCAACCTGCTGAATCTGCTACTCTGCGTCGTCCTCGTGTGAGGAACCCAATGGAAATTGTGTCAGTCATCAAACAGCATTCTGTCGTTGACCAAAAGTCTGGCTTTAATCCCGCGTGTAGACTGGGTGAAGTCTGAGTGAGTGTTTGGTTCGACATTTGCTATCTGGTGGAGAAGGATCACATTTCGGAAGTCATCATTTTGGTGTACAGGTACCAAGAGGTTCAGGTTTGACCATAATAGAGCATGGATAAAGATGACAAATGGCGGTGCAGTTTCAAAAAGATTTCTGTTCCATCTTGGTGCGATCAACAACGACCAGCATGGGAGCAGTACCACAAGAGGCCCCGCTGTTAGCATAACCGTTAGCTTCAAAGTGCCCATCCTCTACCAGCCACACTCCGTGGTTCGGTTCTACCATTACAGAGCCATACTGGCCTGCCCATGGCAATAGATTCAAATAAAGCCAGTTACCTAATTTGTGCAGACAATTAGTCAACTGTTAAGATTTGTATGTGGTTGGGCAAATACACCTATGTTATAACATGCACATATATATATATATTAGTAACTGCAGCCAACATATAAATGCATTAAAAGAAACTCAGACATGACTACAGATTTTATATGCACGAAAAATCGACCAACAGTTGTTTGACGCAAGAATAGAGGTATACTGACGCCAGCCAATTTAATGGTGTCTCAGTTTCACAGTTATGGCTGCATGTTATTAGATGGTATGGATCTCCTGAGCCCAGTGGCACTTGAGCACATTCAAATGTATTTTATTACTGCGGAGGAGAACAGGCAAGTGGATTTGCCCGATGGCTACATTCTCCACCTCACACACTTGCTTTTGGCATTATTATGACAGTTACAGTCATCTGCAAAACCTTTGGTCGCGTTGATAATAAGTAGCAGAACATTTAAATGGTAGTATAACAGAAATAATTGACTAGTCATTACCTCAAAATAATCTTTGCCCCGGAAAATATGTTGAGGTAAAGGCTCTCTTATGCTCAGATGTCCTGTGGACCATGGAGTTATGCCCAATGCTCAGAGATATTACAAAGTTAGAGACGGCAAATGTGTGTTTTCTT
This sequence comes from Dallia pectoralis, assembly GCA_029465975.1. Lineage (NCBI taxonomy): Eukaryota > Metazoa > Chordata > Actinopteri > Esociformes > Umbridae > Dallia > Dallia pectoralis. The sequence goes on from CM055750.1 coordinate 13,304,706, forward strand.
GCTATTGGGAGCAGGACTGACATTGGCCCAAGGTTGAAATGGATCATCCAGATAAGGACCAATGTGTAACAGGATTCTGATTACGAAGGGATTTTTCCAGTCTGACGGGGGACCTGATTACCACGCAAACGGAGGAGTGGCGATCCTCGTGCCGGAATCAAAGCCAGCTGGCCGGGAAGAGAGCAGAATCAAGCCAAAACGTGGACACATTATTAGCGACCCAGAAGTGAAAAATAACATTTAGGACGGCCTCCAACTAGAATTTAGAGAGGTGTCTATATTACCTGTCGTGTATATTTCGATAATTGAGTCCAATTACATACTAGCTAAAGCAAGCGCAGGAAACTATTATTTACAATATAAACATGATATTTAATAGATGACTGAAATGAAACATTTGTTGAGGTAATAAATTCCTGTTGGGGATTAAGCCTGTCTGTCAGAGTGGACTAGTTTTCCCACCAAAACTAGTGTCCGTTGGACAAAGAATATGATCATATTTTTTTGACTCTGTTGGGGTGAGAAATCCTCATATGAGAACATCAAAAACATCAACCAATATAACACATTTCCCGAAATCTGCTTGTGTCAAACATTCGTATATATATTTTTTCCAATCCTCTGAAGTTCATCGTGTAGTATAGGATAGTAGAGGCTGATTTCCTGTTGTTGGTTTTGACGAGCTCTTATAATCGATTGGGTAGTTTGCTATTGATGAGCACCAATGCATTCTGCCATGGTAACGTGCCGAACGATTGATTTTGGCAACTCTCCTGTTTTTTCTCCTATTCCTTTTCTTTCATTTCTCTCTGCCTCACGCTGGCCACCGTTTACGCTTCCTCGTGCCGTCAGACACAAGCAATAGACTTCAAATGCAAAGCCTCTAATCAAGACCAGACTTTGATAGCTCTCTCGAGCACTGAAAAATGGAGTAGCGATAATTACACATTTAAGTCATTAAGCTGACAGTCTTATCCAGAGAGTCGAAATAGAGAAAATATTCATACTAGTGCCTTCTGGGAAGCGTACCTTCAACCTATTGGCTACTAAACACACTCGTGCTAAATTATAAATATGTTAATTTAGGTTTGTGCACCAGAGTGCTGTCCTATAACATATAAATATAGTTATGAGTTATATGTTCATAAGGGCGACATGTTATCACCTCCCCCTGTCCTCCACACCATATATTTACTGTATCTCTGTGCTTTGCATGAGGATCTCTTCTCCTTTATAAATGCTTCAGGAGGTGCTTGAAGTACCTCAAGGAGATATAGCATTTGTCTCCTTAAAGTTGAGGTGATTAAAACCCACTTGATTATACGTACAAGCACACAAAAGCTCCTGCGAAGCAACACGGGTGTATCGCGTTCACGTTTGGCGACCTCTAGAAGTCGTCATTAGAACATCCACTCACACTTGTTTTTCGTTGTGATTATATATTACAAAAGTAATGGAACAGATCAATAGATATAATCCCTTAGGAGGAATGGATTGAGCTCTACTAGCGGATAATAATTTGGTCGTTTAAAATTCAACAACACTCCGTAATTCTGAAGGATAAACCAAGTCCGACTACAGCCACTACAACCTGGCTGCTGTTCCATATTTCTAAGATGGAGAGCAAAGATTCCAGTGTGAAGATATGGATGATGATTGTGTAAAACCTGAAATTGAATCGGCCAGCCCCCCTGAGGCAAGGATGAATATGTTCCCCAATATAAGTGTTGCTCGGGGAAATAAAAAACGGCGGAGCTGCGGATGCGAAATATGCAATTACGTGAAGTACATAAATGAAATCAGGAAAAAAATGGATCATAAATAAACATGCCCGGGCATAGGCTAAATGTGTAATTTATTCTATTTATGAGAGTCAACCAAACCCGGGGAAGTAATCAAAAGCGTTCTGATACGTGACGTATTCATATGTGACAGAGCCACAGAACCAGTGTGTAAATGTAAACACACTTAGAGAGAAGGCCTTTAATGATAAATACAACACAGCACACTCATTCAATGATGTGGTGGACAGAAGCACAAGCGTGTAGAATACATTAATAAATGATATCACATGTTAGTACAGACATTGGTACTATATTTTTACTACATCATCATAACTATTATTATTAGTAATATTATTATTAAGTACACAGTATATAGAGTGGATGTATTTATAGGTCCTTATTAAGTACACAGCATATAGAGTGGATGTATTTATAGGTCTTTATTAAGTACACAGTATATAGAGTGGATGTATTTATAGGTCCTTATTAAGTACACAGTATATAGAGTGGATGTATTTATAGGTACTTATTAAGTACACAGTATATAGAGTGGATGTATTTATAGGTCCTTATTAAGTACACAGTATATAGAGTGGATGTATTTATAGGTCCTTATTAAGTACACAGTATATAGAGTGGATGTATTTATAGGTACTTATTAAGTACACAGTATATAGAGTGGATGTATTTATAGGTCCTTATTAAGTACACAGTATATAGAGTGGATGTATTTATAGGTACTTATTAAGTACACAGTATATAGAGTGGATGTATTTATAGGTCCTTATTAAGTACACAGTATATAGAGTGGATGTATTTATAGGTCCTTATTAAGTACACAGTATATAGAGTGGATGTATTTATAGGTACTTATTAAGTACACAGTATATAGAGTGGATGTATTTATAGGTCCTTATTAAGTACACAGTATATAGAGTGGATATAAATATAGGGTAAACAGATTGTTTAGGGGCATGTGTACACACGTATATGACGACCACCGTAAATATTCCAAGTCTGAGAAATGTTTCACACACGCTACAGAGGACAGAAAGCGTCTTCGTTAAAAGTGCAAAGAGCTCGATGTTTTTGTCATGTGACCCTAGAGAGAAAACTATGTTTGATTGAACAACTTTGTCCTGTGTTGCGTCTGTGAGAGCAGAGAGTTTAATCAGTCGCAAATTAACATCTGGGTCAAGATAACACACCAAAATAGACTATGCACTAAAACTTTTGACACGTCTATAGAAACTGGCCGTTTCCGAGCTTTGTTGACGAACTTCACAAAAGGCTTCCTGTTTGCAGACCGTGCTAGATGGCTGGACCAGCACTGTAAAAGCCTCCACTGATATTCTCAGGCTTATGTACCTGCTAACATCATCGCCATGCAATGTGGAAACAGGCAACGTCAAGAAATACATAAACAGCTTCACGACTAAGCCAACAGAATAAATTACAGTCTTCAGAGTTCGGACCACCCAAACATCTTCAACATCAACTGATGACATTCCATTAGCTGTGTATAAGAATCTGCAATTAAAATGAGTTTGTGAAAAGTAGAATTACATTATTACACCGTGCTACGTTTCCGTGTTTAATAACTTTCCGTCTGTCCCCTTACGTAATAAACAGCAACCAGTGCCACAACAAGAAGACAACCAGATGAAAACAGTCCATGGTGCTGAGAAAGGCCTCAGGTCACTGTATAATGATGGATGCCAGAACATCAGAAGCTCCATTGTGCCGAGTGTGAACGCCATGTCAACAGGAGTTTGCCCTGGTGAGAAATGCACATGTACGGCTGAATGAGTACAAATCAAATGTGCCGCTTGGAGAGTTTTCAGTGGCAGCGCGTATTCCACTTGTTTGTCCGGCAGAGTTGAGTATTCCACTTGTTTGTCCGGCAGAGTTGAGTATTCCACTTGTTTGTTCAGAAGAGTTGAGTATTCCACTTGTTTGTTCAGCAGAGTTGAGTATTCCACTTGTTTGTTCGGCAGAGTTGAGTATTCCACTTGTTTGTTCAACAGAGTAGAGTATTCCACTTGTTTGTTCAGCAGAGTAGAGTATTCCACTTGTTTGTTCAGCAGAGTAGAGTATTCCCCTTGTTTGTTCGGCAGAGTAGAGAATCCCCTTGTTAATTCGGCAGAGTAGAGTATTCCACTTGTTTGTTCGGCAGAGTTGAGTATTCCACTTGTTTGTTCGGCAGAGTTGAGTATTCCACTTGTTTGTTCAACAGAGTTGAGTATTCCACTTGTTTGTTCAACAGAGTAGAGTATTCCACTTGTTTGTTCAGGAGAATAGAGTATTCCACTTGTTTGTTCAGCAGAGTAGAGTATTCCCCTTGTTTGTTCGGCAGAGTAGAGTATTCCCCTTGTTTGTTCGGCAGAGTAGAGTATTCCACTTGTTTGTTCGGCAGAGTTGAGTATTCCACTTGTTTGTTCGGCAGAGTTGAGTATTCCACTTGTTTGTTCAACAGAGTTGAGTATTCCACTTGTTTGTTCGGCAGAGTAGCGTATTCCACTTGTTTGTTCAACAGAGTAGAGTATTCCACTTGTTTGTTCAACAGAGTATAGTATTCCACTTGTTTGTTCAACAGAGTAGAGTATTCCATTTGTTTGTTCGGCAGAGTAGAGTATTCCACTTGTTTGTTCAACAGAGTTGAGTATTCCACTTGTTTGTTCAACAGAGTAGAGTATTCCACTTGTTTGTTCAACAGAGTAGAGTATTCCACTTGTTTGTTCGGCAGAGTCGAGTATTCCACTTGTTTGTTCGGCAGAGTAGAGTATTCCACTTGTTTGTTCGGCAGAGTAGAGTATTCCACTTGTTTGTTCAGCAGAGTTGAGTATTCCACTTGTTTGTTCGGCAGAGTTGAGTATTCCACTTGTTTGTTCAACAGAGTTGAGTATTCCACTTGTTTGTTCGGCAGAGTAGAGTATTCCACTTGTTTGTTCAACAGAGTAGAGTATTCCACTTGTTTGTTCAACAGAGTAGAGTATTCCACTTGTTTGTCCGGCAGAGTAGAGTATTCCACTTGTTTGTTCGGCAGAGTAGAGTATTCCACTTGTTTGTTCAACAGAGTTGAGTATTCCACTTGTTTGTTCAGCAGAGTAGAGTATTCCACTTGTTTGTTCAACAGAGTAGAGTATTCCACTTGTTTGTTCAACAGAGTAGAGTATTCCACTTGTTTGTTCAACAGAGTAGAGTATTCCACTTGTTTGTTCAACAGAGTAGAGTATTCCACTTGTTTGTTCAACAGAGTAGAGTATTCCACTTGTTTGTTCAACAGAGTAGAGTATTCCACTTGTTCGTCCGACTATCTTTCTGAGACATTCCATTCCATGCAATTGATGATTCTCCGGAGAAAAACTGAGACGACGACCTGAGACACTGACAGGGTCTCCGCTCCAAATTGCAAGAGCATAAAGAAATACCAAACCCTGACAACCAAAGAAATTAGTTGACAAACGCTGAACCTATAAATGACGATTCTGACTAGTTATTATTCATATCGCGGTTCGGATTAGATGTGTGGAAAAATGTCAAGTCAACTGAATGATTCACCTTGGGAGTACAGAAGACCTCTGGTTGCGTACTCAGATGGTCTCCATAACGACATAGAGCATTTGTCAGGCTCACACACACCAACGCCTCACCTGCATTCCACGGTCTGTCAGCTAATTTGTCTCCTCAGACATTTCCATTTTGCAGTTGTTGTTGTTGCTCTCGTGCTTTTGGACTGCAAAACTCATTATGGGGGAACAGGAATTAGAGGCAAGTATATGGGTAAGACACAACAGTGAGAGCACTCAAACAGCTAATTATAATAACCTGACACAAGTGAGTAATTTAGCTGCCTCGAAACAAGGTTTCATCCTTCAGGGTTTGGCACTTAAATACGGAGACTATTTCTACTGGAGGTAGAAATACAACGGAAAGAATTAAAACCCCACTCGGCAAACACTGGTTGAATGGCGTCGGTATCAACAAATATCTGCTGATGTATTGGGCAATCTTGGTAATCTGAGACACGTCAAACATGCGCTTCCTCCAAACCGCGATGATATAACGTGAGAGAAAAAAACGATATCCTAAATACGGTCGCAAAAAAGTGTTGAGCCAACAACGAATGACTGAAAGGAATGCTCGTTCGTAAATGACTTTGGATTTCTTAGGAGGTAGCCTCTGGCCTGACACATGGAAAATAAATCAGCAGGGTCGTCTGCCTCCCTCCTGCCTGGGCTGTCGCTAGGACTCCAGGGCCCCCCTGAGAAACAGGTACATGCCAGGGCCCCCTGAGAAACAGATACATGCCAGGGCCCCCCTGAGAAACAGATACATGCCAGGGCCCCCCTGAGAAACAGATACATGCCAGGGCCCCCCTGAGAAACAGATACATGCCAGGGCCCCCCTGAGAAACACTTACATGCCAGGGCCCCCTGAGGAACAGATACATGCCAGGGCCCCCTGAGAAACAGATACATGCTAGGGCCCCCTGAGAAACAGATACATGCCAGGGCCCCCTGAGAAACATATACATGCCAGGGCCCCCTGAGAAACAGATACATGCCAGGGCCCCCTGAGAAACAGATACATGCCAGGGCCCCCTGAGAAACAGATACATGCCAGGGCCCCCTGAGAAAGATACATGCCAGGGCCCCCTGAGAAACAGATACATGCCAGGGCCCTCTGAAAACAGATACATGCCAGGCCCCCTGAGAAACAGATACATGCCAGGGCCCCCTGAGAAACAGATACATGCCAGGGCCCCCCTGAGAAACAGATACATGCCAGGGCCCCCTAACTTATAGACCACATTGATATTATTCCTACCCAGCTACTCCACAGGTCCCCTGAATCACACCAACCTTTCCCTGACTACTGCATCTTGTGCTCTGTCACCCGCTGCCCCTTTCATCTCCTACTTAGAAACAGACTGCATAAGTCATTAAAAGACCAAAGGGCTTCGATGAACAAATGGCGCTGAATGCCTGAAACACAGGGATAACCACCACCATACACCACCATCTCTTTCGTTGTCTTCCACCGTTGTCTCCTTGCAAACACAGCTTCGTTCTTCGACAGAAAACCAGAGGAAGACAGGGAAGAGGAGTGTGCTTCTAACTGTAGGAGGAGGATGGAAGCCAGCAGTTGATCAGAAGACTATTTCATTGCAGCTATCCTGTTGATCTTACCATGCTAATGCGAAATATATGCTAATGTCCTGCTCTCTTTATAGCCTTGCCTTCTACACCGTTTCCCTTTGGGAGCCCTCCCTGTCTCCCTGGAGCCCAGGCGCCGACAGTAAAGCTGTGCTAATTCTAGACATTCAGGGTTTTTTCGAGGGCCACATCCTCATTGAGCTCCCGAAGGGAAAGGGCCAACACTACAACAAGCTTATGGAGAAGCGAAAATCTCTAGGAACGTGGTGCTTCAGAGGAAGCTGGGGGCCAGAAGGAATGGAAGCAGGTTCCTCTCTGTTGTTTGACTAAATTCCTTGACGGTTCCACCATGCCTGCGTGATGGTTCCACAGCCAGAGGAAGGTCATTGTGCCCAGGCACCGAACAGCACTCTTGGATTGAACTATTTTGGTCAAATCACAGTTGGACCAGAGTTGATTGTTCCCCCGTTTGTGTCATATTATGTCAAACGTTGTAAAGACTTCCCTCGTTTCGCTGCGGTGAAAAATCGCGTCTGTCTGAAATGAAAAGGAGAGCTCCGTCTGATACCAGCCGATTGTTGAAAGCCATCAGTGACAGGAGGAAAATGCACTCTGACCAGGATGACACCCGTTCCCCGTTCTGACTCATCCATCTACCTGGCCTGTCCAGACAGCAGTGGGCGGGGTGTGCAGAAAGGCCATCACATATGTCAAACTGCATTAAATCCTCTCACACAGAACCCAACCACGGATAGGAAAGCCCCGTGGAGAGTGTGTTATTTAGGGCAGTGACTGCAGATACAGCCTCTCTCTGACCTTTTCCTTCAAGGAATCTCTCTGGCAATAGGAATATGGAAGCCTCTGTCAGTTCCCGTTCTGTGTGTTATTCTGTGTAATATCACTCGGCACCTCCCAGCATCAAATTCCATTATCTGGTATCTTCTTTCTCTGCTGACTGTCTTCATACAGGTCGTATTTAGCAGACGGGTGCTTTTAAACAACTAGTGGGTTTGGTGTGCGAACAAAAGCAAACAGAGAAGGGTTCAGAGGACAGCGGGAAGCGAAGGTGATGAGCAGAGAGGAATAGGAAGATAGCAGACTGACCAAACTGTTCGTGGAACGTCGACAACATGCAGTCCAGACTGCATCAGGAGTGTGAATAACGGAAAGCGGTTTCCAATTGATGTCACCGAACACAAACGTTACAGTTATATTCAGCTCAACCTTACAGTCCTCTATAATCGACTCCTGTAGTCCCACAAGGTCACTAAGGTTATGCGTTTCTTTGTTCGTCCCCTTAGTTTGGAATAAATCAGATCAACGTTTTCCAATGCTTTTGAATCGATATCACATCGGCCCTCTTATAGCGCGACAAGCTCAAAGAAAACCACCTCAGCAAGACCAGCATGCATCAGGGTGGACTTTAACTGCCAGTTGGCCAACCAACAGACTCTCCTAACAGCGAGTGAACGGCACCAGCCAGACCAGAGCTCCAGAATATAATCACAGCACAGCAGGCGCTTGCAGCACAAGTTGAGTTACATCTTTTAGATGAATTAGTCATTAGTCCAACAACAAAAGGAGTTGTTGCTCTCAATCGTGAACTTGCACACGACCTAAATGGAGTGCCGCTGTAGTTCTCCCTGACAATATGAGCAGGGGGTTGTCCTGAGGTTTTCACAAACCCATCGTGTTTCACTCAGGGGTAAAAACATTATAGGGGCCCCTACAGCAGGCTAGTCAACATATTCCACACAGACACAGATAATTCAAGGCTCGTGCCCGTTAGCGTCGGCCCCTCTGGCGGCCCTCTGGCGGCCCTTCTCCCTCTGACCTGTAATTACATGCCATTCATTTGATTTGTTCATTAGTTCGACCCTTGCCTCGGCGCAGATAAACAGGAACCCCCTTATTAGTGGTTCATGAATCTCCTCTCTACGTGCCAGGCGTCGGGACAGGGTGGAAAACAGTGGAGCGCGTACGGGAGGGGTTGAAGGGGGGGATTAGAGTTTCCTAGAGGCATCCCCGCAGTCCTAACTTACACCATAGAGATTCCTAGAGGCAACCCCGCAGTCCTAACTTACACCATAGAGATTCCTAGAGGCAACCCCGCAGTCCTAACTTACACCATAGAGATTCCTAGAGGCATCCCCGCAGTCCTAACTTACACCATAGAGATTCTTAGAGGCATCGCCATCTTCAGCAGTGGACATAAGTAACCTTCATCTTCCAATATTATTTTAGTGAAGACTTCAATCATATCAATCACTCCATGCGCATATGCCCGTTGGATTAACAACGATGCTCGGACAGGTGTTTGGGACAACGTGCAACCACCATCCACCATACCATCGCTTCTCCTGTCCATGCAGCTCAGAGAATGAGCCGTAGTCCTGTCAAACAGTCCCCAGTCCAGCAGACAGTTGGAGGACAGAATAATGACCAGGGGTGGGGGGGGGTGCTGTTGTTTGTTCAACACGTCACTGAAGCAGCAGCATGTCAACTGTGAAGCCACTCCAACACTTACAGCGCTCGGACGACAGCAGCTAGCAGGCAATTGGTCACGAGCTTCCAGCTCACAGCTACGTGGTCTCTACCTGTCAGCGTGATCCACGCGTGCGCACACACACACACACACGCGTTACGTTTAATCTCAAGAGTGCACACTGCGATTTGAGAGTGACAGCAGTAGCAAAAAAAAGCGGTGAGCGTCACACACACACTCACACACTCACACACAGACACTCCCACACAAACAAACCCTCACACGGGTATTCATACGCCACTTGTCTACAGAATGACACCTCATTTTGTTCTAGTTTCAGCCCCTTTGCATTCTGGGGGAGGGCTGGGGACAGAGGGCCTGGAGCTGTCTCGGGTCATTACGCCAACATTTCCTCATTTCTTTTCAGAGAGCGAGTGAGAAGAAAAGAGGTCTGGCAATAGCCGGGATAGAAGTGACGATTAGACAGGACTTCCTGAGAAAAGAGCGCCAGCAGTCGATGGCTTCTGGGAGCGTGGCTGTTGGCGGCATATGGGTCCGGGCGCAGGTGAGCCTGTCACTGCCTGACGGGGCCGATCCAAAGGTGAGGGATGATTGATGATAAATATGTACTCACACAGGACCTAAATGCCAGCACAACCCTGTGATTTAAACCCTCCTGCCTCATCAAAAACACCCAGGCTTTACTGATCGATCTGATGCCTGTGCAAACCAAAGCCCCTCCCTCGTCCAGAAGCCAATGACAAGTGTGGGAGGAGTTATGTCACCATTATGTCACAGTTGTTTTAGGTCTCCTAGAATGGTCTGAAACAGAGGTCACAAAAAGGCGTTTGACCTTGTTGATTGTTAGCCCATTTTAACTGTGTTAATTAACCCTAACCCTTACAACTGACAAACATGTACTTGTCCTCTTATTAGCACAGTCTTGGCAGATTGAGGAAAACATTTGATTGTGACACCCAGTCTATGGTCTTAAACTCCTTAAAAGCACTGCTGTGTGCCGTTTTGGGTGTTGTTTATTAAGTAAAGCTATCAGCTCCGATCAGATTCATCAAGTACTTTCTATGAATCGGAGGCACAATGATAAAATTATGAGTTTCACACAAACATGAACAAGCTAGTGCAAATCTGTCCAGAAACACTGAACAAACATCCCTACAAAACTGTGTACAAAGCAGGTAAACACACATCCATTAAACAAGTGTTGGCAACATTTAAAAAAAGAATACAAAATATGATCATTGACAATTTGTGCTCCTTGAAATAATGATTATTTTTTAAATAATAACTGTATCAAGCAATTATAGCCTTGCAGATCTTTGGCAATCTAGTTGTCAATTTGGGTCAGATCTGGTGTCACAATATCCAACAATGCTGTTTAAATGTACATATAAAAATAAAAATATATATTTTATAGATCCATTGTTTTGTTAATGTTCACAGCAATGGTTTCCTCTGGCGTCTGCAAAACAGGGACCGTGACTTATTTAATTCAGATATGTTTATGTTAATTATGTTAATACAATTTAATTTACCTTGACTGGGAATAATTCTGACAACGGTAAATAATGTTAGAGTCACGGATCAAAGTGGCACATTTGTACGTTTGATTACCACGACAGGCTTAGTTACAAATGCTTCCTGGATGGGATAATAGATTTAACATTATTTTAATTGCATAACATGTATGCATAAACTCACAGGTGATGACATGATCTTCAACTGCATGTTTTCCATATGCAATGTGTGTTTCTGCATGTGCCATACTTCTCTTATAGTACAAATATAAAGAAGAGCTCTGGAATATGTAAGTAGGTAGGTCATGTGACTATACTGGCCAATAGGAGGGCAACTACTTTAGCAACCAGCAATAATGATTTTATTACCTGGTCATTGTAATGATTTTGTGAATGCACTATAGACATGCATTATAACATCTTGAATAATGCGGTAGGAAACTGCTATAGTTTGATGACAGGCTCCAAGATAATTAGTCAAACTTAGTTAGACAGTCGGTAAATCACAGTGATCTAATTCTGTTAATGTGACAACAATGCCCCTTAGTGGTGAGAGACAGGATAACACTTCTGGTTGACTCTGATGGTCTCAATGTTGACTTTCGGTAACCTAGCCGGATATTAATCAAATATTCAACATGACCTAAATCATTTGACCTGTAACCACATGACTTGATCATACAAATCGTAGATTACTAAAGCAACTGCACAACCATGCCCTCACCAAACACATTTCTCACAGACTTACCATTGGCCACTTGGGGGTTGAATAGGCGGGCCTTGACTGCGTCGTCCAGGGCAACTCGGACTCTGACCCAGTTCCAAAAGGACTGCTGAACAGTTGCTGTATAGAGGATGCAGTTCTGTGGGTTGGCTCGCTGGGCATTGCCATAGAGACAGACGGCAGCATGGAAGTCACCACGCTGGTAGGCCTCGTCACTCGGCTGATGTCTCTCCCAGAAGCCATCCTTAGTGAGACCACATCTGCTACATGCCTCTACCGTGAAACGCCACACAAATCTGCACTCTGTCGTGGGTGCCAAATATGGAAATCTGGAGATAGAGGGCAAAGATGTAGAGGTCTCATTGGGCAGGCAGAAAGTGCTGTAACGTGCAGGAAAAATAACCCGCTTGGCTTCTGCAATGGGCCAGCTGGAAACAGGGAAGGAAAAAAAGAGAGAAAATAAATATGTCCCAATAGCCTGTCCACAAGGCTACTCAACCAGTCTGCTGTGGAAATTTCTGTCCTGCTTCCTTCTCCCACATCACCCCGATGGTATCTGCTAAGCTAAGGGAAGATTCATGAAAGTCAAACTACCGTCAAAGAGAGCAGGTCTAGCTTTTTCACACACAGGAAGATGTTTTTTTTAACAGCCTCTATAATCTGCAGATAACAGAAAGTGTTATTTCTAGGGAGGTTATTGGCTTTCCTTAGAAATTCAAAAGGAGGCAAAGGCACATTTGAGATCTACTATAATGGGAATCGTCAAGGTCTTAAAATAAGGTCTTATTAAGGTTAGAGGAGGTGAAAAAGGTTTCATGATATCTGGAGAACTAGACAAAAATGTCCTGTAATTTCCTTCCTCACATTGCCATTGGAAATCAGGAGACATCTGAAGTGAGTTTGAAGAAGCTAGAGCGTTGTCAAGCGAAAACATGACAGGGAGAATGTTAGCATAAACTACAAATAACATTTAACAAAACTATTCTACCTTTGTCTTGGATATGCAGAAATATATTTGACTATTGTTGGCCATAAAATCACTTGGCGTTTGTCTTTGTACATCGCTGCGCTCTTTTTAATGCTCCTTTCAACCTTTAGCCGCCAATGGAGCCTCTATTTCTAATATTTGATAGTAAAAGACTTTGACACCCCTGCTCTATTGTGACTGACTTCCTGCATATGTGTCAAACTCAAGGCCCGCGGGCCGAATCCGGCCCACCATGTTATTTTATGTGGCCAGCGAGAGCTCAAAAGGCACACTGTTGTCTTCAAAAAAATGTCATCGCTCGTTACAGCATTTATTGTTTACAGCATTTATTGTTCTTCCAGTGCAAGTAGGATATTGCAGAAATAAACACATTAGAGGAGAACAAAATAGACTTTGCCATGCCATGAACGCCCAAAATCAAGGAAAAAATACAGAATCAAAAGGAAGTCAACCTTGGACAGCCAATCTAGTTTGTTGTTGTTGTTTGCCGATCTCACCTCGCTGCGCTTCGTTTTATAAATGCCCCATATATGGGGTCTGATTGGAGGGCTGGGCCACCCACCTGTATGCCTTTGTGCTTCTACACACACTTTGTGCATTGGCCTCACAAGCGGTCTCTAAATGGCAGCCAGGCCACAAATTACAGCTTTGAAAAGCCAACAATGTCGATTTTTTTTGTTGAGGCCATGTGTCACAGAGGTGCTGATTTATTTCTGTGGTAATTGGACAGGTTTCTGTGCCTTGGGTCGTTGCGCAACTGTCCTCGTAAGTGTTCATCACTGATAGTCAGCTTTAGACCTCTCTCACTCTCCCCTCCCCCTCTCTATCCCTCACTCACTCTCTCTCCCTCCCTCTCTCTCTCTCTCCCTCTCTCACTCTCTCTCTCTCTCCCTCTCTCCCTCTCTCTCTCTCTCTCTCTCTCTCTCTCTCTCTCTCTATCTATCCCTCACTCTCTCTCCCTCCCTCTCTCTCTCTCTCTCTCTCCCTCTCTCACTCTCTCTCTCTCACTCTCTCTCTCCCTCTCTCACTCTCTCTCTCTCCCTCCCTCTATCCCTCTCTCACTCTCTCTCTATCCCTCCCTCTCTCACTCTCTCCCTCCCTCTCTCACTCTCTCTCTCTCTCTCTCCCTCTCCCTCTCTCTCTCTCTCCCTCCCTCTCTCTCTCCCTCTCTCACTCTCTCCCTCCCTCTCTCACTCTCTCTCTCCCTCTCTCACTCTCTCTCTATCCCTCCCTCTCTCACTCTCTCCCTCCCTCTCTCACTCTCTCTCTCTCTCTCCCTCTCTCACTCTCTCTCTATCCCTCACTCTCGCACTCTCTCTCTATCCCTCACTCTCTCACTCTCTCTATCTCTCACTCTCTCTCTCCCTCTCTATCTCTCTCTCTCTCTCTCTCTCTCTCTCTCCCTCTCTCACTCTCTCTCTATCCCTCCCTCTCTCACTCTCTCTCTTCGCACATTTTGAGACTGTTACAGACACATTGGAAAAGTGTGCTGTTTTCTGACTGATGCACCTACATGTTGGCCTTTTTTGAAATTTGGTTACTCTGGAGGAACAGTCCTTATGTGGTGTTTCTGTTATTTTGTTCAACTCTAATATTTATTTTTCACTAACAATAACATAAGTCCAGTTGCACCGTGCAAAAGAATACTCTACTATTTTCTTCATGCAGATTATTTTGAAGACATTGCTGGCGATAGCGCCTCCAAACATTGAATGGCTATACACATTTATGGGGATAAATTAAACGATTATTTGTATGGTTGAAAATGGCATGGAACATGTAAAACAGTTGGGAAATTAGCTGATACGAGCAGGCAATGTTTTCGAGCCTGATTGGTCAGCACCAACCGCGCCACTTTAGGAATAGAAAATATTTCTATTTTTGCATGGTAAATACCACGAGGTCTGTCTGAGCAGGCAACACAAGCGCGGTGCGCTAACCTAAATTCCACACCCACCTAGGCTTAATTGATATGGATGGGCCATTACCTTTTTATTTCACTAATTTGTTAAGCAATATTATGCTATGCCATTAATCCATAATGCCGTCTCAAACAGAACAACAACAAATTGCTAGGATACAAAAAAACTAAATATAACACAACATCATCGATCAATAAGATTTTCATGTAATCTGGTTGGTTTGGAGCATTTAAATAACATGTTTCCTATTCAAGGGGAGATGATGCAATTTTCATTGTAACATATATATACGAATGAGGGCCAATTACAAGCACAGAAAGTATAGAAAAAATAAAGGTGCATTGAACATGCATGACCTTTTCCTTTAATGTTGACATTTTGTAATTGGGTATAGTATTTTACGTGCAGGTAACCGCCGGTCAGTGAGAGACCATTCACAGATGTATTTTCAGCAGAAATGACCGGTCTGTGACCAGTTGTAATGCATATCCTCTGTCCACTCCTCCGACTCCAGCCGGATCCGGCAGGTTTCAGTCGTCAACATGATAGTTGCTGCAGCCGCAGAGCAGATTCCACCATGTGGGTGTTTTAAAGTTGAACCTGCCGCTTTTGGTAATGCGGTGAGGGGTGAAAATAGCAGTAGGGCCAGGGTCGTTGGATCATGACCTATACTGCTATAGGACTATTTAATATTACAAATTCACAGTTTTAACATTGTTTTATCCACAGCGTAACAACTTCATGTTACCATAACTTGTAATTAGTAGGTTGCAGTGGGCCTAATGACCATAATGACTATATGACTATAAATATAATGTATAATTTATAATGCAAGAAATTAACCAGACATGTACTTTTAAAATATACCAAGATATAACATTCTACTCTATATAACATTCTGATATATTCTAAAGGTGTCCATGTTAGATTTTCATCTTTCCTTATCACCCTGGTATTTAAAATAAAGACATAAATATGCAATATTATGTTGTGCGTTAACATTTAAATTCCATATTCGGTGACTCCAGGTTTCACATCCCCACCTGTCTCTTTGGATTCCGGAATTGGGGTTGTGTGACGTAGGAGTGCCCAATGATTGTGATTGGTTGCTGGGGGAGTTCCCCCCTGCATGGCGCCCTGCTGTTGGTATAAATCCACCCGCCAGTTCCCATGGGGAATAAAGACTCTGCTGGCACTGTCTTGTGTCCTACTTTACCTGACAAATTTGCATTTCAACCCCGAAACGGAAGTCAACCAAGGTAAAGTGGGAGTTCCTGAAAAGTGTGTTTGCTTTGAGTGTCCTAAAAACCTATAAACGATGAGCTCGTTTGAGATCTACACATTATGTGCTTGTGGTGGTAGATTATGGTAATTTGTTGTGTAAGGAATCCTGGGACGTAAGTCGTTATAATATATTTTTAAAATGTTATCGCTACTTTTAAGTCACTTGGAGCGGCAGCCTTTTTCCTTTTCTGGTTAATTAAGTTCTTCCTGAAGTGCTAATAGTGATAATGAATGTACACAATTTCCTTTAAAGTGCATGAATATTTATGTTAAGCTCCTCCTTCACAGTATTCAGAAAGCATGCATTAATTCCTCAACTTGCCTCTCTGTCCATAGCTCGAGACATGAAGCCTTCACAGGAGAGAGCTCTTCATGTGGTCACTCCGCTGAGAGAAAGCCTTGCTTTGACTAAAGTGGCCGGCACCTCTGTCTACCTGAAGCTGGACTCATCCCAGCCCACAGGATCCTTTAAGATCCGGGGTATTGGACACCTCTGCAAGACTGTGAGTTAGTCAGCCATAGTCATACTGTAGAGCTCTGGGCGTCTGAGTTAGCAAATCACGTGGTGGGAGCGTGTGGAAGACATTGGCATGGGGGTTATAGGTTGGGTTTGTAATCCTTCATTGCAGTGTCTTGGTGATGGTGTGTAATTATTCCTGAATAGGGTCAGTGTTTAAGTTCTTATGGTAAAGAGGAACACACTGGTGAGTCACGTTGTGCGCGGGCTCTCTGTTGTGTTTCAGTGGGCCGAGCGGGGCTGCACGAGATTCGTCTGTTGTTCAGGTGAGTAACGATCCCGTTCGGTAACCAGGCGGTTCGCCGCAGTGTGACACAGTTTGTCAGACTTTGGTCTGGGATGTTCCAGATTAACACACAATTAAAGTGCCAAATGTCCCATGCTCCTTTGCAGGAGGAAACGCCGGTATGGCGGCGGCCTACTCTGCCCGCAAGCTCGGGATACCCGCCACGATCGTGGTGCCCGGCGTTACCCCCAAACCGACAGTGGAGAGGCTCCGGGACGAGGGCGCCAACGTGCTCGTCCACGGCGAGGCTCTAAATGAGAGCATTGAATACGGTCGACAGCTTGTGGTCAACAACCCGGGGTGGATTTTCATCTCTCCCTTCGATGACCCACTCATCTGGTGAGTGACAGGTGACGTACTAAATAACCTGTGCAGGCTTCTAGGATATGAGAAACATTCCACTCTATTCCAATCCAGCGGGGGTTCACACAGCATATTCCGAGTGACGTCAAAGCCCATGAGGTGTGGACGATTAAGGAACAGTCCGTCTTTTTTTTTTGCCTTGTTCAGGGAAGG
This sequence comes from Dallia pectoralis, assembly GCA_029465975.1. NCBI lineage: Eukaryota > Metazoa > Chordata > Actinopteri > Esociformes > Umbridae > Dallia > Dallia pectoralis. The sequence goes on from CM055750.1 coordinate 13,321,906, forward strand.
TCACATGACTCTTGTGCATGAGCTGGAGTCCGAACTGCAAATGAAGCCCGGTGCCATAGTGCTGTCCGTCGGAGGTGGAGGTCTCATGAACGGGGTTATCCAGGGACTGCGCTGTGCAGGCTGGGGTGATGTTCCCGTCATCGCCATGGAGACGGTTGGGGCACACAGCCTCAATGCTGCTATGAAAGCCGGGAGGTTGATCACGCTGCCCGAGATTACAAGGTAAGACTGTCTAAGACAGCTTCACACTAAGAGACGAGGATCACCAAAACGTTACTGCCAGAGTTATTTGTTATCAGATGAAAAGGCCGATATAGTAATATATATAAGTGACAATTTGGTCATTTTCATTTCAACAGCGTTGCCACAACACTGGGCTTGAAGACAGTTTCTGCACAGACCCTGAAACTAGCTGGCGAACACACAGTTTACTCTGAGATGGTTACAGACCAGGAGGCGGTCAAATCTGTCGAGCGCTTTGTTGGTGAGTATCACATATGGTTGGTTACACCTGCACACCTCAGAGCCTGGTTCCCCTCTAGGTTTCTTCCTAAATTCGACCCATCGGGGAGTTTTTCCTAGCCGCTCCGTATCAACGTGTTCACTGGTTCAGGCTGGGTGTTCGTAAAAGCACTTTGTGACAACTTTGTAGTAAACTGGGCTTTATGAAATACATATGATTGATTGATTGGAGAAGGTCTTATGATTAGTGAATTCCCCAAAACCGCTCTGATTCTGAACTTCTGGTCCTAATCTGTCCGTCATTTCTAGACGATGAGAAGTTCCTGGTGGAGCCTGCGTGTGGCGCTGCCCTGGCAGCTGTGTACTGTGACATCATCCCCAGACTGCAGAAGGAGGGCAAGCTGGCATGGGACCTGGGTCCTGTGGTGATCGTAGTGTGTGGAGGCAACAACATCAGCCTGGAACAGCTGCAGGAACTGAAGAGGCAGCTGGGCATGTCATCTAACTAAGCAATCCTTCTGTCCCTGAATCCATTCCTGCATTACTCTGATCCTACAAGCCGTATCTCCACTACTTTATTATGCACTGTAACGATAAGGACAAACAGGGGTCACAAACCCTAGGGGCCAAATGATTCCACACTATGTGCTTTATAGGCTCCCTCCTGGACCTCTACGTGGGGCTACCATCAGAAGCTTGAACTGACTGGATCCATTAATAGTTGAATGCTATAATATGCATCGATATTTGTCGCGTTATCTGTATCCGCTATGTTTTGTTTAACGTGTACTAACCGGTTGCATTGAATTACTGTCTTTTTTACTGTTTGGTTGATTTTTAAAAATATGTCTATTTTTCCTGTAGATTCTGTCTGAAAATCCATTCTTAAAGTCTTTAATTACTTTTATTACTTTCCCGAAGTGGTCATTTTCAGGCATTTTATGCTTTATTGGATTTAGATCTGGAAAAAGATCTGGTGAAAGAGAGCCGTGGGTTGGACCCAGACCACAGCAGTAGTGAACCAAATTAGATGATCCAATGTGATTTAATGTGATCCAAATAGACCAAACCATTTATTAATGGTAACTTTAGATAATAAATGCGACTTAAGTCTGTCTTTCTATTCTGCAATTTAACTGACAGCATTGTGCAGACTTGATAAGATTGAATCTGAAGGCATGCAACTGTATTTATCCGACAACTTATTCATCTTCCATAAAAATATATCAGTGAAATGCATGGCGTAGTGAGAACGATTAAAACCACTGGCTGAATCTATACAAAAAAATCCAGGGCAAAACATTCTCTCAATTCTTCACACGCACCCCCACATACACACCGTCTGAGCTATATATAGCATGTGATTTGCCACAACCTGTAAATAACCAGGGTATAGTGGTGGTGTTGGGTGACTGAAGACAAGCACAGATCCAGCTGGAACTGGCACTTGCTGCTCTGAAAAAGCCCAAGGGTTTATATTGCAGGCTTGACGTAACATGTTCTGGACTAAGTGATAGAGAACCAGAGCTGGCAGCTTTACACTACACAGTGATGTGAGGACAAACGACTAACGGGTCTTTAACAGCCGGTTAATAAACTCTTGGTGACGCATGAAGATGACTGAGGCACGCCAAACACATATCGAAACAAGGTCAAATTGTGGACTTCCAACGTATTTCTCTCAACTCTGGCCTCAAACAAATGGGATGTGTAAACATTACTCTGGTCATGACTTAGCACACTGTAAACAAAAAAAAAATGTTTTCAATAGCCAGATGTTTGTGAATCCGTGAATTCCTAAAATATGAAAGATGGCGAAATTATCAAATTATTTAGGAGCACAAGGTGTCCACCATTAGTTTTGGTTTATTAGTGTGCCAGGGTTTTTTCTTGTAGCCAGGAGAGAGTTGTAGCTCACTACCTGTATTTATTGTTGTTTGTCTTGATCCCGAGCATGTAGTCAAAGAAACAAAGATACCAAACACCAGGGGTACATCAAGACATTGTTTATTGTGACACTGAATTCTTAAACCCCATCTTCTCCTCAACCTCTGAATAATTCATTTTCAGAGATCCGTGTTAAATGTCTAATGTGCAGAGAGAGGTAACACAGTAAAAGTTAAGTTAATGCAACCATAAATAATTGTAATAAATATCAAGTAAATACACACATGTTCTTATCGCAACACCTCTTTGTCCGAATATTTCCTCAATGTTCTCTCCCCTAACCCACAGGAGGTAGGAGCAAACAGACAGTCCATGTTAGCAGCGGGATCCCCTTTAAACAACGAAAGACAACTAAATTGGAAACCAACAAAAACGTCCAACTCAAATATTTTGCGGTAGCGCTCGCTGTGCTCTTCAAGTCCCATCCGAGTGAAATGGCGGTTTTACTCACCAGCAAACTGTTTCACTATGAAGAAACAAATGAGCACTAGAATCCATCTGAGTTGCAACACATTAAGGTGATATATTACCAGTAACTTCAAAATGTGTAGAAAATAAACCCCCAAACGGAAGTCCAATATAGAATATCCTAGAATAGCCAATTGTAAGAATATTTTTCCCCACTGGAAGAATAGTGCAAAGCAAAACAAAAGAAATACCTCCTTGGTGAAGTGAAGCAGCAATTTAAAAAGAAACTGCTATCAAATATAACTTAGTGGTCTATTTACATGTTGTTTTCTTCTGTGAGGTCTTTACAAAGCCAAAACCTTTTGGTTATGGGTCAAATGAAATAAAATAAAAAACTGACATCCTGCTTAATCAATACAAGACATCTAATAAAAGGCAAAACTAAAGGGAATCCTACCCCCTGGGTAATGGTTTTTGTTCGCTTGGGAAACTCGGCGCACATTCAGTAGCAGTAACACACATGTTCTCTGGGAGAGCAGCTCAGGAGAAATTCCCTTGCCTATTAAGCAACACAGGTGTCACAACCTGCAATGCTAGTATAGCAAATCTGGCAACCCAGTATGCAAGGCCTGGCAACCAGACAGAGCTTCTGACAGTCTGGTGGTCCAGATTCAGAGCACCTGACCATCACCTAGGGCCAAAGCTACCAGGATACTTTCATACTGCAATTTAATCACTTAATAGATTAATAAGACTATTTACATGACTTATGCCGTATACCCATTTCGTAGACTTGAATAAAATATATTCACCGTATATATATAGGCAGATAATTATTCTTGTCCTTCACAGGCAATATCTGAACAATATCCTGTATGGTGCTTGTCAATGTTTGACTGCAGGCAGCTGAACTGGAAATAAATAGGCAGCATCAGAGAATTCCTTTCATATATTAAGTGAACTCATATCTCAAAAGAGAAACAAAAATCAACCCATGCTCTGACCTTTCACAGCACCTCCCTCTCCTGCTGAGGAGGTGCTGCTTGTGGTAAAGGCATGCCAGGAGCAGTGGCTCTCCTGGCACAGGGACCCAGAGTACTGCCTGTTTGTTTACTACCTGGTTAACTGGTTAAATGTCCTAGGTCTAAATCAGTTTTTCGGAAAACTGGCAGTACTCCAGGTCCCCAGACTCAGTGTTAAGGACCACTGTCCCAGAGAGAGAAACCCCTATGGAAGTGAGAGAAATAAAGCAGAAGAGAGAGTAACTGGGCCATAAAATATGTGCCAGTGTCACAGCTCCCACCTCCCTGTGAGTGTATAGATGAAAGAGTCACCTCATTCTCAGTGCAACCAGAAAAGACACCGGTCAGTGTCAAGGCAAGTAGGGCTCAACTCCCATACATCAGCCAGGGAAAACAGTTGTCAAAACACACCCCTGAAACGCTCGACCCGATTACGATGTCATTGAAAAGAGCTGGGACGACGAAGCCAAACGCAAAACAAGCAGCAAAAGGAAAAGCTTCTGTGGCGTACTGGCGAAGCAGCTTGGCCTTCTGTTGTGGCGGACAGTTCCAGTCAAAGGCCCAAGAAAGGAATATGGCAAATGTGGGCACGGGGTACCACGGAGGGCTTAGGGTACCATGGAGGGCACGGTGTTGTAGGGGGAATGAATAATACAGCAGATGCTGAAGCAGAACACGGAGCTGGTATATCCAGGTACTTTAGCCGCTTAGCGGGTCTTCGCGATAGTGGATGGCGTAGCACAGCTTCTCCAGCATCACATCCAGGGAGCTGTACTGGGGCAGCTTCACCATGAACAAACAGGTCTCTACCCTGATGTAGCGGGAGTCGGGCAAACCTGGCAAACACAAAGTCACACACGTTGTGTATTAATTAAACAATTTTCTGTCCAAGATTAAAACCACCGGGTCAATATTGGTGAAGCTTTCACAAGAGAGAATGACACAAACTGGTCTGTTTCTCACACACACACCACACCACACCACACACACCACTCACCAGCCGCCCCGTCTGGAGGGGCTATTTTCATTGGGTACGGGGGTACATGGGCAGTGTCCGGTCCTCCGTCCTTACAGGGGCAGGTGAAGGGGATGCGCTCCTGGTTGCAGGCAAACTTGATGAACTTGCAGAGCTCTTCCTGGGTGAACATCTCCAAGGCCGTCCAGAAGAACTCGATGTGCTGATCCGTCTCCATCAGGCCCACCTGGAACATGGTGTGGGCCTACAACAGAGAGCGGAGGATGAACGAGTGTCCGAGAGTTCCACAGAGGGATGTGTACAGACAGGCGTAAGGTGGTGTGTGTGTGTGTGTGTGTGTGTGAGGGACCTTGAGGAACTCCAGGTTGATGTACGGCAGACCGCAGGTCCGTAGCTCCACCTCCTGAGGACTGAGCATGGTGAGTAGCTGCAGGGGGATGATGGAACCCAGACCGGCTCGTACCGCCGTCATGCACTCCACATTCTGCAGCTCACGCAGACGCAGGGCCCTGACCGCCCCGGCATACACATCCTTATTCTCCCAGCTACACACACAGTGCAGCAGAACACAGCGGTTACACAGAGAGAACAGCACAGTGCAGAAGAACACAGCGCTTACACAGAGAACGACACAGTGCAGAAGAACACAGCAGTTACACAGAGAGAATGACACAGCGGTTACACAGAAAGAACGACACAGTGCAAATGGCTTAGTACCTGACACAGAGGTTCTGCCCCCCCTGGCACAGCTCCACCTCCTCTCCTGTCATGGTGATGTAGGTGAACGTGCAGCACGGACGGCCGGGGGAGTCGGGACTCTCTCCCAAGTGGTGCTGGGATGAGATCTCTGCACACAGAGCCTCCAAGTCATCCTCTCCACTCACCTGAGGGGGGGGCAGAGGGCAAGGGTCATAAAGAGGTCAACAGAATGCTACTCACTTCATCAGTTTTACACACACTTTTTATAAACCTTCTAGTCTCCACTAGCAGGACATGGTAGCATCACTGCTTTAACCCAATGGACCTGGTTATGTAACCAACCAAGCATGCAGACAAACAATAATGTGACATGAATATGACAGAAACAGGACAACCCAAATCACTACCAATTCTCCTGCTTGCTGACAGTCTCACTAGTCTCTTACACTCTCAAACTTCTTGACGTAGTTGTATGTGAGAACATCTGCTTCCTGGAGGTCCAGCTCTGGGTCCAGGGGCTCCCCGACCAGGCCCTTCCAAAAGGACGCCAGCAGGTCCAGGGGCAGGGGAACGTCAGCCCGAATACCGATCCCCAACAGCTGGCCGAAGAAGTGCAGCAACTGCTCCTCCGCGTAGCTGATCGGACAGGGCGTCAGAATATACTTCCCCTTAAGCAAAAAACAGCAGAACGACCCCACAGTCGAGTTAGAGACCTGAAACCAAGTGCTTCACTGGCAAGTTGAAACATTTCTCCAGGGTGTTCAGGCAGACGTTCTGTCCCTGAGGGGCGGGTACCTTGTTGCGGTTGGCTGCAGCACTGGGGCAGGGGAGGAGCAGAGACAGGGCGGAGCTCTGGAGTTCCTTACACACCTGCCACAGGAAGTGACGGAAGGAGCCGCCTGGAGAGGAAACGCAGAGGTCAGGGGTCAACTGAGACGAGTGTTGCATCTTTGGCAGGGTCTAGAGGTAAACTAGAGGTACAGAATCAGACTGACTGGTGCCGTGGACCTCCTCTCCAGTGAAGCGGATGTTGAAGGCGTAGGTGGGATCTCCACCACTGGCTAGCTTCACACACAGCTGGGACGAAGGCACGCAGGCCAGCTGACGCGCTGCCTGGCAGAAGTAGGTGTTCTCTGAAGACCGGATCTCACCTGTAGAAACACACACCATTAAAACAGCCACAGCTGGGGGCGAATCACTTAACACGGGTGACAGGCCGGGCCGATGAGCTCACCTCCCACAATCTCCAAGGGGTCCAGGGTAATCTCCGGGGCGGCGTGGTCTGCAGTCCGCTGTACGGTACCGTTCAGCACCTGATTCATCACGATCACTTTGGTGTCATAGAACACCAAGCCTGTAAAGGAGACGTGGTGAAGGAAACGTGGTGAAGGAGACGCGGTGAAGGAGACGCGGCGAAGGAGACGCGGCGAAGGAGACGCGGCGAAGGAGACGCGGCGAAGGAGAGACGCGGCGAAGGAGAGACGCGGTGAAGGAGAGACACGGTTAAAGATTAGCAACCACTGATTTAAACCACTTCATGTCCCATCAACACCCCAGCTGACATTTAACCACGCCCCATGAAGACACACGTGCACACGTTCACGTGTCTCTGACCGGACTGTATGTGTGTGTCACTGTCACCTTTGGCGCCACAGAGCAGCGCTGCGATGCTGTTCTGGTACGTGTGAGTTTGTCTCAACTCCACCAGAGGCAGGAAGAAACTCTCCAGGGTGTTGTTCAAGGACTGCAGGAGGGCAAACCGGAGACGCAGGCTCTCCACGGGCACATCTACACACACACACACACACACACACACACAGCACATGTGAACGCACCAACACACACGCGTGTAAATAGATCCTGTGTGTAATATGGACGATGCAGCTGGTCCATGACCAGGTGACATACTGAGGAGGCAGGTCACCCGCGGGTCAGCAGCATCGCTGGGGTCCAGGTACACCTCATGGGGGTGGAGCCTGGCAGGTGTGATGGCCAGATGACCGCAAAGCCTGTTAATGTACTGAACCAACGCCACGTCCATTTCCAGAGTCCACCTCCTGCAGGCCTTCTGAGCGTGACGCGTGTCAATACAGGTGCACCTGTAAACAAGCAGAGTAATGTAAAACCGTGAGTAATGTAAAACCGTGAGTGATGTAAAACCGTGAGTGATGTAAAACCGTGAGTGATGTAAAACCGTGAGTGATGTAAAACCGTGAGTGATGTAAAACCGTGAGTGATGTAAAACCGTGAGTAATGTAAAACCGTGAGTAATGTAAAACCGTGAGTGATGTAAAACCGTGAGTGATGTAAAACCGTGAGTAATGTAAAACCGTGAGTAATGTAAAACCGTGAGTAATGTAAAACCGTGAGTAATGTAAAACCGTGAGTAATGTAAAACCATGAGTAATGTAAAACCGTGAGTAATGTAAAACCATGAGTAATGTAAAACCGTGAGTAATGTAAAACCATGAGTAATGTAAAACCGTGAGTAATGTAAAACCGTGAGTAATGTAAAACCGTGAGTAATGTAAAACCGTGAGTAATGTAAAACCATGAGTAATGTAAAACCGTGAGTAATGTAAAACCGTGAGTAATGTAAAACCATGAGTAATGTAAAACCATGTAATGTAGCGTGTAATGTAGCGTGTATTGTAGCGTGTATTATAGTGAGTGGGGGATTCAGCTGTAGAGACATACAATCCTCGTTTACATCGTATGCCAACATGATGACGGAACAAAGTGTTTTTATGTTCCATGTCTTTACCACCAGCTCCAGTCATGTCATTCATTGCCCCCCTGTGATAGGGGTTGTTTGGTCTCACCCCTAGCTGACAGCTGGGAATACAGGACGCAAGTTGATTAGCATAAGCTGACAGTAGGGTCGGGGGGGGCATACCTTTCTAAGTGGAGGTCATAACCACAGGCCAGAATGGCTCTCCACACACTACGGACGTCCTGCTTGGCTCGGTCCACTGCAAACTTATTGAAGCCCTCCAAAGTGAGGAACTTCTCCTCTTGAACTACATTACGGATGAGAGGAGATAAACAGCATGTCACTACATATCATTAATGTAATCTAACCCCTATCAGTGCCCCAGTGAGACAGATGGGTAACGTCAGTAATTACCACCTTCAGGCTTCTTGGCAGGAGACTTCTCAGTGTCTTTTTCATCCGGTCTAGATTTGTCAGGGGACTTGGGCTTCAGCACACTCTTCTTCTCACTCAGTGCCGTCCTGGTAAACATGGACACAGGTCAGGTCCAAACGAGCGGTCGTTACCAGGACCAGGTGTGAGGTTGAGTCATTAAGTCCTGGAGGACAGGACTCACCTGACGCTGTTGAGGACAGACTTCTCCTTGGTGATGGGTCTCTTGGAGCTCACCACCTTGCCAGCATGCTGTTCCTTACCAGCCTTACTGTACTTGTTCTTGTTCGGTTTGGCAGTGCCATACTTCCGCAAAATCTGGGGAACACAACCAGACTCAGAAAGCATATAATATATCTAATATTGTAGTTGTGTTCTAAGGCACTTCTTGAGCGGTGAACCAACCTGAGTCAGCTGGTCCTCCAGCAGCTTCTTAGGTGACCGTATGCTAGTGAAGAAGACATGGAGTAAGTTTCCCGACGTCTGTGAGTTGATCTGCTCCTTGCTCAGATAGACGTCTGCCACTTTGACAGGCTTAGCTGGGCTGAGGCTCAGTATCTGCTCCGAGTGGACAGCACTCTTAAAGATGTCCGTCAGGACGTCTCGTGTTCCTGGCACCAACTTGTCCCCTGGGTACATAACGGAAGAAATGAAGACCTCCCGAGACATAAGATACCATCTGTAGTAAGGGCGGGTGGGTACGGTGTATCGTTAAGCCGTATAATAGCACCGACCTCTGAGAGACTTGTCCAGGAAGTAGTCCTCCAGGGCCGAGCTACCCTGTGTGTCAAACAGGCTTTGGTTGACGCTGGAGGCTGTGAGGATCTCCTCATTGGTGAGTTCCATCAGCTCCTCCTCCCCCTCCAGGCTGGATAAACCAATAAGGTCACTGCTGTTGAAAAGGCTAGCACGTATCTTTTCCACTTTGGCCCGGGCGCGGACCTGAATTCAACAAATACACAAAAAAAGTGAGGAAAGGTCTGTGTCCATTAAAATATACATCAAATATAACAAATGGACAAAAACACAAAACTAATGTGGGTGGAGGCTAACCTCTATGACAGCGTAGCCCTTGATTGGCCGAGCCAGAACAGGGTTGCTGTCCAGAGAGGTCACGGTGTACAAGGAGCCCCCGCCTGACACCGAGGCGGTTTCGACACTGTCCAGAGGCTCCCCCAGGCTGCCAAGACTGCCCAGACTCCCGGTGCTGCACAGGGAGGTATCCAGGCTCTCCTGGCTGGACACCGTGTGAGGATCCAGGGGTCCCTGCGGCGGGGAGGGAGCGGCCGACGGCGAGGCCATGTGGGTCAGAGACGGGGCCGCCAGAAGCTCCTGGTCGACGGACAGCTCACTGGCGGTGCAAGACACGCCCCCCTGAGAGGAGCTGCAGACGGAGGTCTGGCTGGTGGAGGCCGAGGCGGAGACACTCATGGCCGGAGTCACGCTACTGGAGCTGTCCAGGCTATCGGCGCTCCCGTTGCCGGGGAAGGAGCGCTCCGGGCCCACGCCGGCTTTGCCATCCAGGGAGGCGGAAACACAGGCTTTAGACTTTTTGGGGTCCTCCTCCTGCAGGGGGATGAAGATCTCATCCTTGAACAGCCCCCCGTGGGCATTGCAGGCCCTCCGGATGGCGCTGCGCACAGCAGACTCCTCCAGGTGTGTCGGGATGCCAGAGAGCACCAGCAGGCGGCTGTGAGCGGTGGGTCCCACCAGGGCTTGGCTGGCGTCCGTCACGGCGTCACCGGTCACACTCAGCCCCTGGGGGTCCTTATTGGCTAGGTGGCGCAGGATCATGAGGAGAGTGAGGCCCCGGTGGAACCACAACATGTCCTCGGGTTTACTGCCGGCCATGTTGAGCAGGGCGCTGTCGCTCTCGGACAGACGAGCACCGCCGGCCGAACCCCGCTTCCCTGTGACGCCAGTTGCCACGGCGGCCGTGCGCTCCCGCTTCATCTTCACCTTCTTCCTCTTGGAGAGCATGCTGGGGCTCTGGGGGGTCTGGCCCGGGGAAGACGAGGAGGACGAAGAGGAGTCGCTGAGGTTGGGGGCACTGGTGGAGGACAGCGTTCCCAGGCCTGAGCAGCCCACGTTCAGAGGCAGGGTGACCTCAGCTACAGCCAGGCACACCTCCATCAGGGCATGGAAGTAGGTGGAGAACCTGCACTGCTCAGCCCCAAGGGCCAAGGCACCACCCCCGGAGGACGAGGCCCCGGATCCGGCACCTGCAGCCACCCAGCCCTGGGTCTCCCTGTCATACAGCTTCCGGAGCTCGGTCTGCAGGGCCATGAGAACAGCCAGACAGGGGTTGAGCAGCAGGGCGATGGAGCTGGACAGGCCGGCGGGGCTTTGCCGCTGCTCCAGATGGTGGATCTTACGGAAAAGCTCAGCCAGCAGGTGAAAACAAAGTTCTTTGATGCAGGGAGCCAGATCGGTGGTCCATAAAAGCCCACCTAGAAAACGGCAGAGGAGAGCATATTATTCCCAAATAGACAAACTAGTGCTGCTACGAAACAAGGAAGAAAATATCTGTCACACACAACAACCGAAACATTGGGCGCCACGTCTGTCACATTGGGCGCCACGAATGCAGTGGTTACATGGAGATGAACGACCTACCCAGCAGCTCCACCACCTGCAGCAGAACAGACGTGTCCAGCTCCTCCTCAGAGTGCTCACCCCCCTCCCCCGGCTTCCAGGCTAACAGCTGCTCAGCAAACGCCATGGCCAGGGGGAACTCCAGTGGCAGGGAGTGCAGCGCCAGCACAGCACCAGGAGGGGGCGACACTCCTTAGAGACAACAACGAAACAAGCCCGGGACGAAATCATGAGACAGTGTGAAAAAAAATGTTTGCGTTTGATGCTTTATTGGACAGAGGTGAAAGACAGAGGAGGGAGTATTTGCCGAAATAGGATTGTGTTGCATTTGTACCCGCAACGCAGCAGATCCAGCGCTCACCTAGTTTGATGTGCACTTTGTCTGTGGGGATGATGACTGTGGGGTACTGGTTAGTGGTGGGCGGGGGGGTGAGACCGGTGTTCGAGGGCGAGGCGTCCAGAGGGTAACGAACGGCCTCCATCAGGTTGAGCTGGCCGTTCCTGCGGACCTTGTGACCCAGGCCGTAAACCATGATCCGTGCCCACGGAGCTTTATACAGAGAGGAGCTAGAGGTCAACGGAAACAGAAGCACATGGCCAGTCACTAACCTCTGTAGAACTAATAGTTTGACCTGATCTAAACCCAGGTAAAGGTTAACAACTTGGATGAAGACGGGGGTAGGGGGTGGGGGTTGGGGTTAAACAGCTTACTCCTTGCGGCAGCCAAGTTGGCTCTCTTTGCAGGACACGATCACGAAGGCAGCACCCGGGAAGTGGACATCCATGCTGACCTTTGACTCGGACACCGGGAAGTCCTCCGAGGTGAACTGCTCCGGTGCGTTCTACATCATCAGAACGAGAGAATAACGAGGAACAACGTTAGAGGCCGTATGTCTCGTGGATGAATGTTCACTCAGACACAGACTCCAGCCAGCAGTTAACCCTGATCTGACCTGGAGGAAGCAGCAGATCTGCTTGGTGAGCTCCAGCAGGCTGTCCTCTCCCTGGTAAAGGGCCCGGGTGATGGCCACACTGAGCCATTCCCGGATGACCTGTGCGTTGCCCTGGTAGAACAGGTCCGTGGGAGAGCAGCTCTGGCCCTGCAGCTTGTGGAGTAGAGACTGGGCAAGCAGGATGGAGCTGGAGCTGATGGTGCCATCTAGAGGACAAGGTGAGAATAACACACAGCACAGAGGCCAATGAGAAGGCAGAACCATTAGACGATCTCAACCTGATTTTAATGTAGACACCCCATAACGAAATGACCCGATTTATTACTTTAAAGGTAATGTTCTCGACAGCGGGACAAATTTAAAAACTCACTTGGTGTGAAAATCCTAATTTAGGAAATGTTTTGCAGCTGTTCTAGTTCTGAGACGTCCATAAGGACTCCAAGTTGAAAACCACTCATCTAAACCCTTTTGAACTCGATCTAGCTCATTATATTCCATGGACTGTCAATGAATCTAGAGCAAGTTGACATACCAGGCAGAGGTGGGGCCAGCAGCTGATTGGACAGCAGCTGCAGGTGTTCCAGGGTGATGTCTCTGACGGCTGGGATGTGGAAGAGGCGGGTGAAGGTGTGGGGGTTCTTTGGGGCAAAGATGTTGAGTAGAGCCATGCGACAGTATAGCCGAGCCAGGGCACTCTCACAGCGCAGGAGCTCCCTAAAACACAGCCAGGTATCACATTACACACTGATCTAATTAGAAAGCCCAGGGAGCATGTGTGAAAGTAGAGGAATGCAGTGATTGGTCGATGAAAACATCTCTTTAAGCGTTGTCAAGACAATCATTACGCTGCAGAAAATCTAATAAGCACCCGAGTCGGTCCACTCTCCGAACTCAGCTGCAGCCCAGACAGGAAACTGACGAGTCACCTAAAACGTCAGAATCAAAACAGCACCAGAGGTCTATCGACTGGGTCACCTGTGAATCTGGATGTTACTGCTGTCCAGGTTGACCAGGCCGTTGGCAGCAGTGCGGCGGGAGCCGGCGGGGGGGCGCTCCAGCATCTCAATGGGGTACCAGTACCTCACCAGCACCCCCTCACTACGCAGATACGTCTCTACCTGCACGAGCTCGTTAACCTGGGAACACAGACACACACACACGTCGTGAGTGAGACCACAGACACGCGGCCCCAAATGGTCACAGCTTCACATGGCTTGTTATGTCATGACGACGGGACACGCCGACGGGATCTGACCGGTTCCACGTCCAGAACGACTCCGTGGAGGCCAAAGGTCTTCAACATGCCCCGGATGGCGAACTTGGGCAGAGATGTTCCTCCCGTGGTGCTGTGGGTGTTGTTCGTGTCGGGACTGCGGATGACCACGGTCAAACCTTAAAACAGGACACGTATCATGGCAACGCTACAACACAATGGTCTCCATGACGATTGGAGTGTGGAAAGTTCACGCGACACACATTCAACACCTCGGTCCAATACATAATATGGAGTACACAAAAGACGCCAAGTGGGTTAAAGTTGTGTTTTGCCCTGCTCCATCCTAGCATGTGTACTGCTCATTCGTGAGTCGGTCCAGCTTGTATGAACACGCCTGTATTCTGTAATGTATCTACAGTTGAGAGGTTAAAGGTTATGACACAGAAACAGTGTGATAACCAACGGACGTGGCTTGGTGAGGCCGGAGCACCTTTGCGGACTTTGTCAATAGTGAACTTGTTGGCCTCTTCCTTGATGTCCTCAATGGTGGGCAGGTAAAGGTCCCTGGGGATGCCCCCGTTCTCTTCATATAGGAACTCCACCGTCTGTCGGGCTATGTCCACCATGCCTGGGAAACACCGCAAAGAGCAGACTTCAGAAGACAAACTCCTTCTCGTTGCTTTCAAAGATCCAACAGAGGAGTCGACTAGGATCTGGAATGAACTGTTCTGTCAGTGAGGAGTGTCTGAGTTGGCGCACATTCCTCACCCAGCTGTAGTGCTCCCTTAATCTGGTTTCCTCACCCAGCTGTAGTGCTTCCTTAATCTGGTTTCCTCACCCAGATGTAGTGCTCCCTTAATCTGGTTTCCTCACCCAGCTGTAGTGCTTCCTTAATCTGGTTTCCTCACCCAGATGTAGTGCTCCCTTAATCTGGTTTCCTCACCCAGCTGTAGTGCTCCCTTAATTTGGTTTCCTCACCCAGGTGTAGTGCTCCCTTAATCTGGTTTCCTCACCCAGCTGTAGTGCTCCCTTAATCTGGTTTCCTCACCCAGCTGTAGTGCTCCCTTAATCTGGTTTCCTCACCCAGCTGTAGTGCTCCCTTAATCTGGTTTCCTCACCCAGCTGTAGTGCTCCCTTAATCTGGTTTCCTCACCCAGCTGTAGTGCTTCCTTAATCTGGTTTCCTCACCCAGCTGTAGTGCTCCCTTAATCTGGTTTCCTCACCCAGCTGTAGTGCTCCCTTAATCTGGTTTCCTCACCCAGCTGTAGTGCTCCCTTAATCTGGTCCAGGCCAGACTTCCTCTCTGCCTCGTTGCGAAACCGCCGGCGTATGGTGGGGAAGACCTTGGTCTCCCAGGCCTTCACCAGCAGGGCATAGTGGTCCTCCTGTGCCACACCAAAACAGTACAGTCACATCGACTAATCCAAACACCAAATACTAAACCCTCATAACTGTAAGATCAGCAAGACCGTCAACACACCCTGGGGACATCATCGTCATCTTCGTCATCGCTCTCGTCGTCAGCGATGGGCGGCGGGTGTGCGTCAGGACCTGAGGTGACCAGGTTCTCGTAGCTCAGCTCCATCTTGTATTGGCAGGACAAGTCGCTGTTGTACTCTGCCCAGACATGGAAGGACAAACAACAAAGCCAGTTCTTACAAACGCTACCAACTGGGAGACACACAGAAACAGATGGCAGACAGTGAGAAGGGTAACGGTTAGATGGTTAGACAGAGTAGCCAACACATCACCACAGTACCATCACATCACCACAGTACCATCATCACCATAACCACAGTACCATCACAACCACCACAGTACCATCATCACCACAGTACCATCATCACCACAGTACCATCATCACCACAGTAACATCATCACCACAGTAACATCATCACCACAGTAACATCATCACCACAGTAACATCATCACCACAGTAACATCACCACAGTACCATCATCACCACAGTAACATCATCACCACAGTAACATCACCACAGTAACATCACCAGCACCACAGTACCATCATCACCACAGTAACATCATCACCACAGTACCATCATCACCATAACCACAGTACCATCACAACCACCACAGTACCATCATCACCACAGTAACATCATCACCATAACCACAGTACCATCACAACCACCACAGTAACATCATCACCACAGTAACATCATCACCACAGTAACATCATCACCACAGTAACATCATCACCACAGTACCATCATCACCACAGTAACATCATCACCACAGTAACATCATCACCACAGTAACATCATCACCACAGTAACATCATCACCACAGTAACATCATCACCACAGTAACATCATCACCACAGTCCAACATCATCACCACAGTAACATCATCACCACAGTAACATCATCACCACAGTAACATCATCACCACAGTAACATCATCACCACAGTAACATCATCACCACAGTAACATCATCACCACAGTAACATCACCACAGTAACATCATCACCACAGTAACATCATCACCACAGTAACATCATCACCACAGTAACATCATCACCACAGTAACATCATCACCACAGTAACATCATCACCACAGTAACATCATCACCACAGTAACATCATCACCACAGTAACATCATCACCACAGTAACATCATCACCACAGTAACATCATCACCACAGTAACATCATCACCACAGTACAGTAACATCATCACCACAGTAACATCATCACCACAGTAACATCATCACCACAGTAACATCATCACCACAGTAACATCATCACCACAGTAACATCATCACCACAGTAACATCATCACCACAGTAACATCATCACCACAGTAACATCATCACCACAGTAACATCACAGTAACATCATCACCACAGTAACATCATCACCACAGTAACATCATCACCACAGTAACATCATCACCACAGTAACATCATCACCACAGTAACATCATCACCACAGTAACATCATCACCACAGTAACATCATCACCACAGTAACATCATCACCACAGTAACATCATCACCACAGTAACATCATCACCACAGTAACATCATCACCACAGTAACATCATCACCACAGTAACATCATCACCACAGTAACATCATCACCACAGTAACATCATCACCACAGTACCATCATCACCACAGCACCATCATCACCACAGCACCATCATCACCACAGTAACATCATCACCCACAGTACCATCATCACCCACAGTACCATCATCACCACAGTAACATCATCACCACAGTAACATCACCACAGTACCATCATCACCACAGTACCATCATCACCACAGTAACATCATCACCACAGTAGCATCATCACCACAGTAACATCATCACCACAGTAACATCATCACCACAGTAACATCACCACAGTAACATCATCACCACAGTAGCATCACCACAGTAACATCATCAGTAACATCACCACAGTAACATCATCACCACAGTAGCATCACCACAGTAACATCATCACCACAGTAACATCATCACCACAGTAACATCATCACCACAGTAACATCATCACCACAGTAACATCATCACCACAGTAACATCATCACCACAGTAACATCATCACCACAGTAACATCATCACCACAGTACCATCATCACCACAGTAACATCATCACCACAGTAACATCATCACCACAGTAACATCATCACCACAGTAACATCATCACCACAGTAACATCATCACCACAGTAACATCATCACCACAGTAACATCATCACCACAGTAACATCATCACCACAGTAACATCATCACCACAGTAGCATAACATCATCACCACAGTAACATCATCACCACAGTAACATCATCACCACAGTAACATCATCACCACAGTAACATCATCACCACAGTAACATCATCACCACAGTAACATCATCACCACAGTAACATCATCACCACAGTAACATCATCACCACAGTAACATCATCACCACAGTAACATCATCACCACAGTAACATCATCACCACAGTAACATCATCACCACAGTAACATCATCACCACAGTAACATCATCACCACAGTAACATCATCACCACAGTAACATCATCACCACAGTAACATCATCACCACAGTAACATCATCACCACAGTACCATCATCACCACAGTACCATCATCACCACAGTACCATCATCACCACAGTACCATCATCACCACAGTAACATCACCACAGTACCATCATCACCACAGTACCATCATCACCACAGTACCATCATCACCACAGTAACATCACCACAGTACCATCATCACCACAGTACCATCATCACCACAGTAACATCATCACCACAGTAGCATCATCACCACAGTAACATCATCACCACAGTAACATCATCACCACAGTAACATCACCACAGTAACATCATCACCACAGTAACATCATCACCACAGTAACATCATCACCACAGTAACATCATCACCACAGTAACATCATCACCACAGTAACATCATCACCACAGTAACATCATCACCACAGTACCATCATCATCACATCAAACTATCATCACAGAGATACGAACTGAGACACGTGTGTTTGGCGAGGAACGTCGGAGGTTGAGAGGAACATACGTTGCTGGGCAACCGCTACGGCAGCGATCCGGCACGGGGGACCATGGGAACCAGAGTCAGACGCCACACTGGCACCGGCATCATTGTCGCTGTCAGATGCCATGGCAAATGGGAGGGCCTCAAAGTTAGCGCTGATTTCCTCTGCCAGGTCAACACAAAGGTCGGCGGCGTTTCGGTGGGCTTGGCCCTCAGCGTACGCAAACGCCCGGCAACCAAAGTTGGCACGAATCCTCGTGTTCTAAACGAAACACAAAACACGACGTCATGACAGATACAAAGTAAGCACTGAGCAGCGTTTTAAATTTAGCTTCACAGCAGACAGCAGACTTCCTCCACGATCCCAACGACCGACATCTGAACTGTAGAGTGAGTTTCTCCTCTTAATTCTTCTACACAGGCGGTAAGGCCCACCTTCTTTTGAATGTGCACCAATGGCCACATGCCCCCCGCTACGTCCTCCAGGAAGGGGCTGAGGCGCTGGCCGCAGTAGGTGAAGTAGACCCGTCCTTTAGGTGCCTGGCCGGGGGGTGGAGGTGTGCCCTCAGAACGCTCCCACCCAATGCCTGCCACATCCCCTGTAAGAAGGAAGTCAATGGTCAAAATGTAAGATACCTGGGGGTCAATATTTGTAAACGATACAATAAAAATGCATGTAAAGACAAATTTGGTCAATCAGTTAGAACGTAGTGGGCATTGTGAAAGTAGATGACAGGATTGTTTTCCCCTCATCTCACCAGGAAGCAGCCCCACGTCCAGCCTCACACTCTTCCACTGCAGCAGACTGGTACCATTATAATGCACTGCCCTGCCATTACTGGACCATCACAGAGACAGGAAACAGGAAACAGACGACAGAGAGAGAGAGAGAGAGAGAGAGTGTGACAGTCAGTACTCGGAGAGAAAGAACCGGGGGAACCTCACAGGAATGACACCTAGAACCACATACTTGTGGAACAGACAGGTGCCCACTGGGTTGGTCCAAGCTCCATCCCTCTTCTCCGCCTCCGTGGCAAAGCCAAACGAAACGATGGGGCCGCTGTCATCCTCAGAGTCTCCGTAGGAGAGGATCTCAATCTCCCAGTAGAAGGAAGGAGCCTGTAGGAGAGAGGGAGGAGTCAGCCGACATGGGAGTGTCATTAACAGGAAGCCCAGCATGTGCCCCTGTCAGAACACCCAGTAGGTGAGCCCACCTGGACAGGTACAGGAGAAGTGGCATAGATGAAGGTTCCCCTCGGGAGGCCTCCACCCGCGCTGGGGTCGGCCAGGAAGGTGACGGAGGTGAGTCGGGATGAGAACATGCAGGCGCGCACTGGAGGGAACGTCCGGGAGGGACACCAGGTAATCTCCTTGGGCTACGGGAGGTAGTAGAGCGAACAGAGTGAGGAGACTGGAGGCACATCCGTAATCGTTTAGGTGGGTTTCATGTTTTATTGCATTGAAACATCAGCAGATCAGTGAGTAGAAAGGTTAACGCCCACCTGGCGTCTGTCTGTCTGGAGCGGAGGTGGTGGTGGGCGGGCACAGTCTCTGTACAGCATCCTCACTCGCTCACACTGGGCCTCAACCATGCCCAGACGATCCCCTATACAAATATTACAAAGGACACTCAGCAGCCATACACAGGGCAATATGGTGGGCAATATGGTGGGCAATACGGTGGGAAATACGGTGGGTAATACGGTGGGTAATACGGTGGGCAATATAGTGGGCAATATAGTGGGCAATATGGAGGGCAATATGGAGGGCAATATGGAGGGCAATATGGAGGGCAATATGGTGGGCAATATGGTGGGAAATACGGTGGGAAATACGGTGGGTAATACGGTGGGTAATACGGTGGGCAATATGGAGGGCAATATGGAGGGCAATGGAGGGCAATATGGAGGGCAATATGGAGGGCAATATGGTGGGCAATATGGTGGGCAATATGGTGGGCAATATGGAGAGCATCAGTAGTCATTGATGAAGTGATGTGTGGTCATTGGGCTGTATGCTACTGGGATACAGTGGGTCGGGTCTCACCTGGGCTGCACTCCTGGGCTACTAGGTTGAGCACCTCCACAGCAGCTGGACACTGCTGAATGAACTCCTCACAGAACGAGCTGTCCTCCAGGAGCTGGGCCATCACCAGACATGACCTGGGAACCAAACAGAACCATGACATAAACCATGACCAAACCTCCACATTAGCAACACTAACCAAAAACACAGACCCATGACATGTCAGAACCTACATACTAGTAACACCAACCGAAACACGCCAAAACCCAGATAATAATAACACCAACCAAAGCCACAGAACAGTGCTTGTGGAAGCAGCATCACCACCAACGTCCCCATTAGAAATTTACCTGGTCCTGATTTCAGCCAGCAGCCGAACAGCAGCCATGACAGGACTGGAGCCATCTCCTGAAGCAGGAAGAGAAGTGTGGATGGACAGACTACCTTTCTGCGGTAGAAGCATGGACTGTACCGCCTGTACCACCTTCTCTGTGATGGACAGCTTGTAGAGGGGCAGCGCCTGGCCAAGACAGAAGGGATAGGTGATGGGTAAAGACCATCAAATGAGTCACGGGACAGTTCCACGAGACAGTACCATACGTATGACTTCTCCAGCCTGTCCTTACCTCAGAGCGGGGGGTACAGAGGCGGGGGATGGGCACTGTCAGGGTGTCAGAGGCCTTGCACGCCTTTCTGTATTCACAGGAAGGGAACTTCACCGTTGCTATGCCCTCCTGCTCGTTGATGGACATGACCACGCCCACACTGCCCAGGACTCCTTCACCCAACACCTGGAAGAGAAGACCATGATGATACGCATGCAGTAATAAACTGATGAAGGTCGGCCTGCACAGAGCCCCGATGGACTGGTACAGTGTTTCTCCAGAGACCTGTATCGTATATTAGGGTACTGGTATATCTGGGTGCTGGTATATCGGTGTGTGCTGGTATATCGGGGTGCTTCTAAGTTTTCTAAAATATCAATCAATAACTTGCGTTTCCTTCCAAACCCACCTGAACTTCTGAGCCAATCTTGATGGTCTCCTTAAAGCCTCCTAGGGCACAGAGTGCCGCCACTGCCTGCCTGCCAATGGCCTGGAGTTTAGCCAGCTTCCTGCCACTGCTACTGCCATTCTCCAGGATGCTCTCAGCATATTTCCCCAGCTGAGGGATGAACATCAGTGCTCTGGACAGCACCTGGCACAGTAATCAGCAACTATATTATCACTGTATCCATCAGACATGGTATTTTATTAGAACAACATTGATCCGTCGTTGGAAAATAACCCAGTAAAAGGTTCAGAAGCGGTGTTTACCTTCTCTGCAGTGCTGGTCCAGATCTGGGCGGTGTTGGACTCCGGTGCTGTGAGCAGGCTGTGCAGCAGAGCAATGACCTCAGCTGCCATACTGTTGGCCACATGGCCACTGATGAATGGCCGGATCGGGTCGGACCTGAACCGTGGAGGGGGAACGATCAGAACCACTCTCACCTCAAATAATTGAATGCACACTCGTGTTTTTACTGTTGGGGAAACGCATAATCCGACACCAGCTCAGAACGGGTGTCTGACTGACCTGGCCAACTCAGAGTTTCTATCCCGACACACAGCCGTCTGGGCAGTCTTCTTCTTGTCTCCAGTGGTGACACCTCCTGCAGCTTCCTGGGCCAGAGGCTCCATAGGCGGTCCCACACTCACTATCAGCCCAGACTGGGCCCACTTACTGGCCTTCCTCAAGGCAGCCACGGCCTCCTCAGTGATCACCTCACAACTCCCACTCTGTTGGGGGGAAAGGACAGAGGAGGGACAGAGGAGGGACAGAAGAGGAACAGAGGAGGAACAGTGGAGGAACAGTGGAGGAACAGTGGAGGAACAGAGGAGGAACAGAGGAGGGACAGAGGAGGGACAGAGGAGGGACAGAGGAGGGACAGAGGACGAACAGAGGAGGGACAGAGGAGGGACAGAGGAGGGACAGAGGAGGAACAGAGGAGGGAGGAGGGACAGAGGAGGGACAGAGGAGCCACGACCACTTATCATTCATGATCATGCCTGGACCAGGTATCCGTCATCTCTTTAACCCGTTTAACAGTCCTGACCTTGGTCATGTCTCTGTCCATCTTCACCACTTTCTCCATGTTGGCGCCGGTTCCAAGACGGAACGGCCGTCCCTCCGAGCTACTGCAGTCCACCGGGAAGGAAAAGGAACACAGATGTCCTCAGGAACTGCAGGGATGCTCGCATTCGTCACTCCGCACGGTATCAGGCGGTATAAAATGCTCCGTACCTGAGCAGTGGCTGTAGCACCTCGTGGGACGACTGGTCCTCCCTCTTATGGATGAAGATGGACAGCTTGCCATCCACGGCCTCGCCCTCCTCGCCAGCTTCCTTATCCGGCTTGAGGGTTCCCTTGGGGCTGCCGCGGCTCAGGCTGGTGTCCAGCTCCGAGGAGCTGGGGGACAGCAGAGTCTGGCAGCCTGGCGAGGAAACGCACTGTTAGAGAGAGCGGACCGACGGCAGTCATGTCACGGCCGACATGTCCGGACCGAAGCGTCCTACCTGGTACCACGTAGTCGGCCAACTTGGCCAACAGCAGGGAGGCGATCCTGGAGGCGGGGTCGGTGGCGTCCTGCTGCTCGGCGTCCAGGGTGTTGATGGAGTAGCTCCAGGAGGGCAGCGCCACGTTGCCACAGTCCTCCACGCTCATCAAGGGCAGAGCGGCGCGGCACAGCTGCAGGATGATCAGGACCAGCTTGGGAGAGGGCCGTTGGTCCAGCAGCAGGGACAGGAGCTTGGACACGCAGGCCGGCTGGCTCAGGATGGCCTTCCCTATGTGACTCCTGGGGAATGACAAGGTCACAAGCCGCCCGTCACACTGACCTCTAGTGGGCGTCCTGTATTACTGCAGCCCAGGTGTGTGTATGTGGGGGCGTGTGTGTTTGTGATTACCTGGACAGGTCGTTGAGCAGGCTGAGGACATCCTGCAGAGCGTCGTTTCCTGCTGCCTGGTTCCCACAGCACTCTGTGGCTCGGGCCAGGTGATTGGTCAGCAGACTGGACACCTGACGGGCCAGACCTGAGTGCACAGCATCTGTTGATCCACCTTAAGACAGAGGAGAGGGATTTTTCTAATATTATATTAAACAATCTGCACACCTTCCACCTTCTCCCACCCATCAGAAGACAATCTGCACACCTTCCACCTTCTCCCACCCATCAGAAGACAATCTGCACACCTTCCACCTTCTCCCACCCATCAGAAGACAATCTGCACACCTTCCACCTTCTCCCACCCATCAGAAGACAATCTGCACACCTTCCACCTTCTCCCACCCATCAGAAGACAATCTGCACACCTTCCACCTTCTCCCACCCATCAGAAGACAATTTGCATACCTTCCACCTTCTCCCACCCATCAGAAGACAATTTGCATACCTTCCACCTTCTCCCACTCAATGCAGCGGTTGGCCAGCACCTGGAAGGCAGCCCAGGCCATAGTGGCGACCTTCTGCTTCTTCGTCTGCTTCTCATTGGAGCTGCAGTCCCTCTGGCCACTCAGGCTACAGAGGCGGTCCATCAGCTGTACCAGACCACTGCGGACCAGGCACTGCTCCTCACTCCTACAGGAGGTGGGGGGGGTCAGTTCATGGAAGGTCGGGAACATGGAAGCTGCTGGATAATTCTCTCACCTGGTATATGGTATGGTACAGAGCATGTCTATACTGTTAGAACAAGCTGGTGGATAATTCTCTCACCTGGTATATGGTATGGTACAGAGCATGCCTATACTGTTAGAACAAGCTGGTGGATAATTCTCTCACCTGGTATACGGTATGGTACAGAGCATGTCTATACTGTTAGAACAAGCAGGTGGATAATTCTCTCACCTGGTATATGGTATGGTACAGAGCATGCCTATACTGTTAGAACAAGCTGGTGGATAATTCTCTCACCTGGTATACGGTATGGTACAGAGCATGTCTATACTGTTAGAACAAGCAGGTGGATAATTCTCTCACCTGGTATATGGTATGGTACAGAGCATGTCTATACTGTTAGAACAAGCTGGTGGATAATTCTCTCACCTGGTATATGGTATGGTACAGAGCATGTCTATACTGTTAGAACAAGCAGGTGGATAATTCTCTCACCTGGTATATGGTATGGTACAGAGCATGCCTATACTGTTAGAACAAGCAGGTGGATAATTCTCTCACCTGGTATATGGTATGGTACAGAGCATGTCTATACTGTTAGAACAAGCTGCTGGATAATTCCCTCACCTGGTATATGGTATGGTACAGAGCATGTCTATACTGTTAGAACAAGCTGCTGGATAATTCCCTCACCTGGTATATGGTATGGTACAGAGCATGCCTATACTGTTAGAACAAGCGATGGGGTAGCGCGCACAAAGTGCCACCACAGACGTCATGGTCTCTCCGAATGCCTCCTGAACCTGTTCCACCACGCCCCCACAGGTGAGTTCCTCAATCCTGGAAAGAGAACCCAGACATTTGGTTAACCCAATGTCTCCACCAAACGGAACCAACTCTCGCTGCAAATATATATGTAATGGTTGTTTTCCATCGGTCACCTGGGCCCGCCTTGCAGCACCATGGTAACAGGGCCAACTAGATGAGTGACTCCGCCCACCCTGACGGCGGCCGTGAGAAGCTCCCTCATGTGAATCAGAGCCTGCTTCCTTGTGCCACCCCGCCTCCAACGTGTCTGAGCTGCGGACAGGAAACTGCTGCTGGACACCTGGTGCAGACAAGACCAGGATCAAACTGGAGCAGACTCAAACCACTTGAATCAGTCGGCACCAAAAACCCCAAACTCCTTCAGGCGTCTACAGGCAGTGACACGTACAGACTGGTCCGGAGTGGTGCCTATGAAGGCGAAGAGCTGTCCCAGCAAGACACTGTACGTAGGCTTGTCCCGGCTGTCCTCCATCACTAGAGACTGCAGCAGTGTGAAGGAGCTACTGCGGTGGCTGGTTGGGTGGTGGCGCCACCTAGAGTATGGCAGGAGAACAGAGTAGAGGGTTGAATCCGCCCTCCAGTTACGATTAAATAATAATTATAATAACAATACGTCTATCTTTATTATATTCTATATTATAGTACAACAAACAAGAGGAGAGGACTTGGACAACACAGACGTGCGTCGAATCAAAGTGTTTGAGTGTGAAGCGAACCTCTGGCTGCTGTGTGGGAACTCCAGGTCCTGGTTGGCGATCATCTCCAGGTCAGATGGTGCAGACATGCTGCGTAGGAAGACCGGCTGCTTCACCCCGGGGACGACAGACTTAGTGTCAGACACAGACTTGGAGGCTGCAACACAGGAAACAAATGCCCATTTCCTCTTTACAACAGATCACATCCAGGAAGTCATTATGTACACCAGGAGGAGGTGGGCGAGCAGGCTCTGAAAGCCTAGGGAGGATTGGTGCTTATACGGACGTATCCAACCAGTACCAGGCTTTATTTCCCACCAGCACCAAATAAACATGTTCGAATTACATTCAAGTACTTTAATAGGCTTGTAAGAAACGAAAAACAGATTGCCTGAATCACTGGGCCCAGTCCAATTTGCCTATACGAATAAATCCACAGAGGAACCAAGGAATGTAAGAGTCAACGGGATACGTACCGGGTGTGCCAGCAGGTGTGCTATTCAGGCTCCTGCGGTGTGGAGCGATGGTGACGTGGAGCAGGAGCTCTGTGCGGTTCATTAAGCGCTTCACAAGGGCTTTGGTTTTAGCCAGCGGCACAGCACTCTTCAGATGGATGGAGTTCACCTCCTGGAAGAACCTCTCCCTGTGGACAGATGACACCATGACCGCGTGACACCATGGTGATATAAGCGACCTCAGCGGTCATTCACCAGCGTTGACTCCCGATATCTTACCTCAGGGTGAGGACAACGTTTTCTAAATCAGCGCAGTCCAGTGGCACCTCCTTCAACGAGCACAGCAGTTCTACTTCCTTCATTTTGTTCTAGAGTAACCATACACACAAAGAACGTGAGCTCCTGGTGGACTGCGGGGGATTAAAATCCGTGGAAATGTAAAAGTGGAAAGTGTACCTCAAAGAAGTGATAGTCATGAAAGAATGGAGCGTTGTTCTCCAGTTTCCCCTGCTGCGCCTCCTCCATCTCATTCTGCCACTTCTGCTCCAGCTCTCCAACACTCTGACGGAGGAGAGCAAAGGATAGCGAGGGGCGGAAACAGTGGTTAAAGGGCGTGACGCAAACAACCACATAATAATATTGCAAACAGAGCTTGCTAATTTGGGTCTCTTTTAATACAGTGGCCGTCCACACGTTTCCCAGCAGCCCTTAAGTGTCACACGCCCACTTGAAGAGTAAACAGCGCAGACTGTATGACAGTCACATGGTGAGGACGGCACCTGCAGCTGACGCTCCATGGCGTTGATCTTCTTGAAGGTCTCGGCCATGACCTTGCGGAGCAGGTCGTACTCCTCCCGATGCTCCTCGCGGTACTGGAAGTTCACCAGAGACTGGAGCGCGTCCAGCAGGGTCAGGTGCTTTATCACACACGACACGATGACCTCCTCCATCACATCCGGCCGGATCACCTCCCTGACAGGAGGACGGTAGTGACAGGAAGTCATCAAGACTGGGATACACGGGTAAGAGAAATAAGACGTCTGAGAGGCCATGATGCTCTATTCACAGTCGTGCTCTCTTACTTGATGCTGGGACGGAACTGTGGCCGAGCCCTGCCAGACACCTCCCTCAGCCGGCCCATAATCCCCGGGGCAGACGGATCCGGGGCAGGTCGAAGTAGGTCCCTGGCATGAGCCCGGGGGGAGGTACGAGAACATCCGAAGGGTAGGTGAACTCCTGGTCCTCGTCGATGGTGAGGGGTAACGGAGATGGGCTAGGGGTCAGGGCTGGGGATATGGTACCGTTAGCCTCAACCTGCCACTGGCACCTGAGGAAAACACGAGCATTTATTTAGTCTACCGTCGTGGGCCACGGCTGATTGTGCCGAGGCAGTAACGTGGTAGAACCGCTCTCATGGGTGAGCGTCATTCTCCAGTTCCTCCATGTCACCTTTGGAGCAGCTTGGAGCAGAGCAGGTCACGGCAGGCCTCCTCTTCTCTCGTCACCTCGGGTCCGTTATAAAGGATACGCAGCATGGAGCAGGCCAGCACAGACAGACCCAACGCCAGGTCGGCCAGGAAGGGGAGTCCCCCAGAGACGTCCTCTGAGGATTCCTGAGGTGAGATGAAAATACAGATACAGGAGTTGCATTTGGGTCCATTAGCATGCGCTAGTTAGCATTCCACCGTTTGGGCCAGGGTTGTACATCTTTGCATTTGGGTTGTGTCCATTAGCTAGTGTGTACCTGGGCTCGGACAGTGCAGGAGAAACCCCACATGGCTTTATCAGGTGTATTGTGCTCACGACCACTCCTCATCTCAAATGAGAAGGTGACTGTATCTCCCTCCACCTTGACCAGGTCTTTGGGCCATCCTGTCCCCAGGACACTGCGACTGCCATAGCCCAGCGTGTTGCCTCCGTACTCGGTCACCTTACGACTGTTAGTGTTGGGCCCAGCATAGATTACCAACTGGAAAATCACACGGAGAAACCTGGGTAAATACTGTTCCACACAGAGACCTGCGATGATTAGGTTAGTATTGAGGCAGGGGGACAGCCACAATGGAAGTTAACCACTCATCAAGATTTCAAATATTTACAATCATCACTCCCCAATGATATGGGGGGTGGTGTGGGGCGTAGGTTTGGGGCGTAGCAGAGGAGCTAGTCAAGTTCTGGACTGCTCACCTTGTCGTAGTCATACTGAGAGGAGCAGCGTGAGTCAAAGCGAAGGTAAAGACAGCGTGCTCCTGGGATATGTACGGTCTCTTTGAACTTGTAGTTATCTCTCACTGGGTGGACAGTCTCCACTGTTTTCCCAGCAGCCCATGGGGCAGGGATCTTCAGGCCTGTCAGGAAGCCCGGCTCCTCCCGCTCATCTAGGATTCTGGAGCCGAACAGAGGAACAGTCACGGAGGGCAGAGGAACAGTCGCGGGGGGCAGAGGAACAGTCGCGTTGGGCAGAGGAACAGTCGCGTTGGGCAGAGGAACAGTCGTTGGGCAGAGGGGCAGAGGAACAGTCGCGGGGGCAGAGGAACAGTCGCGGGGGCAGGGGGCAGAGGAACAGTCGCGGGGGCAGAGGAACAGTCGCGGGGGGCAGAGGAACAGTCGCGGGGGCAGAGGAACAGTCGCGGGGGCAGAGGAACAGTCGCGGGGGCAGAGGAACAGTCGCGGGGGCAGAGGAACAGTCGCGGGGGCAGAGGAACAGTCGCGGGGGCAGAGGAACAGTCGCGGGGGCAGAGGAACAGTCGCGGGGCAGAGGAACAGTCGCGGGGCAGAGGAACAGTCGCGGGGGCAGAGGAACAGTCGCGGGGGCAGAGGAACAGTCGCGGGGGCAGAGGAACAGTCGCGGGGGCAGAGGAACAGTCGCGGGGGCAGAGGAACAGTCGCGGGGGCAGAGGAACAGTCGCGGGGCAGAGGAACAGTCGCGGGGGCAGAGGAACAGTCGCGGGGCAGAGGAACAGTCGAGGAACAGTCGCGGGGGCAGAGGAACAGTCGCGGGGCAGAGGAACAGTCGCGGGGGACAGAGGAACAGTCGCGGGGGACAGAGGAACAGTCGCGGGGACAGAGGAACAGTCGCGGGGACAGAGGAACAGTCGCGGGGGCAGAGGAACAGTCGCGGGGGACAGAGGAACAGTCGCGGGGGACAGAGGAACAGTCGCGGGGGACAGAGGAACAGTCGCGGGGGACAGAGGAACAGTCGCAGATGGCAGAGGAACAGTCGCAGATGGCAGAGGAACAGTCGCGGATGGCAGAGGAACAGTCAGAGGACCATGTGTTCACTTACCTTTCATCATCATCAGCAGCATGTGTCTTGTGACCCAGAGGGCCTCCTATCAGTGGATTACTGTCAATCAGGAGTGGCCTCTGGGTCTTCAGCAGTAGAGCAGTCTGGGAAATAAACAGAAGTCCATGTTAGAAATATATACTCATTTCCAACCATCTCAAACCTTTATTTAACAATAAGTTCTCTACACCTTCTTCCACCAAAAACATTACAGACAGTACAAGTTCTGAGTGTCAGTGGGCCTGGTTTGGGTTTCCCACCTGGCTGGTGTACAGGACCAGCTGAACTAGTTGTGGCATGAGTGCATCAGCCAGGGTTAGTGCCTGCAGATTAGGATGCATCAGGGAAGTGAGAAGCACTGGGAGCAGGTGCCCTAACATGGTCGCCTTGGTGATCTGCTCCAAGCCCTTCAGCCTACAGACGAGAAGGAGACAGGAAGAATGAAGATGTGAGAGAGGAGACATGTCAAAGGAGCAAGGGATGAGCACGATATGTAATGCCGCTATACAATCCAGAGATCTATGTGCCGGCAGACAGAATAAATGACAGATAGACAGACAGATTAAATGAGACACAGATTAAATGAGACAGACAGATAGACAGACAGAATAAATGACAGACAGATAGACAGACAGAATAAATGACAGACATATAAGACAGACAGATTAAATGAGACAGACAGAATAAATGACAGACAGACAGACAGACAGAATAAATGACAGACAGATAGACAGACAGAATAAATGACAGACAGATAAAGCAGAGGTACAGCAGAGGCTCACCTGGTCTCTCTGTCAGTGATGTCACTATTGATCAGAGCAGTAGTCACTTGCTGCAGGGTGTCCAGAACCTCGTCACAACCCGTCAGGATCTTAGTGGCCAGAGACAAGATGCTGGTCTGCAGCTCCTGGGGAACGACACACGGAAAAGGCAACACTTCCGTAACATTGCCAGGAGGAGACCAAGCGGTTTCTAGATAAATGTACACTTGGTTTTTTTGAAGGCCCACTGTGGGCAGGAACAGACACACATGAAGTGTTATCCAAGAGAGTATTACTACACCTGCCAGCAGCGTAATTACTGTGCAATAAAGAAGAAACCGCGTTAGTTTTCTTTATTAATACACTATTACACAACTTGTACCTTTACTGACATATACAGACAGCAGTAGGGGTATTTAAAGGGGTGTTAACTTGTACCTTTACTGACATATACAGACAGCAGTAGGGGTATTTAAAGGGGTGTTAACTTGTACCTTTACTGACATATACAGACAGCAGTAGGGGTATTTAAAGGGGTGTTAACTTGTACCTTTACTGACATATACAGACAGCAGTAGGGGTATTTAAAGGGGTGTTTACCTGTACCTTCATTGTTTCCCCTTGTAGGGAGTTGTCACTGTCATCGCTGTCGTCGGGGCGGATCAGAACAGTGTTGCTAAGCAGGTGGTTCTGAACGGCCATGAGGTAGCGCAGGCTCGACGACGCCACCTGGTGGAGGAGTACGGGAGAGTCAATAGGCAGCTCACACGTCTGCTAACTGAACAACAGACTGCCCAGGAGAATGTTAGTTGCATTGATCAGAAACGGACACATACTGGCACGGTAGAGAGAAGCCTCTGGAAGTCGTTTCTGACCACCGTCTGACATTTGGTGATGAGGAGACAGGACTCGCGCACCACGGTCTTCAGGACGCAGTGAAGGAGTTCATCACTGAGTCTGGAAACCAGACAGAGATGTTCAGACGGATTCGGCGAAACAAGCCGTTTTTGCAGACAAACAGACAGTGTCATGTTTCATCGTTATAATGGGATGGAGCATATTCTGGTATCAGGCTACTCAGTGAAACCATTCAACTCTGTTTAAGGGAGGAACAAAGACGACGACACACTGGAAAGTCGATATAAAGGCAAAGGGTCTCTACCGGTAGTGGTCATCTTCGTCACTTCCAAATCGATTTTTTTGCAGCTGGTCAGCGAGGTTGGTGAGGATGGCATCACGAAGCTGAGACAAACCACTGTTCCTCTCCCCTAAAGACCACACAGATTAGGTCACACGCTTCCACTTTACAATGTTAAAGAAACAGCCTATAAAACATGTGCTTGTTTAAAGTGTGAGTGTAGGTTGCAACTATCACCTTCTGTCAGGACCAGTTTCAGCAGGTTGTTGAGTTCAGACTCCCCCTGATACAAGGTGTTCAACCCCGAGCTGCAACCAGAGACGTGAGAGAGACGTGTTAGAGAGACGCGAGAGGGAGACGTGACACAGAGAGGGAGACGTGACAGAGAGAGACAGTGTAAACCACAGGGCAGATGATGGTCCCTGTTTCCGCGCTTCTGCATGTGTGAGTGGAGTTTACCTGATAGCCAGACACACTTCTGCATGTGTGAGTGGAGTTTACCTGATAGCCAGACACACTTCTGCATGTGTGAGTGGAGTTTACCTGATAGCCAGACACACTTCTGCATGTGTGAGTGGAGTTTACCTGATAGCCAGACACACTTCTGCATGTGTGAGTGGAGTTTACCTGATAGCCAGACACACTTCTGCATGTGTGAGTGGAGTTTACCTGATAGCCAGACACACTTCTGCATGTGTGAGTGGAGTTTACCTGATAGCCAGACACACTTCTCCCTGAATGGCCGCTCCAATCTGATCCACAGGAGCCATCAGCAGCTGCCACAGAAGCAGACCTGAGCGTCGCACACTCTCCCGGTTCTGCTCCGACTGCGGGTTGAAGAACCTGAACACCACCTTAAAAACAAACACGTGCACCTGTGAGGACGCGCCATTTCCAAAGCGACTGGTCTCGCCGCGCGGCAACGGCGCAGGCAGGTTCTCCCGGGGTGAAGCGTACCTGGAACACCACCAGGAGGCAGCGGATGACACAGGTGTCCCCGTTGACCATGGCCTTCTCCATGATGTCACAGATGCTGCTGAAGTGGCGAGCCTCAATCGGGTACTGCTTGCCCAGGAGAACGCCCAGGGGCAGACTGCTACTGCTAGCTGCCAGAAGGTTGAGCTGGTGGATGCACATGGCACCTACGTGATGAAGAAGCTGGTTGATCACCTCTCCGGTCGCCACCGTCTCCTCTGTAACAGCGAGAGAGAGGAAGGAACGCTAGTCGAATAATAACGGCCTGATCTTCACTCTCTGGCCGTCTCTGTAGGTCTGTGAAGTTCTCACCAGAGACTGGTCCGTTTTGGTTACCTTTGGGTTCTTTGATGACGTGGCTGACGCCAAGCCTATGGCACACATGATGGAAGGCCTGGTTGCCAGGGTTACACCACTGGTCCATGTAGTCACTGGAGCAGGTCCAGATCAAGTTGTTCAGAGAGTCATAGCAGGCTCCTACCGGCACATAGACATACACAGAAATACCACACACTCATGAATACATCCTGTATACTTGGGTTTCTGACACACCAGGACAGTTTGGCTGTATGATGACTGTATGGAAGCACCCTACTGCCATTAAAATGAAACACAAGTTTCAGTTAACAATAAAAGCATACCTGAACCTGAGCTTACCTAAACCTGCCACCTGGGCACCCCTGCCCAGAGAACTGCCAGGGGCATCAATGAGATCTACCCGACTGCTGAACTGACCGTCCGCTAGGTTGAACACCAGACTGGAGGAGAGAACTGGTGGCAGAAAGACAACAGTCAATACATACATCACAACCAGTTTAAGGGGAATATGTGGTTAGTCCACTATAGTAGAAGGGGAATATGTGGTTAGTCCACTATAGTAGAAGGGGAAGATGTAGTTAGTCCACTATAGTAGAAGGGGAATCTGTGGTTAGTCCACTACATTAGAAGACAGCAGTTAGTCAAGTTCATTAGAAGGTCATACTCTTCAGAGAGGACAGGCCGCTGGTGCCCCCAAATAAGGAACGTGTGGCAGAGCTGCCAGACACACCAGGAGGAGACGCCAGCATCACCAGCGACGTCCCGCACACATACATGGGAGTTCTCCTCAGAGTCTTCAGAGGGAGGCCACAGCTTGTGTTGACCGCTGAGGAGGAGCACAGACGTCACATATTATTAACACAACAGGAAGTGTGTGCCGTGGATAACGTGATGAGGACGTTATCAGTCCCCGTATACCATGAGCACATATTATTAACACAACAGGAAGTGTGTGCCGTGGATAACGTGATGAGGACGTCATCAGTCCCCGTATACCATGAGCACATATTAACACAACAGGAAGTGTGTGTCGTGGACAACGTGATGAGGACGTTATCAGTACCTGTATACCATGAGTACATATTATTAACACAACAGGAAGTGTGTGTCGTGGACAACGTGATGAGGACGTTATCAGTACCTGTATACCATGAGCACATACTATTAACAGAACAGGAAGTGTGTGTCGTGGATAACGTGATAAGGACGTTATCAGTCCCCGTATATCATGAGCACATATTATTAACACAACAGGAAGTGTGTGTCGTGGACAACGTGATGAGGACATTATTAGTCCCCGTATACCATGAGTACACATTATTAACACAACAGGAAGTGTGTGTCGTGGACAACGTGATGAGGACGTCATCAGTCCCCGTATACCATGAGCACATATTATTAACACAACAGGAAGTGTGTGTCGTGGACAACGTGATGAGGACATTATTAGTCCCCGTATACCATGAGTACACATTATTAACACAACAGGAAGTGTGTGTCGTGGACAACGTGATGAGGACGTTATCAGTACCTGTATACCATGAGCACATACTATTAACACAACAGGAAGTGTGTGTCGTGGACAACGTGATGAGGACGTCATCAGTTCCTGTATACCATGAGCACATATTATTAACACAACAGGAAGTGTGCGTCGTGGACAACGTGATGAGGACGTCATCAGTCCCCGTATACCATGAGCACATATTATTAACACAACAGGAAGTGTGTGTCGTGGACAACGTGATGAGGACGTCATCAGTCCCCGTATACCATGAGCACTTATTATTAGCACAACAGGAAGTGTGTGTCGTGGACAACGTGATGAGGACGTCATCAGTCCCCGTATACCATGAGCACATATTATTAACACAACAGGAAGTGTGTGTCGTGGACAACGTGATGAAGACGTTATCAGTACCTGACTGCTCCTCCTTCACGGTGTTGGTGATGGCAGAGCCGGTGAGAGCGGCCAGCGTGGCAGAGTGGGAGGCGCGGAAACGGGACATGCGACTGAGCAGCAGCTCGTTTAAACACTTGGAGGACTCCCCCTCCTTCCTGTTCAGGATCACCCTCTCCTGAAGGATGTCTGCTACACACAACCCCTCGTCCATCTACACCCAGAGGGAGGAGGTAGAGAGGAGTCAGAGACCAGCGGGAGGTAGAGACAGGAGGGGTGAGAGACCAGGGGGAGGAGGTAGAGACAGGAGGGGTGAGAGACCAGCAGGAGGAGGTAGAGACAGGAGGGGTGAGAGACCAGGGGGAGGAGGTAGAGACAGGAGGGGTGAGAGACCAGCAGGAGGAGGTAGAGACAGGAGGGGTGAGAGACCAGGGGGAGGAGGTAGAGACAGGAGGGGTGAGAGACCAGCAGGAGGAGGTAGAGACAGGAGGGGTGAGAGACCAGGGGGAGGAGGTAGTGACAGGAGGGGTGAGAGACCAGGGGGAGGAGGTAGTGACAGGAGGGGTGAGAGACCAGGGGGGGAGGTAGAGACAGGAGGGGTGAGAGACCAGGGGGAGGGGTGAGAGACCAGGGGGAGGAGGTAGAGACAGGAGGGGTGAGAGACCAGCGGGAGGAGAGAGACAGGAGGGGTGAGAGACCAGCAGGAGGAGGTGAACACTGTGGTGTGTGACAACAGGGTGAGACGGTGAGGGAACGGGGACACAAATGCTCACCGACAGCTGAAAGACATCCATGAAGACAGAGTGTCCTTTCTGGGTCTTCTCGTTGAGGCTGGCAGGAGACCAGACCCAGTACAGGTACGTTCCATCTGAGCACAGGTGCATTGTGCTCATACTGTTGCCCACAGGGAAGTGCTGGGCTGGCATGGGCACAACCTGGCACACCTGGGTACAGTGGAAAGACAACAGTCTTGAACGGACCGCGCGTGAGCCAGCGTGACAGAGACATCAGGGGGGGCGTGGTGAAGCCCGTCGCTAGGCACACGCACTGTGGCATACCTGCAGGGTGAATGGGTCAATGACCTGGCACAGGTGATGAAGCTTGGCATCGAAGGAGGCAGGGCGGTGGAGAAGGTGACCCCCGCTGAACACCACCCAGCCAGGCTCCAACTCCTCATTCCTGCAGTACACAAACCCCCTGCGCGCGCACACACACACACACACATCCTCAAAGTCTGCTCACAAAGTGAAACTGAGTCAAAGAGGTTCAGGTCGAAATGAACAGTAGACAGTCCCAGGTTCCCCATGAAGAGGGCACGGCTATAATTAGTCCGGCACTCTGGTTCTGTCTCTCTGTGTCTCTCTGCAGATGCAGGCGTGAGTGTCATGTTACCTCAGTGTCCCGTGTAAACCTGAACCCAGCTTGCTGAGACCTCTCCCAGAGGAGTTCGTGGTGTAGAGATATAGTCCATCTGTGGCCAGGCAGCGACCCAGGTCTGTGTCTGCAACAGCAGGGAAGGAGGAAGAGAGTAACCAACAGCGGCAAACGAGGAGAAAAACAATAAACAAAGATAAGGAGGGAAGCGAGGGAAAGGGGAGACGAGGAGAGACGAGGAGGAGGAGGAGGCAGACAGTAGAGTGAAGGATGGAGTAACTGGAGAACATCCATCTGTTTATTTTGTCACATCTTCCCAGTGTGTCCCCGGCGTAGACATTCTAGGTCTGGGATTTGCCAGGAAACACACAGTACCAGATCTATGACACCATATGTAGCACCGACAGCGTACATGGTGATGAATTCGGAATCCAGTGATTTCACTGTGACTCTAACAGCCACCTTCTAACATATTGCTCAGCATGGGTCCTCGGGGGCGAGGCACAAGTGAGAGCAATGAGGAAACAATATTTTCGTCAGTGATAGAAAGAAGCGCCAAATGGCTGACTATTATAATGAACAGACTATGAAGGACAATTCTGCAGTTTTAAAGGAAGGAATCCACAGACACGTGCATATCTAATACGTAACCCATGAATTTTTATCCCCATCTGAACAGACAGTATAACTGCAAGGTTTAGGTTTCTATTAAAAACCCAAGTTAAATATCCAAACATGTACCTCGTTTAAATATGCATTTCATATATTTTGGGGCATTGCTTTCATTTATTTATATTTATCCGACTTAATCCTCTCAGGCTGTGAGCATGCACCTGCCTGCTACATCGCCACTGGGTTCTAGGACCTTCCAGAGGCAGCCAGCAGGGGCAGCCGCGCCCCCTGTCCAGCTGTAAAGCAATATGACTGCCCAGGGAGACATGAAGAGGCTCCTACAGAGAAGATAAACAGGGCTGGAAGAGCTGCAAAAGCCAGAGAAGATGACCGGGGAGAAGTGTATGGAGCTAGAGAGAAGGGGGGACTGGAGATGACCTGAGCTTGTCTTAAAATTTACAGAGGGCCCTGGAGATGACCTGAGCTTGTCTTAATATTTACAGAGGGCCCTGGAGATGACCTGAGCTTGTCTTAATATTTACAGAGGGCACTGGAGATGACCTGAGCTTGTCTTAATATTTACAGAGGGCCCTGGAGATGACCTGAGCTTGTCTTAATATTTACAGAGGGCCCTGGAGATTACCTGAGCTTGTCTTAATATCTACAGAGGGTACAGTAGATGCTCTGAGCTTGTCTTAATATTTACAGAGGGCACTGGAGATTACCTGAGATTGTCTTAATATTTACAGAGGGTACAGTAGATGCTCTGAGCTTGTCTGAACATTTACAGAGGGTACAGTAGATGCCCGAGCTTGTCTTGGGCTTAGAAACACTGTCTATCTTGGGAGCCATATTATTATATAGGGACAACATGTCACTTTATAGAGATTCATTTTTTCAGGATGGCATTCCACCACTTCATCTCTTCCACATAATTACTGTAAATTATTTCCCAGAAAATGAAACATGTTTGTCCCTCCCTCCATTCAGCAGGCGAACCCCTACTTCTATTGTGAGCTTAAAATGGATTCCTGACGTTGTTTAACATTTTATTGTTCTGGCAAATATAGCATGTCTACGATAGATTGCTAAACTGTCAGGCCAGACTGGGGGAAAATGTGTCAAGTTCTTTCTTGTCACTGATCTGGATAGATATTCTGGTTCTGAACCAGCACATAGAAGAGATACTTTAACAGGTAGTCTAAAAAAGCTCAAGATGAAATAATGCATTACATATGTGGCTTGAACATGCCCTGTCCTGTACATTAGTGCCACCTGGCACACATTCCCTGCGGTTAGTTTGGTATAAAGGCCCTGCAGGGCCCAGATCACTGGCACTGTCCGTACCCGATCACAAACGACATATTTTAAATGCCACTTCCACGAGTCAAATGACATGAAACGATGTACGCTTTTGACAGAACAACTGGGAAACACGCGAGTCAGCAAGAAGAGTTGAACCTCCCACACCTAGTTCTATCGTCTTACTGGGCTCTCCAAGGTCAACCAATTGATTAAAAAAAACAAGCCACACACTCCCTTCTGCCAGTCACCACCCTGTACTGTAGACCAAAAAGCCCTCGCTCAGCAGTTTCAGCCAATCAAACAGAATAACATCTCCACATGATGACTCCATGCCACCATGTAGCTCAATGTTGAAGTTCTAACTGTATATATATTTTTTAAAAATCTAATGTGAACAATGTAAGTTCTGTTTAACAACCACACACCTTTGTTCTCCGTCCCTCCAGCATTGCTGTCAGGTGTTGGTAGCATGTCCTCAAATCCCCAGGAGACGCTGTGTTTGCCCCCGAGCAGACAAGACGGAGAGCCCGGTCCCCCCTCAAGCACCAGTAGTCTAGGTGAAACGGACGGAGAGAGTAAGAGGTTCACAAACACGACAGGTAAGTTTCCCAGGGCACACTCATGATGAGGAGACCACACCCACTGACGAGGAGACCACACACACTGACAATGAGACCACACCCACTGACAATGAGACCACACCCACTGATGATGAGACCACACCCATCGATGATGAGACCACACCCATCGATGATGAGACCACACCCATCGATGGTGAGGCCACACCCACCGATGATGAGGCCACACCCACCGATGATGAGG
The DNA here is from genome assembly GCA_029465975.1 of Dallia pectoralis. NCBI lineage: Eukaryota > Metazoa > Chordata > Actinopteri > Esociformes > Umbridae > Dallia > Dallia pectoralis. The sequence continues at coordinate 13,360,022 of CM055750.1, forward strand.
CCACACCCATCGACGATGAGACCACACCCACTGACTAGGAGACCACACCCACCTGTAGAGCACGTCAGCCACAGGGAGCTGGCCCAGGTCACTCTGTTTCTGCAGCAGGTGAATGGTGTGAATGAAAGTCTTCAGAGATCCCCTGAAAACACAAAGCGCATGTTAAACCTGGGAAGGGCAGGCGGAGAAAGGCAGACCGTATCAGTTTGATTGACATCGCTGTCAGTCCGTAATGAGGCGGTGCAGCCAGTCCTTGATCACCTTGGCTGGCCTTACATTGCAAACTGGATGGCTGCGTTTATGCATGGTTTTAGGATAGCATACCTGATTTCGTGTTGTCATCGTAAAACATTTAGATTTTAGCCGACACAAAGGGCCATATATTTATGAATGCATATATGAAATACTTGGCCAACCAGGACCAACCAGGGCCAGCCAGGGCCCACCAGGACCCTGCTCAGCTCCAGAGGAGAGCCAGGCAGCAGGATCAAATGATGATGTATATTTAGTGAACATTTGTCATTGTGTGTGTTTGGGCCAATGAGTGTTAGTCAACCATCATGCTAGTTCCCGCATAAAAAACAACATCTGATGGAGATCCAGCTTGGAACTAGCATCCACGGTACCAAATAGCAAAATACCCTGAAACATCTCATCAGCTGGTGAAACCGATGAAAAACAGTTGGCCTACTCCCACTAAAAACGGTGTTATGGCAAACGAAAACACCCAGAGAGGTAGAAAGAAAACCGCCTAGCTCATTAACCGCACACGGTTGGTGAATTAGAGAGCAGTAGAACTAGATGGTTCCCTGACACAATGGACTCTCAGCCTCTACAGGGGAAACACAAAACAGGGAGAGTTCTGGTTCTGAAATGAGTGCACTACTCCGGAACCAAGGTGACATAAACACAAGACCCAAATCCAACATGCATCACGAAAAACACAAGCATGTTATGTCACGTTATGTTTCATCTATAGATGTTTGTTTGACGCATCATTTAGCAGACTAATGTTGGATGAGAATAAAATGTCACCTTTAAGGCCCTAATGCAACACATTATTTGTGGTGTGAATCCCCTTTCCCTGGCAGGCACCTAAAAACTACAATTAAAATCCAGTTGGAAAGAGACAAAAATTTACTTAAGTAACAAGCAAGAATGTACATATTTATACATATTTATGAATAGCAGCAACTTGGCATTTTCTCTAGAAAAACCAGTACCGCACTTAGCTGAGGGGGTATAGGTCATTAAGTTTTCAAAGGTATGTAGGCGATAAAAGTGAAGCATGTTTGTGTGTGTTGTGTGTGTGTGTGTGTGTGTGTGCACGCAGTACATCCTCTATATACAGTTGTGTTCATCTTATATAAGAACAAGTCTGTGTGTGTGTGTGTGTGTGTGTGTAGTGTCAGTACACGTGAGTGTGTGTTAGGGCAGTCACACCAACCAGACTAGTTAGTCACACCAACCAGACTAGTTAGTCACACCAACCAGACTAGTTAGTCACACCAACCAGACTAGTTAGTCACACCAACCAGACTAGTTAGTCACACCCACCAGACTAGTTAGTCACACCCACAAGACTAGTCACACCAAACAGACTAGTTAGTCACACCAACCAGACTAGTTAGTCACACCAACCAGACTAGTTAGTCACACCAACCAGACTAGTTAGTCACACCAACCAGACTAGTTAGTGACACCAACCAGACTAGTTACTCACACCTACCAGACTAGTTACTCACACCTACCAGACTAGTCACACCAACCAGACTAGTCACTCCAACCAGACTAGTTAGTCACACCAACCAGACTAGTCACACCAACCAGACTAGTCACACCAACCAGACTAGTCACACCAACCAGGCTAGTCACACCAACCAGGCTAGTCACCCCAACCAGACTAGTCACACCAACCAGACTAGTTAGTCACACCAACCAGACTAGTCACACCAACCAGTGTAGCAGCAGGGGTCATTGAAACTTCTCTTATGAACCAACAACAGTGACAGAAAATATATTTGAGAATAGATTAGAAATGTGGAACCAGGTGGGGTTTCTCATCTGGTCCCAGTCAATAGAAATGTGGAACCAGGTGGGGTTTCTCACCTGGTCCCAGTCAATAGAAATGTGGAACCATGTGGGGTTTCTCACCTGGTCCCAGTCAATAGAAATGTGGAACCAGGTGGGGTTTCTCACCTGGTCCCAGTCAATAGAAATGTGGAACCAGGTGGGGTTTCTCACCTGGTCCCAGTCAATAGAAATGTGGAACCATGTGGGGTTTCTCACCTGGTCCCAGTCAATAGAAATGTGGAACCAGGTGGGGTTTCTCACCTGGTCCCAGTCAATAGAAATGCGGAACAAGGTGGGGTTTGTCACCTGGTCCCAGTCAATAGGAATGTGGAACCAAGTGGGGTTTGTCACCTGGTCCCAGTCAATAGAAATGTGGAGCCAGGTGGGGTTTGTCACCTGGTCCCAGTCAATAGAAAAGTGGGACCAGGTGGGGTTTGTCACCTGGTCCCAGTCAATAGAAATGTGGGACCAGGTGGGGTTTCTCACCTGGCGCAGGCGAGGGCCACCAGGGCAGCTGCTGCATTCTCCCTCTGCCTGTGTCCGTGCAGGATGCACGTTGGAGCCTGCCCCTGCTGGTTCTGTGGGTTCTGCTGCACCCCCTCCTCCAGCCAGGAGCAGAGCAGCCACTCCAAGCCGTTGAGGCAGTCGGTAGGCTCCTTGCTGAGGCTGAGGGGCTGGCAGTCACGCAGGCAGGAGAGCAGCACCTCCGCCGTAACCCCACAGAGGGCCGGGTCACTGCGTGTCTGGGACTGTAGCAGGGGGAAAACCAACAGGAGGCCCACGCGGGAGGTGAAAGGAGCTTGCTCGGGCTGCTGCAGCAGGCCCTGTCTTTTGAGCAGTGCCAGGGCCTCCTCGTCGCCTCCTCCGGCGCCGTCGCGGTCCTGCTGGTCCTCCAGGGCAAGCTGACGCTGAGCACCCCACAGGCCCCGCAGCGCATTCAGACGGTACTCCAGCAGGCGGGCGTATGCATTGCTCTGGTTACCACAGACGGCACGGAGGCGCTCTGCCAGCTCCACCGGGTTCTTGGTCTCGAACGTGAGGATCTAGAGAACAGAGTGGGGGAGACGTGAAGGTTACAGACAATGGTCAGAAAGATCTAGAACCAACCGCAGAACCGACGGCAGAACGTAGAAATCCCTGGAGAGACAGCGGATAGAGATCTCTAAGTGATGACGGCATCCAGGATAGTGCACTGACTGTAAATCACCATCTAGCTGGGGCCTGGTTACCACTTAATCAGATTTAGTAAACAGAGGACTGCTTCACTCAGAGATCATGTGTAGCCGCATGATATTGAATTTAAAAGGGGAAATAATAAGACCCTTCGATTCAGCATTTAACAATCAGAATACATCGGCATGTTAACAACTCGCTGCGTTACTTGTTGGAATTCTAAATGACAGAACCGTCCTGTTATGATCACATACATGTTCTCGATGTTCCTACCAGAAGAACCAGGAAATATGACAGTGGATAATTTCAGAGATGGTGGGGTTGTCTCAGAAGAGTTGGAAAATCACCGCTTACCTCGAATGCACTTAGTAAATGTCTCAGTTATCGATCATATTATGTAGACCAAAACTCCATTACACCAGTTAGCAGGGCCACTATTCACATTCCATTTCAGACGGACCTACATGACGAACGTTTCTGTAACAGTCCTTAATTGGATCCTGGGTTTTGCGCAACGACGTTCCCCATCTTACTCTGTAGAAAGGTTGCTCCTCGATGATGTCGATATATAAATAGCCAGCATCTATGCACCAATCGGCTGACGGAGTGCTGGATGACCTGGTCAATTATGAGCTTGGCTACGTTAGCCTAAACAGCGGCGCAGATCTTAATTATTTACACTAGACCATAAGGTCACATCCCATAGGGAAACAGGCTTACTTCCTTCCCCCTGGACTAATGGTCCATGTAGATGACCTCAGCAGAGACCAGATGTATGTGTCTTCATTGGTGATACTGTTTTTGGGACAGGGGAAACCCATTGTGACACATTCCTCAGGTATCCAGCATTCAAAAAAACTCTAGATCAACCACCACGTTCACTTGCATCTAATCTGTGCATACAATATGAACTGTTCCCTACGCATAACAGCGAAAACTTGCTCTAACCAGAATAGATAAAGGAATGAAGGGTGCCGGTGCACAACTGAGCAAGAGGACAAATACATTAAAGTGTCTAATTTGAGAAAGAGGTGCCTCGCATGTCTTCAACTGGCACCTTTATAAAAAATCACCCACAAAACACCAGTCTCAATGTTAACAGTGAAAAGGCAACTCTGAGATGCTGGCCATCTAGGTGGAGTCCTTCCAGTGTCTACGTTTTTTACCCATATAAATATTTTATTTTTATTGGCCCGCCTGAGATATCGATTTGTCTTTGCAACACTGCCTAGAAGCCCAGAATCCCAGTCTCCTCTTCACTGTTGACAGTTGAAACTGGTCTTTTGCAGGTACGGTTTAATGACGCGGCCAGTTGAGGACCTGTAAGGCCGGTGTGCTTTGAATCGTTGAATTAGTTAATACAATGCATGAGTAGAGTTAGATGAACACTATTATATTGGCTGTCAACCAGTCACCCGTCAAGAGCACCTAATGTCTGTGCCAGAGGGGACACGGTCAACAGAATGGGTGGGGTATTAAAAGCCAGGCCATGGAAATAATAGCCTGCTTAGCCAGGAAACTCAACTCTATGTCAATATATCGACTTTACTGAAATCTAAACAAGAATTATGCCCAGTAACTATGCATGCGTTATATATACACGTCGCAGTACTGTTCATAGCTACAGTGTAAAGTTACCGATGATGTTTTCACGTCAATACGGAAAGATAAGGTTGTCACAACATAGTATTAGTTTGAGATTTGTATCAAATGTTAATGTAGTGAGCTATACGAGTGCATATATGGGTGTATTATTGAGCTATGTGGGAGCTACATGGGTGCATTTCTTTGACTATCTAACTAGTAGTAAGCAGTATTATCTTTCAGCTAGACTATTTGTTATTTAAATAGGTTTCTCCACAATTGGTTAACTATAAATTAGTAGTAGCTACATCGCATTCCCTGCTGCTTCACAACAATGTCTGAGACTTGGATCATTACACGAACATAATTAGCTAATGTTATGAATGTGAATATTAAAATATACTTGTTTCCTGGTCAATAATACCTGTGCATGCCGCAGTACTACTAGAATAGTACTAGATACAGTCCTGTACCAGCTACCGTTATAATATGTAGGGAAGCACCTGACTCGCACTATAGCTAAACGGTAGCATACCCCGTCCATAAGCATACAGTTAACCCCTATTTATAAGCGTTACAGTAGCTACAGACCGTAGCATGTAAGCTAACATACTGTAGCATCTACTATCCAGCTAGCCTGTGCAATAAAGAAAACACTCCAAATCCTGGTGCCGACCCACCTCCTGCTCGGTGTCCCCCTGTTCAGACCCGCCGATTTCGCTCGGCAGCTCAGCCAGATCCGTGACCCGAATCAATCCGTCGTGAAGGAAAATAGTCTCTTCCTTCACCGAGAGCCACTGGGACGAATCCACGGCCCCGGAGCCCATCTCTCTCTCCTCCGAGAAAAATGCCAGAGGGGTCGAACATTAAAACAAACCCGGTATATTGGAGATGACAGTGGCACTACCCGACGACAGACATGCCAGGTCAGTTGGTCCGATCACAAACACCAATGTAACGTAGTCCGTTTCCGTGTCTGGCGTGCAATGTACCGCTTTGCAGTACGGTGGTTGCTTCTAGCTTGCGTTAGCTGGTTGCTATGCTAGCAGTCGGCTAGCTAGCTCTATGCTAACGTTTAGCTTAACGATGCTACTGTAGCTGGTTGCTATGCTAGCAGTCGGCTAGCTAGCTCAATGCTAACGTTTAGCTTAACGATGCTACTGTAGCTGGTTGCTATGCTAGCAGTCGGCTATTTGTTAGCTGGTTGCTATGCTAGCTGGTTGCTATGCTAGCAGTCGACTAGCATGCTAGTTAGCTTAACGATGCTACGGTCGGCCAGCTGATCGCAGTGTGTGGGGCAGGTTCCTTCCCGACTAACGTTACACAGCCGACGTTACCAACGGTCTTTACGGTGCACAGTGGGCGTGACACCGTCTGTCGGACGTAATATTTAAAGACAAGTTTCGTTCGTAAAATCACCGACTCATTCTTAACCCTATGTCTAATGTTGACCAAAACACCAATAGCATGCAGAAACGTGTCTCCGTTGACGGTCCAATTCCTGTTTATTTGTGGCCGGACAGATGACCGGAACACCACAGCTGTCGGTTAAACGCCATGTTTCCTAGGCCAGCTGAACTGTTCCCAGCATACGTTGCGGTTTAGCCTATAGGACATTGCCTATAATAAATACTCTGAGCTCCTTAACTGACCTACACTATATACGGAAAAAACAAACTTAAAATCTGGAGTGATTATTTAATCAACACCTGTGATAATTCACCATTTCCTTTAGATGCTCGCATTGTTGAATTTCATACATTTTACAATCAGTAGTCTATTTCAGACTGGTGACATGGGGAATGTCAATAAACTATTTTCATAGCAAAAGTCTATAAAGTGCAACATTTACACTGCACAATTCCCTACTTTATTTTCTACTGATGACACATTCGCACCCCAGGAATGTGTGTATCTGGTCAGTTACCTTACCGTTACAAGTCCTCCTGCGCCACCTGCTGAGCATGATGTTTTTTTCTGCATGTTAGTGTATATATCTGAAACATCCGATCAATACTTTCACTGAGGCAGCCCAATGTGGTCTGGTATTGGAAGACAACGAAGAGAGGTAAGACTGGTCCGATTTTTTTTCATTAGTGAAACTGTGGATCTCCTAAACACAAGAACATGTAAATATATTTATGAATGATGTGGCACTGAAATGTCATTTATTTTCTTCCCCAGGCACAGCCAAAAGAGTTCTGGCCACTCCTCAGTCTGGCTCTTCTCAGGGTTTCTTCCTCAGTTCCAACTCTGCATGGGATTGATTCCTAGCCATTGTGCACCAGTTTCTTATTCTTGAGTTCAAGGTGTTGGCCCTGTCCGCCAAAATTCCCAGAACTCAATCCAATTGAGCGTCTATGTAATGCGCTGGACCAACAAGTCAGATCCACGGCGGCTCACCTTACAACTTACAGAATCTGCTGCTAATGTCTTGGTGCCAGATACCACAGGACACCTTCAGGGGTCATGTAGAGTCCTTGTCTAGGCAGGTTGGCACTGATATATGCTTGAATGCTGCAGCATGGGTTCAAATCCGGTCCAACGTTCTTTTTTTTAAACTTTTATTTTACCAGGGAAAGAACACATTGAGACCTAGATCTCATTTGCAAGTGCGCCCTGGGTACAGCAATGATTTTTACAGTAGTACAAACACATATAAAATGCACACTATACAATATTAATTGTACAGACAGATAGTATTTGCAACAAATTAAAAACAGACACATTCCTCTCTATAAAATTGTATCATCATTTTTTTTAATTGACACATGGACACCAATGCATTCAATTTGAGTTCCTTTTGAATCTTGTTCCATACATGTGGAGCTCTATAAGAAAAAGCAGATGTACCTAGTTCAGAGGTTACCATGGTAGTCTCTGGCACTAGGCCACTCTGAGATCTTGTTTTTAAAGCCAAAGATCTAGGAATTAATAAGGATGATAGAATAGACCAATATTGTCAGTTGTACAACTGAATGCCTTCAACTGAAATGTGTTCTCTGCATTTTACCCAACCCTGAGGTGCAGGGGGCAGCCCTAATCAGTTACCTGATTTGACTTCCACGTCACAGCGCCCAGGGAGCATTTTAGGGTTAACTGTCTTGCTCAAGGACAGAACGACGTGGTTTTCGCCATGGTGGTGGGGGGATTAGAACCAGGGACCTTCCAGACCCAAACCCTAGTCCCTAACCACTAGGCCACCTTGACGCCCTGATATATATACTGGTAGCCTGTGAAGTAGAGCTTTATAGATAAAGATAGAGTAGTGGAATGATCTACGGGCTCTCAAGGACATCCAGCCCAATTTATGGTACAGAGTGCAGTGGTGAGTATTATAATTGTCGGATGTAATAAAGCAGAGAGCATTATGATACACTGAGTTAAGTGACTTCAGAGTAGAGAGAGAAGCACTTGGGTATATAATATCACCATAATCAAGGACCGGCATGAAAGTCGACATAACAATTTGTTTCCTGTTTGTCATGGAGAAACAAGACTTATTCCTATAGAAGAAGCCCACCTTATGGTTAAGCTTTTTTACAAGTTCATTCATATGTTTCTTAATGAGAGATCATTATCCACCCAAATTCCAAGATATTTGTAAGAGGAGACACATTCAATTAAAGACCCATCCATAGAATAAATAGCAATATCATCTGCAGGTTTTTGGTGTGACCTCATGAACAACATATATTTGGTTTTGTTCGTGTTTAGAACAAGTTTTAAATCATTAAATGCTTCCTGCACAGCTGTGAAATCAGCTTGCAACATGGACACAGCATCACTAATTGTTTTTAGCAACAAACAAAAAACATCCACTCAATCGTTCACAACTTTTCTTTCCAATAAAGCACAAAGAATGTAACATGTATTTAGAACATCATAAAAGCTTGTAATTTTACATAATTAGATGAAACAGATTGATATTCAAGTAATTTAATCAAGGAATATATACACTCTATAAACAAAAGAATACTTTTGTGCAGCATTTTCTCACAACCACTTTAGCCAGATGTTCATTGGAGTTGCAAATAAACTACATTATCCATTCAATTTGCCTTGTTTCCCCTTTTTTAACAATAATTAAGATTCATGTTAGACAATGTACAGTAAACGATACAAACATATTCTCATTGTGATCACGGAGTGCTGTTTTTCGGGAGACATCAGATCAGTCTGTGTGTTCTGGGCTCAGTAATCCTTAGGCAGCGTTTGTAGAGGCGAACAGGAGTCTGACGTTTTTTATTTTTACTTGTGCTCTGCGAAAGTCCTTTACTTTCCCCCGTGCTTTCAAAGACCTGAATAAGGTCAATGGCTTTGGAAAGTCCAGCAGTACAGCTACAGCGAAAACAAAAGCACGAATGTAATACTAGAAACAGAAGCACACAGAGTTTAACTGTACACCCCATACTGCAACAGACAATAGATACCGGGAAAACATAAAAATTAACTCTTTTACATAATCTGCATAATGTGACGAGATCAAATGAATAATCTGAGCCAGTATACTGCAAATGCATCAGTTACATTTAAAGCACCCACCTTTTCCCCCGAAGACAGTGCTTTACACTTGACATATTCAGGCAGAGTGGAGACACAAAGTCCTGCAGGACAACATTAAGAATATTGGGGCTCTTCATGACTCTGATCAGACCAGCCAGCCTACATTGTGGTGGGGAGAGATGGACGCGTAGAGAAAAAACAGATGCTCCAGTCAATGGAAAAGGAGAAACAACTGTGCCTGCCAATGTCCCAGAGAGAGCAGCCCCCCTGACATCCACTCATTCACCTCGGATCACTACGCCGATTGCAGGCAATAGAGCCTGGCAGCAATGATACAGCTATACTGTAAGGCAAGCAGTCACTTTGAGCACTACTCTCCCCGAGGCCCAGAAATGTAGACCCCAGACCATCATATATTAAGTTTGTTTTATACACAACACATCACAGAGATCCAGACATGCACTTTGTACGATCGAGCAAAGTGTTACATTTGCAGTCATTATCAGATTGTCTGGTTTGGGTGTTATGGCCTGCTTAAGTTTAGACATAAAAGTTAGGTTATTGAGGTTTCAACAAGAGTGTGGTTAGAGTTATGGGTGAGGTCTCCGCACCCCATAAGGGAATAAATACAAATGTGTTTGTGTGTGTGTGCATAAGAAATGTTTTATTGCATAAAGCTGTACGAGGCCGCTGCATGTTGAGGCAGACCCCTGTTTGAATCACAGTACATCTAAGAGAGAGTAGTCAGGTAGAAAGTGCCAGCCTGTCTGACAACGGGCATGATTTATACACGCATATAGAAACCGTCTCACCTGCGGATACAATTACAGTGATAAACCGTCTTTGATTCCGTGTTGTGTAGATCATATCTTTTCTCCGACGGGGGAATCCGGTGTTTACAATCATCCAAATGCTTTAGTGGACGACAAACACGCAGGCTATCTGTAACAGATCAGTACATACCACAGACATGATCACTGTTCCCATAAAAACATATCCATACTGCTCTGTATCTATATAGACAAGATGCACCGTGTTTTGAATACTCCATGTCAGATTTTTTACAAAGGCAGTTTGTGTGACAGAACCACAGAACCACTGTCGACGGTTATGATGTGTTAATGCTCCGTGTCCTAATTCATTTCGCTCGACGTGTGAGCTTGAATTGGCTGATTGTAGGCCAGAGGAAATAACTTACGCGGAGACACAGAAAATGTACCTGTTGTCCAAGCTGATGCACGCTCACTGGGGCTTTGTAGCACAGTCGTAGTCCTTAAGGTGATGGCTGTCTTTGACGTGTTCTTCCACAGCGTGGAAGTGGTCATCGCAGTTGGAGATGATGTCTTACTTGCAGGAGTTGTTTCAAATATGGTTCCCCGTGTTATAGATGCGGTCATTTTTGTTGGGGATATGTTTGTTGGTGATGGTGGTTTGCCGGTGGTAGGTTGCAAACAGGATTTTCTTCGCCTCCCCCTCTGAGGCAGAAAAGTATCTCCTCTTGGAGGATCCGTAGGGCCACAAAGCTGTGGTTTCCCAAGAGCCCTGGGACGTTTGGATAAGAGAGTTGTGGTTAACCATGTTCTCTGTGGTTGTGGTGAAGGCGTCAGTCTTGATGTTGAAGCTGTCTTCTCTGTTGTGTTTGATCTTGCTTTCTGTGCAGCTCGATTTCGTTGTGAAGAGGATATTGTGTTTTCAGTTGAAGATCCAGACTTATGTTTGGCAGTTTTTGGGTCACTTTTAGAATCCGCCGCCTTTGTCGCGTTTGCGTATTTCTTCGACATAGTCGTCAGTATCAGAGATGTAGTTGTTAATTTTAACAGTGCGTTGATCTTTGTTGGGCGTGTGTTTGTTTGAGATGTTGTTGTTGTTTGAGTGGATGTTTTCTTCCCCCGGTTACACCGTTTTCTGTGTTTAATCTTGAAGGTGTCTCCTCTAGAAGGACCTCTGTGAACACAATCTTGCGTGGAGGCGATGGACTTTGGGTGATTCCCATTTGGGATTTTTCTGGTTCCTCTGCTAGACAAGGGGGTTATCTTAACTAGGTTTGTCCCAGTGCCTACTGGGCTCTGGGGATCACTAGTGGGAGAATAGTTACTGTTGATGCTGTAAAATAAGGAGTTTTTTAGGACTGCATACGGGGCCACTTTAGCCAATTGGCACCTGCACAGAGAAAAATCCCATTATTAGTCAAGCGCCGACATTCTTCGAGAGATTGATATTGTAAAGTTGTATTAAATATTTCTCTGTCTCATCAAACTTTTGAATATATTTTATTTTTAACCATTAGATTGCTGGTTATACTCGGAGTTATTTGAGAGTTAATTATATGGTGTGAAATACAAACTGCAAAGGAAGGGTTTATATACAATCAAAATACTTTGATTTCATACTGTACGCTGAAATCAGTATTACATTTTACATACAGTATACATTACATTGAATGTAGGTTTTCATTTTTTTTTAAAGTTTGCTGGAATGGTCAATGTATCTTTCCGAGATAAGGAAATCTGGCATTGGTGCCTGGAGGAAGCGTGAATGTACTGAATATCAGGCATGCTATCACAGGCCACTCCGCAGCTGTTTCAATTGTCAACCATATGATCCCACTTTTAGAAAACCACAGCATTTCGAAAATAGTATCTTCATTAGTTAGTCATCGTATTATAGAATGGAGTCAAAATTGAACACATGATATCAGGATATATCCCCTCCACACTTTTTTATGTGTGGAAGACCAAGAGTACTCACGTTCCCCACCAGTTGAACTCAACACATTGACTCCTTGGCGTGAACTCAAAGCATGGCACCTTGAGGAGGTTGAAGAAGCTGAAGCCCACCATGTTGGAAATGCTATCATTCACACTCTGAAGACACCGGCGAAATCTGATGACAACAGAAACAAGCTCAGCTAATCACACTTCTATTAATCATAATCTCAAACAATAATCAGGAGATTCTTATTCAAGAAATACATTGACACGTGTGACAATGAGATGGCATATATTATTGTATGTACAGCTATTTTCCCTGTCATTGAAAGTTCTATATGCATTATTATTGAGTATGCTGCTATACTGTAGTGTGTTTTACTGCTTGTGTCTGTCTGCTCGCTGTGTGTGGAGAAGTGCTTGTGTCTGTCTGCTCGCTGTGTGTGGAGAAGTGCTTGGCTCTTCTTGGCTCTTCTTGCAACACGGGCAGCATTTCAGAAATGCTCGTTCGTGCGCATTATCTATACATCCGGACATTCCTAAAATGGGAATAACTGTCAGTCGGCAGATGTGTCAGCCGTGACGTGCCACTCCTCTGAAACGGTCTGTCTTCATTGAGTTATTACTCCGAGGAGTTCCCCTGCAGGGGACGACACATTGTGTTTCATCCCAGGAATGTGATGCATGCTTCCCAGGGGGCAACACACACACACTGGGGGGCAACATACACACTGGGGGGGCAACACACACACTGGGGCTCACCTCTGGTCACACTCACAGTGGGAGACGGTGAAGAAGTTGGAGTTGAAGACGCCGTAGTTCACCGTGAACGTGGGGATAATGCTGGCGCAGTGGTCGTGCTCGCGGCAGCACCGGTCAGCACGCTCGAACATTCCTGCGACCGGGAATGGACAGAGGAACAGAGATACCTCAGGTCGAGTAATTGCACAGGCAGGAAAATGGCATGCGTAAGGACGCGTGGTAACAGGACGCGTGGTAACAGGCAGGAAAATGGCACATGCGGCCGCTTAAATCAACGGTCCTGATTCACAGGCGATCCTCAGACAGAGATAGACAGACAGATCGGAGTTGACCTGTGAATAACATTTGTACTTTTCAGTCCTCTGTCTGTCTATGTGCCATAGTTCGTCCAGAAAAAGTTATATATATTTAAATACATGTCTTGGTTTACAGAATACATCCCAATCCGTGCATTATGAAGACGACCAAATACGGTTCTATGAACAGAAGATAGTTCCAGCTTTCAAACAAATACGTTTTAGTTTTGGCCGTGAGAGGCAAGTTTTAAAAAAAAGAGAGAGAAAGAAAATGTAGCCCTTGAAGATTAGTACTTAGGTGGTGTTACGTTGTAAACGTAATAAGTGTTTTATACATAGAATGACACTTTTTAAATGCCACCACAGCCGCTAGGGTCATTGCGAGATTATGTGAGATGTTTGAACGAAGGTTCAGGGTCATAAAATGAGTGGGTGGGCTGAATCTTTAACTGGTAATGTGGTATTCAGGCACTAGTGCATACAGACTCAACTACATTTCACACACACATTTCATTTCAGTCTTAATTAGCTAGATCATCAATTGAAAATTGTTTTTCATGATAAACAATTTTCAATTTTCCATTAACCCACATGGCAATATTTTTCTAATAGTTACCTTAACTTACACACTGATCTTAAGTACTATATGAAAACCTACTACAACAAGTCCCTTAAATGTAAGTTATATAAATATAAATTAAGATGAATTATGTCACCATGGATGTTAGTAGTCCTATACAGCAAACATATGTATATATGGTGTGTCTGTGGGACACACCAGCAAACAAGTGTGAAGTACTAATATAATTCCACTCACCTAACTGGTTGTAGTCAATCGCTTTACTTCCAGTGCCACACCAAAGTGTCCCAGGGAATATCAACGCTCGTTTTCCACGGGTTTTTGTCCTCAACATGTTCTGTTGATCCAATATGTCACTGACAGGCATTAGTGAACACAGGCTCCCTGGACCCAACAACATGCTGGTGGTGTCCAACTCGGATATTTGGACACGACCATCCGAACGTGTTTGACGACAAAATGACAGATAACTGGACGAGGCAGACGGGTCCTCCTTAATTGTGCATTTCACAAGCTTCTCCTCTGACCATTCGCTCACATATAACAGCAAGGTTCGAGTCCCGGCGGCAGTGCGCAGGAAGGTGATGCGTGTGTGTCCTGCACCAGTGGAACTGGTCCTGTGGCAGAAGGTGCCTCCCGAGTCCCGACGTGCAGACATATTCACATGATATGCACCTAATAAACTACACAATAACACGCACAGCACACATTGCTGTATGCTTCTGTTGATCATTTCATTAAAAGATTATGCAGGTCTAAAAGAATATGCATGCATTAAAAAGCATCTAGCTGTGCCAAATACTTTAAATGAGCAAACCAAATGAGAAACAAACAATATACGCCGCAGTTATTATAGCCTCCATGAACTGACTTGGCATTGGTGCGCCTGTGTGTAAAAGCAACGCACGAACGGTTTATACAATTATAAAGACAAGAAACGAGCAAATCTGCAAACTTGCGTCACCTGATTTGTCCTGAAATCTGCATACGTGAGTGTGGAAAAGTGCCCAGGCAGAAACCAGAATACCCTACAGGTGGAGTGATCACTACTGTATTCAAAATCCCGACCTATGTGTTAGAGCACCACCTGGGGAAACACATTTAAAACATGTTGAGATGTAAAGGCTGCATCATTTGAACATGGTAATAGAGATTATAAATATGTCTTCGTTGATGGGAAATGTATAGCCGGTCCCGGAAGTCTTCAAACAACTATAGGCTACTCAGAAAACAACCACTAAAACGATGGCTAGTCTGGTTCAGAAGTTTATGGTTATGTTTTGGAAAAACTATATATATATCATGTTGCATATATTATTATTATTATTTTGAGAAATCATTTAAAAATTAGTTTTAATTGGGGTTTTTTCAACTAGAAATAATTCCCTGACAAGATTTTCATAACTACCAATATGATGGCTCCAAATCAAATATTTTAGAACAAACCCCTCCCTGGAGTTAATCTATCACGCCCCTCTCATTGGTTTTAAAGTATGGGGGTATTTCCGGGGTATTAACATTTTAAGACGCAATGGGGACTAACAGGTTTTAACACGTTTAAACAAACTACAATTACTGTCACAACTCAGATCCATTTTAAACTCGCTTTAACCCGATTTATTTCAACACATTTCTGGGTGGGTGTAACACATTTTAACCCATTGTACATAACACACATAACCTTTTATCAACTTATAAAACAACTTTTATCTCTATTTTATTTCTAACTGTTGGGGGTATTAACATGTCATTGTTTAGTATGTCAACTTTGACGAATGCTGCTAAATACACAAATGACCCAAAACGTTATAACCACTCACAGGTGAAGGAAATTAGGTCACCTCCTAACAAGGACACACGTCAAAGTCTGGGTCGATTAGGTAAGCGAAGAGAAATGCTGGAAAATGAGGTATGCTGGAGAAGTTGGCAGGAGTAATGACCTATGACCTGCTCTATCAACTGTGCAGCTTCTGGCCTGATTGAGGTTGGGAAGACTAAACAGACCTCACAAACATCATGTTTCTCAAACCGTTCCCAAACAATTGTGTGTAATGATACTATTCTGTTGAATGAGGCCACTGTCATTTGGGAATACAATTGCCATGAAGGGGTGTTCCCTAAATCCAAATAATGTTTTATGATTCCACTAAGCCAAGCTATCACTACCACTTTATCTTTTCATTCAATTGCCCTTTTTATTTTGCTTCTTTCTTCTTAAACCAAGTTTATTTTTTATCAGTAGATAAATTACATTACTTAACCCAACTACCTATTATAAGAAACACAGCGCACACACACGACAAAGACCAGACTGCACACAATAGTAATGTCTCAAGTTCTGTTGTTTTCATTAGCTTTTATTCATCTTTGTAAACCTAACTCCTTGTAAAATCTTCACATGCAAACTCATTTGCAAACATAACATACGTAGATATTTATATGCATTTTATTTCCAGTGCATGCACTACTTATTTACATTGAAATAATACAAAAAACAACAACTAATTGAATACAGTTGGCAGGACAAAGTTAACAAATAAAGTTGTGTATTATATAGGCTTACAGATGATTGCTATCCATAATAGAAGATATAAACCATAAAAGGTTACAGACCACAAAACAGGTAGGCTACACCGGTACTTCAGAATCCGTAAAAAAAAACAATGAAGTGATGTTGAAACTGCTGGCCACTAGGGGGCAGCAAGACGAGGAATCAGAGGCCCCAAAGACCACAGCAGCTCCGAGTTTCACCAGGATAACCCAATGTATGAGATTGATCTCCATTAATCATCTTCCTTCAGGAACTGTTTGCCGAGATCGATTTTGTTAATGTGCTAGAGACTGCCAACTCATAATAAATGGGCCCCGGGAACGTCATGAGCTATGGCCCTTGGCTGTAATCTCATCTCTGTCAAAATGGCAACCAGAAAGATACTCCAAAATAACAGCGTAGATCAACTCAGAATATATAGGTAGCATAGAAGATAGACATTATCAACATTAACTGATGAATGTTTCTGCGGCCTCTGTGTTTAAATACAGCCTTTGGTACAATGGTAAGTGGCTAATTAACTAATTAAATTATAATGGAATAATATAATTTTTTGTAATGTATTCATCATGAACCACAAGACATCTCATGCATAGGTTTTTTGTTTGTCGTGAAACTTGCAAACAGCTGTATAAATTCAGGTCATTCCACAGACACGGTGTGCTCCCTTTGATCCACTGTAATTGATCAACAGCCACACGTCAAAGCTTTTAGGGGATTGGTGCTGCCTAGAGGCGGGGGAGGAAAGGGACCGGCGTGGCTGAACTAGGTGCATATGAACGGGCAGATGGAGGGAACGGTCCAGACGGAGCAAACACTGGGGTCACAAGCACAGTGCAAGTTAAGCAGCACATAGATTAGGGTCTCGCTTTGACCGTGTTGTTTCACTCACTGTTTCTAAGGTGTAGCAGGCATTAAGTGTCAGTGAAAAAAATCGGCTCATGTGCGTTCTATGTAAAAAATGTCAGCCGGTAGAAAACCTCAGTAAACTGTCAGTGTAAATCGTGCGCATCCCCTGCCATAGTAGACTTCGTCATTACTGGCCAGGAAAGTCCTCTTTTTATCCCGTCACCTATTTCTTGTCACCGTAAACAAAGAACTGAACCAGGCGGTCGACTTTTCAGTGCAAACATTTTCTTATAAAGTCTATATTTTCCTGCACCCTCTACAAACACAAATGAGGAATTAATGTGAAATCTTCACTGGAAGGTGTCGCGTTCCATAATATCAGAAGTGGTATGATTATAAATGATGAAGATAGTCTTCAAACTAAATCGTGTAATTTCCCGTAGTCCAGATTATAACAAGTGAAAAGTATTTGTGAGAGTTTCATAA
This sequence comes from Dallia pectoralis, assembly GCA_029465975.1. NCBI lineage: Eukaryota > Metazoa > Chordata > Actinopteri > Esociformes > Umbridae > Dallia > Dallia pectoralis. The sequence continues at coordinate 13,377,590 of CM055750.1, forward strand.
TATTCATGAGATTTAAAATGAACACATTTCTTGTAGAACATGGTTCTTAGTGCAGCTGTGTGTGTTATGTTCCACATGGTTCTGCGTGCTCGTACATGTGGCAAAATACTGCATGGGGTGTTTTACAATAAATCAAGAACAACTTGTGTTCATAGCGCATTGAACACCAGAACCTATTGACTCATTCCAATGTTAGTGCATTGGATGTTTTACTCAGAGTCACGTTTTTATACAGTATATTATCAAGCATGATCTTCTCAATGCAACTCTATATCGCAATGTCAAACATGAAATGTGTCTTTTGTATTTGTGTCTTAAAGTTAATACCTTCTTTTAAGGAACATTTTTTATATTGTGTTCAGCCTTCAGGTAAGTGCCCTTGACAGATATGTCTCAGTAAATAGGGAAAAAACATGTGAAAGGAACACCACACCTGGAATAACACAGAAGTATGAGAAAGGTGGATGTAAGGGCTTGGGGACAGGATATAACGCAGTGAGAAAAACTACCTGGAAGTAGAATAAAATCACTACAATGCTTTTTTGTGTAGGTAGGTAGACATGGAAATGTGAGAGAGACAGGGGGGTTTACGTGACGGAGGGGCATATTCATGCAGAGTGAGCATTAGTTGCTGTTAGCATATCCGCTAATAGCGTGTGCCGGCGCTCTATCTTTAGCATTAGTTGCTGTTAGCATATCCGCTAATAGCGTGTGCCGGCGCTCTATCTTTAGCATTAGTTGCTGTTAGCATTATCCGCTAACAGCGTGTGCCGGCGCTCTATCTTTAGCATTAGTTGCTGTTAGCGTTATCCGCTAACAGCGTGTGCCGGCGCTCTATCTTTAGCATTAGTTGCTGTTAGCGTTATCCGCTAACAGCGTGTGCCGGCGCTCTATCTTTAGCATTAGTTGCTGTTAGCGTTATCCGCTAACAGCGTGTGCCGGCGCTCTATCTTTAGCATTAGTTGCTGTTAGCGTTATCCGCTAACAGCGTGTGCCGGCGCTCCATCTTTAGCATTAGTTGCTGTTAGCGTTATCCGCTAACAGCGTGTGCCAGCGCTCTATCTTCTTGTCCTTGTTCTTCAGACACTCGTACCAGTGCTTCAGACGCTCCCCTTTGGCAGTGATTCCCAACTGGCAACCTCCTAGAGCAGAACAGGAGAGAGGGAGGACCAAGAGAGAGGGAGGACCAAGAGAGAGGAAGGACCAAGAGAGAGGAAGGACCAAGAGAGAGGAAGGACCAAGAGAGAGGAAGGACCAAGAGAGAGGAAGGACCAGGAGAGAGGAAGGACCAGGAGAGAGGAAGGACCAGGAGAGAGGAAGGACCAGGAGAGAGGAAGGACCAGGAGAGAGGAAGGACCAGGAGAGAGGAAGGACCAGGAGAGAGGAAGGACCAGGAGAGAGGAAGGACCAGGAGAGAGGAAGGACCAGGAGAGAGGAAGGACCAGGAGAGAGGAAGGACCAGGAGAGAGGAAGGACCAGGAGAGAGGAAGGACCAGGAGAGAGGAAGGACCAAGAGAGAGGAAGGACCAAGAGAGAGGAAGGACCAAGAGAGAGGAAGGACCAAGAGAGAGGAAGGACCAAGAGAGAGGAAGGACCAAGAGAGAGGAAGGACCAAGAGAGAGGAAGGACCAAGAGAGAGGAAGGACCAGGAGAGAGGAAGGACCAAGAGAGAGGAAGGACCAAGAGAGAGGAAGGACCAGGAGAGAGGAAGGACCAGGAGAGAGGAAGGACCAGGAGAGAGGAAGGACCAGGAGAGAGGAAGGACCAGGAGAGAGGAAGGACCAGGAGAGAGGAAGGACCAGGAGAGAGGAAGGACCAGGAGAGAGGAAGGACCAGGAGAGAGGAAGGACCAGGAGAGAGGAAGGACCAGGAGAGAGGAAGGACCAAGAGAGAGGAAGGACCAAGAGAGAGGAAGGACCAAGAGAGAGGAAGGATCAGAGAGAGGAAGGACCAGGAGAGAGGAAGGACCAGGAGAGAGGAAGGACCAAGAGAGAGGGAGGGTGGGAGAGAGGACCAGGAGTTAAAGGGAGGGTGGGACGGAGCTGGAACAACAGATGGAACCGTTCTGGTAGATAACCAACAGATCTCCTTTGAATCTTACCAATGTAATCATTGGATTTCCCAATATCATAGTCCCACACTGAGATGTCCAGGGTCTTTTTGGCCAGGTCGCTGTGCTTGATGTCATAGCTGAATTCCTGTAACAAATGACAAACCTCCAATCGCTGCAATTTACATCAATATCCAAATCAATATATTGTGGTTTGGACATTCCCATGTGTTCAGGGACAGTGGACTGACCTCGTTATACTCTGGGTTTAGAGTCTTCTTCTTGATATTGGTTTTGTTCTTGGCCTTCTTCCCCATGTCAGGTTTCAGGCATCTAAGAAAATCATGAGGAAGTCAAATGTCATCCTGCATTTTGAGATGGGAAAGAAAACGGCAGAACAGATATGTTCCACCGTGCCAATAAATCACTCTAACATAATGACATTTGCGTTGATTTCCAGTGAAGACCAGATAAGTCCCACTGGAGAAAACGCCACTTGTGATATAGGAATACGGACATTTCCACAAACGGGTCAGAGTATCCGTTGGCGTCCATGGCAGCCAGGTGAACGCAGCGGACCACCCCGACGATCAGACGACTCTGTGGGGTGCTGTACATCAGCGAGATCAGGATACGACCGCGCTCCTCCACGTCTCCACCTTCTTTCCCCCCCTGAGATAGAGAGGAGTGGAGTGAGGGAGAGATGGGTGAGGGGTGAGAGAGCGAGAGGGAGTGAGAGAAAGAGAGGGGTGAGAGAAAGAGAGAGATGGATGAGGGGTAAGAGAGAGAAAGAGAGAGGGGTGAGAAAAAGAGAATGAGAGAGATTTGAATCCCATCACGAAGACATGTATGTGTTGTTCCACATGCCCGTACACGCAGCTCATGAACCAATACCTCATCCTCGTACAGTGAAATGCCCCGAGCAGCTCCAGCTGTTGCAGTCTTCTTCGTCTGTGGAAAGATACCGGGAACGAGTGAAGTCCAATTAGAAAGTCAAACAAATAACATGTATTTCCTGTGTTTAACACGATGAAGCACAACTCACTGGGACGACTCTCTCGAGACAAACGTTGAAGTTTTTCTTCTGGTTGATTTTCAGTTTCTTTAGAGCAATACGGGTTTCACCAATAAACTCGTTATGTCCAAATTTGTCTTCGTCACAGACGGAGATCCTGCAAGAACCCGAGGAGGACATCAATAAAGTCGGATCAGAACATTTATCAAATCTTGTAAAGTAAAGATGTCAGCCTTTAGCTCCAGGGTTTACCACCTGTCAGAATATTTCTTAGTAACATTCTCTCCTAGTTTTAGTCAGACATTTAGTAGCATTAGTGTAATATACTTTGAAAAAAAAACATTTAGATTGCTAGAACCAAGCTATTAGTTTACAACATTGGAGACAAAGTTCATTGACACAAAGAAATTCTACCAATGTACAGTGATACAAGATATCGGAGCTTTGTATCTTGTAAAATGATGTATTTGGGAAGTCCCAGTAAATCCTCTATTTACTCCTAATACTAAAAGGCTACTGGAGGGCAGAATATTTGGCCTGCTTGGATTAAGCCATCACAAGAACAGAGAAAATGTTGTGTTCACCTCAGAGTCTTGCGCTGCATGTCCTCATCTGTTAGTCCGTGATAGACCAGGTTCTCATTCCACACAGGGTTACGGGTGTTCCTCAGGGTCTTGGTTCGGAGCTTGTTGGACTGCAGCAAAAGACAACAACAGAGATGATGACGAGGAACGCAGTCGACTCAGCTTCACCACTATGAGGATGTAGAGAGGCGAGGCGGGGCGGGTCGTGGGAGAGGCTTGGTGTGTTTAGTGCAATGGGAAATCTGGGAGATCTGGGAAATCTATGGCAGGCTTGCCCTAATGGGCGTGCGTCATAGATCTACAGACACCACTCAGTTTTAATCCGGGTGCACGGCAGAAAACAAGCGCATGTGAACACTGGGATATAAAATAACAAGTCAGTAGATCTCATTCACCTTACTGGCACCGGGTAACAGGTGCAGTTTGACATAGGGATCAGCCAGTCCATTGGAGTCCATGGGTTTCAGTCCCTGAGGGGAGACACAACACAGACAGTACTTCACCAGACAGGACAGCAGGAGCGAGGAGTCAAGAGTCAGAATTCAAACCGCGGCGATTTGACCCCGACCACTTCAATGTGGTTGTCTCAGAGTGTGAGGCAGCGTGCGGTAGCAGCTACCTTGGCTTTTAGGATGCTGCAGTGAAGGCTGTTGGTCTCTTGCTCGTAAAGCAAGCAGAACTCCAGGGCACCAAGTGTGGCTGGAACACAATTAGGAGAGTCGTTAGATGTGTCAAAATACCGGTACTACACTGCACCAAAACTCAAGAGACGACAAGTACAGCTTAAACGGCGTTGGGTAGTGAATAATGACTATAGGATACATTGTAAGAGTATCAAAGCACATTAGGACTGTCTAATGGAGACATAACTTTATCCTAGAAGCCAGATCAAATATCTGGAAATCAAGAGATGTAGAAGGTAGTCACTTACATAATTGAACTGTAGATTTGTAGCATATAGACATTGAGTAAGTGATGCATCCAACTACATATTAGCAGTGGGAAAACTCCATAGAAAAAGCTAATTGATACAGTGCAATGGAAAATAATTAGAATATGCTGTTGCTAAGTAATGGTTGGGAGACTAGCTTCAAAAACCTGCAGCTCCAGAGCAGCAGAGCACAAAAAAAAAAGAGTAGAATAAAACACTGAAATGTAATTGATGATACAAACCCATCTACAGTAACTAGATGTATAACATCCCGTACCATCAAGCCTTGGTGCTATTGCTCGTACAGAACCAGGGCACGTATAAATACATTGGAGAACAGTGATCTAGTTTGTCGAGCAATTGAGAACATTCTGCAATGCCCAACTTGCCTGTGGTAGCGGCATTGCCAACTCCATTGGGGACAGGAACCAATAGATATACTGCTATTTCGGTCATTTTTATATATCACATTAGGGAACTATTCAAACACAAGGGAAATTGAAAACCCATCATCGCTCTAGTATCCCAAATATTGTTATAAAAAACAGCATGGATATTTCGATTGGGGCTATGCGTTTGACACTCTGGCTGGATTCCGTTAAGAATAAACGTGGTTTTCTAGCCAGGATAATGTGACTTCATGCTCGTTTTGCTTTCGCTTGTGCAGGTCAACAGAGTCCAAAACACAGCAATGGGTGGTTACCAAAAAAAACACAGCAACAGCTTGTCACCAGCAAAAAAAAAACACACCAAGACGGCTAGCCTGCCAACCTAACAGCTAGTTCATGCTGAGTTGGCAAGAGATTTTCCTGTGGGCCAAAACAAGCACATGTGAGGGAGGAAGGTCTGAGGAGGGTGGCGGGGGGAAGGAACCATGCAAGCTAATCGACGCACCACAGACGAGCGAATAGCGGAGAGTCACATGTCGGCTTTGTCGTGATGGGGTGTTGACAGACGATCACAGCAGGGGTCACTTCTATTATGACAACTGCAAGTGTTTACAGTGGCCCGCGCAGTTCCACACAATTCTATGTCCCAGTTCTGCTTAGACTGAGTGGCTTTTTTTGTTGTTTTTTCATATTGATTTCGTGTAATTTGCCACCTGTGGCTTCCAATCATGTTTTCGACATCTCACAAATGATGGAAGGACACAGACTGTGTACTTCAAGTGTCATGGCAAAGAGTTTTTAAAAAAAAAAACTGTTATCTCTTCGTGATTATTAGAGTGCATTCATAGCAACATTGGTCATGAGTTAGATGGAGTTGGGTGGAGTTGGGTGGAGCTGGGTGGAGTCAAGCAGAGGCAGAGCTAATATTGTAGAGCTGACAGGACAGGCGAGCACAGCTGACCACTTACTGGCCTCATCCGAGTCGCAGCTGTTTGCCTCTTCCTCGTCTTCAGGTGGGGGTGCTTGTTGCCGTGCAGGAGCGTTGTATGCGGCGGGCTGCCTCCTGTCCTCCCACGCTGCAGGAGGTGCTCTCTCCTCCAATGGAGCAGCGGTGGTGGAGTGGCCTCCTCCTCCTCCCATCTCCAGTGGAGCTGCAACCACATACATAACGATTATGGACACTAGATATCTCCATCCTTTATGAGTGATGCTGTCGGCCCAGCTTCGACCTACCCTGCTGGGGGGCTGCAGGGGGTCTGGAACTCTGGACTGGAACAGCCTTCTGCGTCAACACTGGGCTGTCCTGGGCACCTCCCTCTGCGTAACCAGGCCCAGCCCTGCCAGTTGCCATGCAAACCTCCGCTGGTTTAGGGGCCACAGGTGGTTTGCCAGCACGGCCATGTGCCTCTGGTCCTGCAGAACATACATGCATGAGCAAACGTGCGCGCACACACACACACACACGTGCGCACACACACACACACACACACACGTATTGCCATGTCTGTGCTGTCGTGGCAGTTATCATGCGCCCTTGTCTCAGAGAATCCGTTTGATGTTGCAGGTTCTCCATTGACCTACATACAGGTTCTCCATTGACCTACACATCGGTTCTCCATTGACCTACACATCGGTTCTCCATTGACCTACATACAGGTTCTCCATTGACCTACACATCGGTTCTCCATTGACCTACACATCGGTTCTCCATTGACCTACACATCGGTTCTCCATTGACCTACATACAGGTTCTCCATTGACCTACATACAGGTTCTCCATTGACCTACATACAGGTTCTCCATTGACCTACACATCGGTTCTCCATTGACCTACACATCGGTTCTCCATTGACCTACACATCGGTTCTCCATTGACCTACATACAGGTTCTCCATTGACCTACATACAGGTTCTCCATTGACCTACACATCGGTTCTCCATTGACCTACATACAGGTTCTCCATTGACCTACATACAGGTTCTCCATTGACCTACATACAGGTTCTCCATTGACCTACATACAGGTTCTCCATTGACCTACATACAGGTTCTCCATTGACCTACATACAGGTTCTCCATTGACCTACATACAGGTTCTCCATTGACCTACACACAGGTTCTCCATTGACCTACACATCGGTTCTCCATTGACCTACACATCGGTTCTCCATTGACCTACATACAGGTTCTCCATTGACCTACACATCGGTTCTCCATTGACCTACACATCGGTTCTCCATTGACCTACACATCGGTTCTCCATTGACCTACATACAGGTTCTCCATTGACCTACACATCGGTTCTCCATTGACCTACACATCGGTTCTCCATTGACCTACACATCGGTTCTCCATTGACCTACATACAGGTTCTCCATTGACCTACATACAGGTTCTCCATTGACCTACATACAGGTTCTCCATTGACCTACATACAGGTTCTCCATTGACCTACATACAGGTTCTCCATTGACCTACATACAGGTTCTCCATTGACCTACATACAGGTTCTCCATTGACCTACATACAGGTTCTCCATTGACCTACATACAGGTTCTCCATTGACCTACATACAGGTTCTCCATTGACCTACATACAGGTTCTCCATTGACCTACATACAGGTTCTCCATTGACCTACATACAGCACAACAAGCCATGGTAGGCAACCTGGATCACAAAGCCGGTATGTTTCTGTACTGTTTCCCTGTTTCTGAGCTGCTTACCTCTGACCTGTGTCCGAGCCTGACCAGCTGAAGCCCGGGGTTCAGGGGCCGCTGTCTCTGGGGGCTCCGGGGCCCGTTGAGTGCTTGAGCCTCTGGAGATGGGCATGGGTGAGGGCAGGAACTGCTTGGGGAAACCTTTAAAGAACCAGGCGCCAGATCGCTTCCACACCTAAGACATCCCGAACAACACTTCTGTCTTTATTTGAATCCCAAATATGCCGTTTTCCCGTTTAAGGACAACAGCTCGTCAGTTAAAGAACGTGTCATGTACGCTTTGATTAATGTAAACCGTCACTTTCTATCCGGCGCCCAGCATGTCTCCTCAGTGGGTGTGAAACACAATAGGTGGTGTGTAATCGCATCAGACATCCCTGTCAACCTGCCCCCCTCCCCTCCCCCCTCAGAGACACACACACCTCTCGCTGTTCACTGCAGATCTTACAGAGCCACACGGACCGGGTTTGGCAGCCACTCTGAACTCCACATTTGGTGCACATGTGCTGCAGGAGAGGAGACGCGGATTTACGAGGAGCACGCACACGCACACGCACACGCACACGCACACGCACACACACGCACACGCACACACACACACACTTCAGCGTTTCCCAGATTTCACATTATATTGTCAACGTTTCACAGGTCAGCTGTGGCCAAATTGAAGTCTGCAATGGATCTACGCAGCTGAAATGTCTTTGTCTTTGTCTGGGTGTTGGTCACATCAGCCCCTCTGGTCTACGTACTTTTTTACAGTCCTCACACACCACTGAGCTGACCCCTGGCGCCCCCAGCTGCTCCCCACACAACAGACAGCGGTTCACCCCGTCTCCACACACCGTCTTCTTCATGTCATCCAGGCGGTTCACCAGACGCCTGGAACAGTACAACTTTCATTACTGACAGTTACCAATGGGAAAGTCTCACTGACTGATTCGTGTGTCTGTAATCCTGTCGTTGTGGTAAATCTAACTGACTAAATAATGTCTCTGTAATCCTGTCGCCGTGGTAAACCCAACTGACAGAATATTGTGTCTGTAATTCTGTTGTGATCCCAACACCATGGTGACTGTAACTAAATCACGTGTCTGTAATCCCGTCGTCCGTGTTTGTCTTTTTTTGCGGAGCAGAGGTTTTTACAAACACTGGAGGTATGACGGCTCAAATCCATTAGCCCAGATTGTCTCGGCCCTCACCCAATCCTCTCCTGCTCCATGGTCTCCATTTTCTCAGCGCGGGCGATCACGCCATTAATAATCTCCTTCTCCTCGTCAGTGAGGTCCGGACCGCAGGGACCAGGAACTGCCTGCTTGGTCCAGTTACCCCTGACAACCACATAGGAAAACAGTCTGGGGCTGAGACATCCACGCTGCATGCACGCACTTGTTTACGGTTAGGGGATCACACTCATAAAATAGAAAGAGAGATCTGTATATACACACACACTCATAAAATAGAAAGAGGGATCACACTCATAAAATAGAAAGAGAGATCTGTATATACACACACACTCATAAAATAGAAAGAGAGATCTGTATATACACACACACACTCATAAAATAGAAAGAGAGATCTGTATATACACACACACACACACTCATAAAATAGAAAGAGAGATCAGTATATACACACACACTCATAAAATAGAAAGAGAGATCAGTATATACACACACACACTCATAAAATAGGAAGAGAGATCAGTATATACACACACACTCATAAAATAGAAAGAGAGATAAGTATACAATCACACTCATAAAATAGAAAGAGAGATAAGTATACAATCACACTCATAAAATAGAAAGAGAGATCAGTATACAATCACACTCATAAAATAGAAAGAGAGATCTGTATATACAATCACACTCATAAAATAGAAAGAGAGATCAGTATACAATCACACTCATAAAATAGAAAGAGAGATCAGTATACAATCACACTCATAAAATAGAAAGAGAGATCAGCATACAATCACACTCATAAAATAGAAAGAGAGATCAGCATACAATCACACTCATAAAATAGAAAGAGAGATCAGCATACAATCACACTCATAAAATAGAAAGAGAGATCAGTATACAATCACACTCATAAAATAGAAAGAGAGATCAGTATACAATCACACTCATAAAATAGAAAGAGAGATCAGTATACAATCACACTCATAAAATAGAAAGAGAGATCAGTATACAATCACACTCATAAAATAGAAAGAGAGATCAGTATACAATCACACTCATAAAATAGAAAGAGAGATCAGTATACAGTCACACTCATAAAATAAAAAGAGAGATCAGTATACAGTCACACTCATAACATAGAAAGAGAGATCAGTATACAGTCACACTCAGAAATAAAATAGAAAGAGAGATCAGTATACAATCACACTCAGACATGAAATAGAAAGAGAGATCAGTATACAAACACAATGGAAATACTGTCATGTGCATAGTGGCTCTATAGAATAGAAGAGAGAACAGAGAGAGTTAGACAGTGAGAGATGACATAGTAAATACTTACTGCTCCTTATCACTGAGTCCAGCCAGGGCAGAAAATAAAATAGAGCGGACATGAGAGAGGAGGTTAGTACCTGGGAAGGCATGACAGGGTTAACCACAGCGGGCAGCTGTGCCCAGCGATACAGCATGACACTTACTTGACATGAAGGTTCCTCTGTCTGTCGTTGGGTACCCAGCGGTCTGAGCTACCGCCCATCACTGTGTCCGTCATGGCTGCTACGCTTTCACGCGCTGCAGACGAACACACACAGAGAAAGAGAGGAGAGAGAGAGAGAGAGAGAGAGAGAAGAGTTCAATGTTCATATGCAGAATAGTAAGAGAAGAAAGGGTTAAAGTAGAGACGCAGCGATTGTGAAAAAAACGCAACTGACAACAGACAGGTTGATGATCTTGGGAATATAGAAATATCTGTTTCCACATGAATTCACATTATTATCATCAGTCTACTCACTGCTGACTCATTCAGCCGTGTGTATCGTCTCCAGACAGCACAAATGATTGTATTTACTGATATCAATCTGAGACGGCTAATCCCCAAAACCCTCACAACATTGAATGTGAACTGTGTGAGCGTTTACGCTATCTGTCGATAAACCATGTCTCTACACAGTTCGTACTGTACAGCTCATCTATATGATCCAGATTGATTCAGCCACGGAGCATTACTCCTGCAGAGTATCGATGAAAGGAGGTGTAGGAATCTGATACTGTGTGTGTGTCTGCTGGTAAATGAACGTAAAAAGCAGGCAGAACAGCTAATCAGAAGAGCCAATCAGATGGGTCAACAGCCAATCAGCGACAGGAGAATGTACAGGTGCGTGGGGAGGATCAACAGCCAATCAGAGACAGGAGAATGTGCAGGTGCGTGGGGAGGATCAACAGCCAATCAGAGACAGGAGAATGTGCAGGTGCGTGGGGAGGATCAACAGCCAATCAGAGACAGGAGAATGTGCAGGTGCGTGGGGAGGGTCAACAGCCAATCAGCGAAAGGAGAATGTGCAGGTGCGTGGGGAGGGCCAACAGCCAATCAGAGACAGGAGAATGTACAGGTGCTGGGAGGGTCAACAAGCGTCCGGTCTAAGCTACACCGTCTCATCCGTCCAAGGCTGTAGACAGCGGGGCACTGAGGCCCGGAGCGAGACAGAAACAGAGGGAGAATGTATAAGGAAGAAAGGAGGGGGGCATAAATACATCTCATTTATTTTCAGTTTGCTGCAAGCGATCACTCGATAGAACTCCAGACGAGCACTGCGGAGAACAGCTCAAAACAGGGTGGGGTTTAACACAGTATGACTCTCATCATGCGGGAGGAGAACTTTTGTTGTAGAACTAGTCACACAACAGGCCCTGGAACAACAACAACTCGTTGCGATGTACACAATGTGTACGTGCAACAACAAATATATTCGCCGTGGTTCTCCATCCTGGCACAACATGAACTCGTCCGGTTTGGTTATGGGTAGTCATCCTGGTGAGACAGGAAGGAGGGGGGGTACAGGGTGTGTGAGCAGACATACTACTCACGCACCCTGGGGGAGGGAGGTGGAGGGATCTTGGGAGGAGCGCCTCAGGCCAGACGAAGCCTTGTAACGTTGCAGATAAACACGGTCGCGTCAGCCTGAGTGAGAGGAAACGCCTAAGTTCAAGTCAGTTCTGCCATCGCAGATTTCATTAGCCGAGACCTTCAGACCAGTCATTTGGGAAAACGAACACCACACACTGGTCATGTGCACTTGATCACACATGTACTCTCCACACCAACAGGTGTGAAAACTGCAGTTGTAAAAAAAAAAAAGGCTTTACAAAACAGATTTGATAGACTGATTGCAGGTTTGAACCAGCTGTAGTTAGTTTGATGCAGGGTTGCCACTTCAGACGGCATCATCTCGTCTCAACCGTCAGCGTTGGACCGTCAACCAGCTCGTCTTTCAGTCATCTCATTCCACCGATGAGTCAGTCAGGTTACGTACTGTGAGTGCCTTCGGAAGCAGCCGGAAACGCCTGTGCCATTTTTCAGAGTGTGTCAGAGAACAGGCTTGATACAATGATTTGCACAATTCACCACAGCAGGGTGTCTGAGACAAGAAGCAGGGAAGCAAGAAACAACCGTGCAGAGACAGTCAGAAAAGGGACCGGGGCGTGAAAGCAAGACATTTACACATCCAGGGACTCTGCAGGTGCTGGAGCTCAAAAGGTATTCACGGAAAAATCAATAGGATGACCCCACTCAACGGTATTTATGCTCCCAATGGATCTAGTTATAATTCAGACGCAACGTTTCAACCCTTTCAACCTCTCAAGCCTTAAGTTATATTAAGCCATAAGGATTGAATGGCGCGTATATATAATATAATAAACAGGAGCCACATTGATTCACCTCATCGCCTCCTCTATCTGAACACTCCCCATCGTCTCCTCAGTAACATCTCTATTGTATCGTATTTCATACATGGGTGGCGAGAACCAATTAAGAAACACGGGACTCATTCCAGCCCCTCCGGGGACAGTCACTACTAGTAGCGAGTGTGTCATTCAGCACCGCAGGCACAAGTTCCTTCCAAATTAAAACGCAAGCGAGGACAAGGAAGACAAAGTGGTTTAGGAGAAAATGGTGAACGAAAGTTACGCAGCGTGCCCGCAAACGTATGGAGTTGACGATTAAATCATCGTTTTTGTGGAAAACCTGCATTTAAAAAAAAAAGTCTGCAGTGTTGCTGTACTCACGTTATGTTAACATAAGACGGCCGACACGAAAACCAACTGTTTTATTTTACATCCGACCGATACGAGCGGAGCAAAACAAACCGCCCACCTTATTTGTAGGACCAGCTGTTCCTAAAATTGCCAATCGTTTTACTGTTTAAGTTGAAACATAAGAAGAAACATGAAATCATATTTGTCGTTGATTAATTTACCTCTGCCAGATGATGACATTAATAAAGGTTTCGCACTGGAAAGCATGGTTCAATGTTTTGGATCAATGATGACTGAATACTGCATTAATTTTACAGCGTAGGTTATGAAGAGGGTAATTCATCCTCCAACATCCACTCCCTGTTTTAAGATTGAATAAACCTTATTTCATCAAATGGATTACCAAAATCAGTGTCATTGTTTGGGATCAAACATTGCTATTGAATTACTCTGCTATGGAAGGAAGGAAACAGTCTGTCATTGGTTTAAATAAAAGTCCCCCTCTGTCAGTGGGTATGTCTTCCATTAGGGGTGGGGCTTAGATAGGAAGCCTCCCCCTCTATCCCTGGGTATGCCTTCCATTAGGGGAAGGGCTAAGATAGGAAGCCTCCCCCTCTGTCAGTGGGTGTGCCTTCCATTAGGGGAGGGGTTTAGATGCTGAGAAAGGAAGCCTGAGGCCTACAGATGGACATCACTGTAAAACACTGCACTGATTATCCCTCTACTGCAGGAGGATAACATCACTCTGGCTGAATTATTTTCTCCCAAACCCCAAAAGCTCGTCAGGCCAGTGTAGGAGGTTCTACGTCTACAGCTCGTCAGTCCAGTGTAGGAGGTTCTACGTCTACAGCTCCTCAGTCTAGTGTAGGAGGTTCTACGTCTACAGCTCCTCAGTCCAGTGTAGGAGGTTCTACGTCTACAGCTCCTCAGTCCAGTGTAGGAGGTTCTACGTCTACAGCTCCTCAGTCTAGTGTAGGAGGTTCTACGTCTACAGCTCCTCAGTCAAGTGTAGGAGGTTCTACGTCTACAGATCCTCAGTGAAGTGAGCAGGTTCTGTCTTTTTTAAGGGCTTAGTGTGAACTTATACCGTAGTGTCTCTGCAAGCTGTCTGACATTGTGTGTCAGAACACAGCGCTGGCGCCGGGAGAAAGGGACAGGAGGGGGAAAAGATGTGATTAAGGAGAGCTTGGCTCTAAGAAATAATGGATAAGAAGAGAGCTAGGGCTGATTGGTTGACCCGTCGGTTAGGATTATGGCCATGGTTTGGCCGGGCAGTTAGGGTCCTCCAGTTCTAAGACTTATGTAGGGGAACCGGGGACCATCCGCGTGTCCATCTGCGGGGAACAGTAAGGCAACATCACCTCTTCTCAAATATTGAGGAGGAACCTCCTTAGCTTGTGCACCCAACCCTCACTTCCTCTGCAGAGGCATGTATCCAGATCCAGCTCTGTTGGATAACAAACAGGAAAGATCCTCCAACCAGAGCGGAGTGGACCGGTACACGAACACATATATATGTTACTGGTATGTACATCCTCTGCAGAGGCATATGACACATTAAACGCGTATGGGAGTGTCTCACCATGATGGAAACTAACGCAGAACCGAACTGCAAATCTACAGACAGCAAAAAAGTGTTTAGTTCAAACATTCAGTTGCAGTCCCGGCTAACAACGTGGAAATGCGGGGATTTACCCAGGGCATCAATCATGAAGCCTACGTCCAACCGAATCTTCTTCAGGGTGGGCTCCTCGTGTCTCATTTTCTCCCAGCTCACACTCGGGTGAGTCATGCTTGCCATACCCAGAAGTACGCCAAACGAACAGAGATTAGGCATTCCCCCGTTTAATTCCTCACTCTTTTGTTCCTTCTCGGTAAGACATAAACTATACTGCAGCTATGGATATACCGTACATATGTTTGTATGTGGCTTAGGCCAGGATTGAGTTTATTCCTGTCTCCGTCGTCTATTTAGGGATAATTGTGAAACTCGTGCCAGGCACCCATCCGTTCTTCTGGTTGCTAGCTGTGAAGAGCTGGCACACGTCAGCTACTGGCTACCTGACACTCCGCTATGGCCCTGCCATAAAACTAGCAGGTTCCATCTTCCTGGGTCTTTGAAACGGATACTGTTTGCAAACAATGGGCCACACAACAAACACGGCTCTTTTGACAAACAGATGTTTACCATGAATAAAATGATCCTCGTAAAATAATTGTAAACACCTCACAGCAAAAGACATCTTTTCATTTTTAGATAGGTGGGGCCGGGTAGTCCTGACAATTCTCTCAATTTTGTTTCGGTAGAGCTCTCATTGAAGTATGAGACAGAAATCGCTGTCGCCCTTTCACTGTGTTTATATGGCCTCACCCATCCGCTAACAGCCCAAACCCCTGTCCCCCAACCCCCTGTCCCCAATCCACAAAGAATGATGAGGAGATCAGTGATGCACTGGAACAAGGCGCTACTGACAGACTGCCAGGGACAGAAGATTTGTGTGAGAAACGCTCATTGATTGGCCTTATTCCAAATAAAGCTTGGATTGATAGAATATCCACTCCAAAAACAGACTGCACATGCACGAATGTAGTATTATGAATATCTTCTGTGTAACATGTGTAACAGTGTCAATAGATGGATGCCGTGGTGAACAGTTTCCAGAAGGCTGCCAGCGTGAAATGAGTCAGGACAGTGATGAGGTAAAAGTCAGTTCAGCCGTCTGATTACATGAGAGACCGTTTGGTGAGTGACATGATCACTCGACAGACACTCCGTCAGCAATTACCCCCTGAGGAAAAAGCCTCTTGATGAGCAGATGGTCTTAATGACCTGGCATTTGTTGACATAGTGGGGTCAGGTATGGTCCTGT
The DNA here is from genome assembly GCA_029465975.1 of Dallia pectoralis. Classification (NCBI taxonomy): domain Eukaryota; kingdom Metazoa; phylum Chordata; class Actinopteri; order Esociformes; family Umbridae; genus Dallia; species Dallia pectoralis. The sequence continues at coordinate 13,393,363 of CM055750.1, forward strand.
ACATCACCACAGCTCAGGTCGGTCGTTCTGCTGCTGATGATTAGAAGGAGTGAGTCACTGACACACATCATGGTCTGTAATCATTTGTTAATGCTTGGACCAACACATTGGACTGACTGTGGGTGCTCGGTGAGATGGAGAGATTCAACTCGATCCAATCCAGAGTTGATGAGGAGGTCTTCATTGTAAACCTCTCTCTGCGGTTCAGCCCCTCTCATCATCACCGCGGTAGAGTTCGACAACATGTGTCCATGGGAACCCAAACTGCAAACCATTCCCGATCCCACACCGTGATGATCTCAGAGGAGTACGCGGCAACCACGTCCACACGCACACACACTCACACACACTCAGACACGTGAGAATAAACAGAATAAACATGTGCAGCAGTCAAGTATGCAAAAAAAAAGCTAAATACATCCAGAAAAACGAAATACTTACAAGACAAAGTTTAGGTTTCTGTTTCCAAATTTGGATCACGACGAACATTGCAGAGGAACAGAACCACCTTTACCAACTGTGACCATGGTAACGGAGATCAGAAGAAGGGAACCACATTGATGTGTGTGTGTGTGTGTGTGTGTGTGTGTGTGTGTGTGTGCGTGTTAAAGAGAATTACATATAAAAAATAAAGCAGTGTCCAAAATACATTGATAACGACTAATAAAACACAGGCACCTCTGTGTTCCACAGGCCATGTCGGCTGGTGATAATTTGGGTTGCATCTTACCTAAATAAAACCTCCTAACCCGAGGGCCTTCCTGCATTCACAGAAATAGACCTGAATAAGAATCAGCCTCTCTGGAAGCGTATGGTCTAAGAGCTAAGCCGTGAAAACCAACCCAAAGAACCTGGACTATGGGTACAGCCATGTATCCACCAGCCCTAAATTATGCAGTTTGCTTGCAGAGCACTTATCCTGCGCCTTCCTACATCTGCTTTTTCTACCTCTTTTATGGCCACCCCTCTTCTCTCTCTCTCTCTCTCTTTCTGACTCTTCCTCTCACACCCTCTATGATGTAAAACTCATCGTCTTTTCCTCCCCCTCTTGCTCTCTCTTGCCATTCCATTTTCTTTAATAGAGAGCGAGGTAGAGAGAACAGCGCGAGAGAGAGATAGAGCGAGCGAGAGCAAAAGGGTGTCGACCAATTGCTACAGCAGTTGGTCATGTGAAAAAAGGCAGCTGCAGATATCCCAAGTTGTTTGTTCATTCTTAATCCCCCCCCCGCTCCATGTAGCCCCCACAAGTGTGTACTATGACTGGAGTAGGTGATGGTGGTGCGCCTTAGTGAGGATATTGAGACATCAAAAACACAACGTAATCACACTTACAATGGAACAATGGAACCACCGCCAGGGAAAGACAATCCTTAAAATCATGACTTACAACCAGGTCTGTAGTGGAGGCACGTCGAGCACCAATATGTTTCACTCGTATACTGCAGCAACGCCCGGGGAAGCTTATTGCACCCACAGCATCTCCCAAATGACACTTACGGATGCTGTACTCCCACAACCTAACCGACCGACCGCAATACTGAAACGTGCAGACCTGCGAGAGTGAGGTGCAGTCTGCCACCACCACCAGTCTCATTGTAAAGAGTCACTTACTGCATTGGGCTGTATAGATACAGGTACCGAGCCTTCCTATATTGTCACTGGGCATTAATGAACCGCACATGTTTCATGAATGAATCGGATTTAAAGAATCCACGTCGAGTCATCACAAGCTATTACACCAGCTGGTGAGCACAACGTGATATGCTTCTACAATGGAAGTGTGCCGAATGTTAGTTTAATGTAAGTATTATATAGTGGTAAGCATAGTGGACATAAAATTACGTCAGGCCCTCGGGTGTATATATATATATATATATATATATATATATATATATATATATGGCATACTGGTTACAAGTATATTTACAGCTTTATAGCAAAAACGAAAAAAGATCTATTCACTTGTTCGCGTTTAAAAATATATATATTTTGACTCATAATACAAAGATAAAATCGCATTGGCTGTCACATCCGTTTTGGTAATAACGTTTCATATTTTTCCAAAATTCTAATAAATGCTCAGTGGGATCATTCAGATGAACTGATCATCATCATATGTGATGGAGAGGCTGTGACTGAGCACCAGCCTGTCCTCCTGTAATATGCCATTTGTTCAGTCTTGTTTCATTAATCATTAAATACATCTGTATTTAACCCCCACACCCACATGAACAGCAATACGCAGCCTACAAACAATAGATGAAACCCGGTATAAAGCCGTGTCCAGCCTACCTGAGAATCCAGCCCTCACTCGGATGTAGATGTCACGGAATGATGCTGATTCTGCGGTCCAAATGTGTACTGCAGCCTAGTTGGAATCGACCGCAAGCCATTCATTACGCATGCAAGTGCACGCCAGTGCCGTAACCAGGATTTTTCAAATACCGAGGTCAAAAATACCCCCCCCCCCTTTTTTTAATCAAAAGAAAATAAAAGTCTGAGTTTGAATGTTTGCGAAATGCTGCTAACCTACCTGTAATATAGGTAGTAGCAGGGCGGACTGGCCATCTGTGTGATCTGTTACTCCATCACACACAGTCATCACTTATTATTTCCCCCGTTAATCTGTTGGAGTTGTGGTTAGTGCGCTCGGCTGTCAAACAGGGCTACGTGGGTTCGAATCCCCTACCAGATGAATCATGTCTTTGGATTTTATTTTCTGAATTCCAATGTTGACCATGTGTATGATGTATTTAAAACAGCCAAACTTCAACATTTTAGCTCTAAAATTCCACATGCAGTAGCTAATATTAAGAAATATGTTGTGCTTTTACTTTTTTAGTCCCAGCCGGTCCCTGGGTAGAATCAGCTGGCTTTTTTAAAGTCCCATTCATTAAAGCTGTATAGTATTGCAATCGAAGTTCGCACTAATTCTACAATTCGAAATTCTAGTGAAATGCACCTAGTCGTTATCTAAGGGATTATGTTCACCAACTACTGAATATCATCCATGGGCCATGTCTGTCTCATTCCGCGCTCACAAGAGTACAAAGGTATAGGGAAAACATGACATGGATTTCAGGAGAAATAACTTTTGTTAATGTGTAAGGCAAGTCAAATGGATTTGTGAAATGGACCGACCGGGATTTTATATTTTCGGTGCTGAAAAGAAAGACGTTATGTTTTAGCAGTCACATCGATATTGCCCGCATAATCATACAGTAGCATATGATCAATATGGGGTGGACCAATTGTCGTGTCCCCCTGCCCCCCCATAGGATTACGCCTATGTGTAAAAATATATATTAGACGAGTTAAGTCCTGAAGACAACGACTACAGCCAACAATTTCTGTTTTGACTGACAAGACAAGTAGGCTACGTGTCCGTGACGACGATCCGTAACTTCTCGACTCGTCGGCTATTTTCCATTCACAATGAAATTACTCAAATAATATATATCACAGAAAAAAAATACCGAGGACATGACATCGGTGTCCTCAATGGTAGTTACGGCACTGGTGCACGCAAAGAAAGGGTTCGCCAAATGGGCTCTTCCCAATCACACCGATAGGAGCCGATGCCCAAGCACACTCTATGGGAGCCGATGCCCATGCACACTCAATGGGCGGTGCGTGGGTCCCTGTCATCCGTAATAAGCCCTTGGTACGCGGGGAAGGAGACCCCTGCAGTGTTGAAGTTGTCTCTCATCTGGTTGTTCTGCCCTGGATATTTGGGTGTGTTGGTTCCTTGGGTTTGAAATTCTTCTTAAAAGTCACAAATGAATTGTCAGGTTGCAATACACCAAATAAAGTAGGATAAACGCTTTCAATAAAAAAATGTAAAATACCTGACACATTCAACACACACACACACACATTTTTGTCATTATTTTATTACATTTTGAATAACTGCATCTTGCTCTTCTTTTGCACAACTATATATATAAATAACTAGATATTGCTCTTTCGCACAATTTGATACTCGAGTCTGGACATTTCTCTTTCTTTTTCTGCAATCTGCTTACACATCTAGACATTGCTCCCTTGCACTATTTAGACACATATACATTCTGTAGCGTCCAGTCAATATTGAGAAGGCCAGAACTGATGGTTAAGTGATCTTTATTTCCGTCCGTATCTATAACCAACGTAAGAGCTGGGCAAAACAGCATCTTACAATAACTTTCGTCCGTTAACATTATCAATTTCTACATTCTACGATAAACAATTTAAGTAACTCAAAAATATTTCTCTTTGACTCTACAAACCTTGTTCCCCAAATGACCGAAGCTAAACCTTGTACTTTTAATGTTTTTCCGTTGCTTTTAACTATTTTTTAGCGCGAATACTTTCAGACACCTTTCCTCACTTTCGTCGCTCTTCAAACACATTTCCGTTCTCCTGCTTCCGGTTTTCGTGGTTACCAAAATAAAGGCTCGATACCGTAATAATAAAACATTGTACCATAGATATAATCAAAATAGTGATGAACTACTCTGTCGGTCTTTACACATTCTATATTTACCCAGTGCATATGCCAAACAGGACTGGTTTGTTTGCTCTGTTTTGTGTACGTTTTAAAATGCGTGTGTACAACTCCTTGGCGAAAATACATACCTGATAGTGTTTCTGAATAGCCCAAATATCTCTAAATGCATACCCGAGTTGCAATAGGCAGCCTATTATAGCAGGGTATATCGCCATCTACTGGACAGATTGTTTATAGCAGCTCAAATAAGAGCACTATGAGTCACATGATCTCGCAGTCAGTCACATGACTCCCCCACTGTCAGTGCGAACATGTCTGCGCACTTATCTTATGGTAGAGTCAATTTAAACATTTTAAGGGAAGCTGCACGGAAGGATCTCCGTGAGTTTTTGGACAAATGTGCAGGGAGCAAGGTAAACGCCCGAATGAAATTGTTTCTGAATTATGAATTATTTTGTTTTTGTCTGAACTGTCGGGTCATCGTTAGCTAGATAAAGGCAATCCATCCACTTCCAGTCAGTCACTGGGGTTCTTCTGGACTGTCATATATTGTAGTATTGAAAAAGTGGTTGCTAGTAGAAAAGGTTCACTTGTCTTACCATTTAAATCGGAATTAAGAGTGGTGGAAACTGTGGGTACTCAAGCTATGAGGTTTGACCTCTGACCTTTTAACCTATTCAACGATAGGTTGACAGCAGAGCAGTCTGTTTCTGACAATAGGCCATATCAATATGGATAATGATGGGCTATTTGCATAGATATTATGGCTGCTATCATGGACATTTCACATGTTAAGAGTGTATTGAAACTAACAGTAGTATTGGCAATGTTTACAACTGTCTTTTTGAGAAGATAGGAGTCCTGTGCTTTGTAAGAGATCATGTCCAATTTCTCGAGGTCTTCTGTACCTATGATAAAAAAATCAGTAATCACAAATGACAACGCTTATTTCTGGGTTTAACCTAAAGGGGGTTGCCACCTGCCAGTCAATGGTTGTCTCGGGCCCGGGTTTGGTTTATTGTAAATACTCTACTGATCTGAGTTTTTTGTATCTCCATTAGCTCATACGTGAACATATTAGATTCTCTTTCATGAAAACGTATATATTGAAAGAAAGTTACTGACTTGATAATATAAAATACAATTAAGGGTAAATAGATATGTATGGTGCGCATCAGAGGATGATCTTTTGCCCATCGGGTCTACTCAAACAGTCTCTTTCGAGTCTTACTCAAGTAGTGTGTGTCTAAATATGTTGTTGACTGTTTAGGCTATCGTGTGGGACGAACATTTGACCGGACCTTTCGGATTGATAGCACAGTATTCCTTGCTGAAGGTAAGACAAACCGTGTGTACTTGGGTGTACCAACACTTTTATTTATAGGCACGCTTGGAAAGACAGAAGAGATGTTGGCTTTAGAAAACCTTAATTAGGGCAAGGGGCAAACGCTAAACGGATCCTAAACTTGCATCTTCTTCAAATCTCCCAGGAGCATGAAGTGGAGAAGATGTTCACACTCAAAGGGGGGCGACTCCCCCCTGCTGACGTGAAAAATATCATCTTCTTTGTTCGTCCCAAGCTGGAGCTGATGGATATTATTGCTGACAATGTCATCAGGTTGGTATGCCATTGCCTTGGCTGCTGTAAACACATTTTGGTTTTGCAATTACACTACACTCGCCATGGGGGGTTGGCAACCTGAGAAACTCTTGTGTTGTGAATTTGTGTTACGGCAGTGAGGATAAGATGCACTCCCCGCGTGACTTCCACATCCTGTTCGTGCCGCGGAGGAGCATGCTCTGTGAGCAGCGGCTGAAGGAGCAGGGGGTCCTGGGTTCCTTCATCAACATCGATGAGTACATTCTAGACCTCATCCCGTATGATGGTGACCTGCTGTCCATGGAGTCGGAAGGAGCCTTCAGGGTAGGTCAGGACTGGATGCGATGGGCGATCAACCATCAACTAAGACTAGAAGCTACAAACGCGTGATGTTTTTCATGCTATGTATCTGGCTATGCCGAATTAAATGCTGCTCGAAAAAAATTAATTGAGGAGAATTTTTTCAAGTGGGCCATTTAGCGCCGAGATACTTTTAGGTCTGATTAAGACCTCTACTTCTCACCACTAGAGGGCAGTGTCACTTGTCATGGGGTCTGACAGGTGTATAGTATCTGTGACCGTGTCTAATACATTTCCATCATCATAAATGTGATGAAGTCATGGCATGTAATGAATATTTGAAAAAACTCTTGACAACTGTGGTGCCAAAACATTTGACTGCTCAAGAAAAAAAACAAATATTTCTAAGTGGAAATACACTTTTAATCAGAAAAATTATCTGTACACTGCCGTCTGGTGACCGCGGTTTTGGCCTTGTGGCATGTAGGACCATTGAGTGGCAGGCAAGTAATAACCCATAACCTGTCTTTAGGAGTGCTATCTGGAGAATGACCAGACCAGTCTGTACCACACTGCCAAGGGCCTAATGACTCTTCAGGCTCTGTACGGAACCATCCCCCAGATATTTGGGAAAGGGGAGTGTGCACGGGTGAGCGCTAGCAAACGAATATACAGTTCACATTTCCGGACTGTCATAATAAAAGTGCATTTGGTTGAAATTGAGCCCTAATCTGTTTTGTTCCCCGATTAGCATGTGGCTAACATGATGCTACGGATGAAACGGGAGTTTGCGGGCAGTCAGACCCAGATCCTGCCCGTGTTTGACTCTCTGCTGCTGCTGGACCGTAACGTAGACCTGCTCACCCCTCTGGCCACACAGCTCACATACGAAGGCCTCATCGATGAGGTCTATGGAATTACCAACGGTAGGTTCCGCCCTATGCCCCGGGCAATAATCCCTTGTATGAAAGGGGCAGAGCGACGCTTCCATTTAAATACAGAGTATTTACAGAGGGCACGGCACCAAGCTTAGTGCAATATCTTCCTAACTTAAACACCACCCTGAACCTTATCCTAACTATATTGGGGACATTATAAACCTAACCTTAAATTTTACTATAACGGGTACATTTCAACTTTACCAGGGTGTAATCAGAGTTGGAATGCAAGCTTTGTCCGAAGCACTGGTTCAACTAGTCACATCATCATTACTGCCTTTAAGGCCAAACCTGATTCATAATGAAACAGTCTAACGTATAGGTTTAGGATATGGTTCCAAGATGGACAAAAACACAATATATAATAAATATGCATTCAATGACTCAAAAAGTCCAACATAGGAATGTTTAGGTTGTGTGTGCTTTTTCTACTTCTTCCTCTATTCCGTGTCCATGCGTTTGCCAACAGGATACGTCAAGTTGCCCCCTGAGAAGTTTGCTGCCCAAAAGAAGCAGGGTGAGGCTAGTAAAGACCTGCCCACGGAGCCCAAGAAAATGCAGCTCAACTCGGCAGAGGAGCTCTACGCTGAGATACGGGACAAAAACTTCAATGGCGTAGGAGCGGCACTGAGCAAGAAGGCCAAGATCATATCTGCTGCCTTTGAGGTTGGATTAATCTCCACACATCCACACGTGCACACGTGCACAGAATAGAAACAGGCAGACGTGTCTGAAGCTACTGTACAAGTACTCGTTATTTCTCAAATCTAAATGTACGCTATTGATCACTTTACATGTGCTAGGTAGACATTTAGGGGGACTTTTCAATGGCAATAATATAGGTTATCACGCTTTTATTCTTTGTTTTGTAAAAATATAAACTCAACTAAATTACAACTTAAAGTCTATTCTACACGGTAGAGAACATTAAAAGCTCTAAATAAAAACAAAACCACTGACAACAGTGTGTAATGGTAGTAGACAAAACAGAATCCTATCATGACTTTAGAATTATGTTATTACCAATTACTTCAAAACTTTGGGCGGTAACTGTCAGTGGATAATTAGCATGTGATAATTAGCCTGGAATACCACAGCTGGTGGTTATTTAATTTAAGTGAGTCTTCTATTTGTCTTGTCCAGACCTGCTTAAAATTTTCTGTAGATGGATGGATGACATAATGAAGTGAGAGCATCAGGTGTTATCCAGCCTGAAGAACCATTTATTTTTACCATCATGCCTAGCGTTTGTTTATTTAAATTTCTTAACCAGCTCACGTTTCTCTAACCTTGTTTGTAACATTGCACACCGTGATAATCTCTCATACATTTCCCTCACTGGCGCGTCATGGCGCCGTCTCGTAGATATTCCGACATGCACAGCCTTGCCTCTTTCCCAGCGTTAATTGTCGTTAATTGATTTTGTCTCGCAGGAGCGCCATAACGCCAAAACCGTTGGTGAGATAAAGCAGTTTGTGTCCCAGCTGCCTCACATGCAGGCGGCACGCAGCTCACTTGCCAATCACACCTCCATCGCTGAGCTCATCAAGGACATCACTAGTGAGACAAACATGTTTTTTACTTCTCAAACCCCCCCTGATGTACAACGTATTGATAACCATCTGATCTCGATTACACGTGGAGGAGTATGCCAGTATGTAACTTCATGTTACGGTAGCGTAGCTTGTCCTATGAGAAGCCTGTTTCTACGGCCCCAAGTGGTAAATGGATACACTTTCTCTACGATACAGCGTCCGAGGCGTTCTTCGATAACTTGACCGTGGAGCAGGAGTTTATGACTGGAGTGGACACAGACAAGGTACATGCTTCGTATTGTGGACATGCCGTTAGCTCAGATACTGGAAGATACCGTCACTAAATGCAGCTGGGGGTCGTCACTTTGACTGTGTGTGTGTGTGCGTGTGTGTGTGCGTGTGTGTGTGTGTGTGTGTGTGTGCGCGTGTGTGTTGGCACATGTGGTTCTCCAGGTCAACACGTACATAGAGGACTGCATCGCTCAGAAGGACCCCCTGATCAAAATCCTGCGCTTGGTCTCCATGCAGTCAGTCTGCAACAACGGCCTGAAGCAGAAAGTGTTTGACTACTACAGGAAGGAGATCCTGCAGGTGGAGTTTCTTCTCACCGTTACATTACAATGTTATGCCGGGGTGTTAAGTAACACTCGTACGAATATGCTGATGTGTCGATATCGCCGGCCTGTGTTGGTTTCTCCAGACTTATGGATATGAACACCTGCTCACTCTGAACAACCTGGAGAAGACTGGTCTTCTGAAGCTGCAGACGAGCACCAGGAATAACTACCCCACCATCAGGAAGACACTTAAGCTCTGGATGGAGGACGCCAATGAACAGGTGAATATGATTAAAACGTAATTCAGATATGATGAGGAAATGGTGATTCAGGCCAAATGCCTGTCTAATATAATGCTATTAATTTAATTAATTCATAGTTGCCCTAATAATGAAGTCCAGTTGTTTCTGTAACTAATTTGTGGAAAATGTGCAGAAACTAATTGACAATGACATTAACAAATGGTGAAACAACCTTCCCAAATGTACCGTGCATACTGTATGTCAGCTTCTACTTCCATTGGCCGGTATTTCTGACTGTAGAACTGTCTGTACTGATACCGAGCCTGTGTGTCTCTCTGTCCCTAGAACCCAAATGACATCTCCTATGTGTATAGTGGCTACGCTCCTCTAAGCATCCGTCTGGCCCAGGTCCTGGCCCGACCCGGCTGGCGCAGCATTGAGGAGGTTCTGAAAATGCTCCCAGGGCCACACTTTGAGGAGAGGCAACAGCTGCCTGCCGGCCTTCATAAGAAACGTAAGGACGGCAGGAAAATTAAACTGCACAAATGGATGACTTTGTGCCAGTTGGCGCTTGTCAAACACCCAATCGTTACCTTGCCACACTCTGTGTTTTGATGACCAGTCACAGCTAGCGTCGAAGGTGTAGCATTGTGGCTTGTTCAACAGCTCTGAGCTAGTCAACGCTAGCAAGAGGGGGGTATTTCTTGCGCACGCACGGAAACTCATTATTAACACAGGGTTACTGGTTGAGGGCTAGGCAGTGTTCACGTGACAACCGCTAATCGGCACAAGGTGCTAACTGCTCTCGCGTCGGAGCGTAAACTAAGCGCCCGTTTGTGAATGAGCCTTTAGACAGCCTGTTGCTCAAAAATGAATGGTGAATGATGACCTGTGGTGATCTGTTGGCTGGAGATAAAAGTAGCCTTTGTCCCGACTCTGTCAGATGTCTTAGAGCAGCAGTAGATGTATTGTACCCAGTAAACAGAACTGGACATTACTGTTGGCTGTGCATCTGTCAAGCTGATTGTGTGGGCGTGTGTATGGAAGTGGAGAGACACAAAAGCTCTGTAAACGCATTCAAGGGAGGTCATTGTCATTAAAACGGTGTGTTTGCGTATTAGACCGCTGGCTTGTTCTTGCATGTCGTTCCTATTTTGGTTCTGGATGGGTGATAATAGAAGACTGACAGGAGGTGCCCATTGAGACAGGGCACGGAGGAGTTTGATTTGAGAGAGAGGCTGGGGGTATCTGACAAATACAGTTATTTTATACTGGAATAAATGTGATGAATTGATTGTGTGTGTTTGGTGACGTGAACAGATGGTGGGTGATCTCAGGCGTGGTGTCTTGTGCGTTTACAGTAAACATATAGTGAAACGAACCCCTGTGATATCTATCGCGTTTGACTGTTCTCTCTTCCCACAGGCCAGCAGGGGGAGAACAGAACCACGCTGGTGTTCTTCCTAGGTGGGGTCACGTACGCGGAAATTGCCGCCCTGCGTTTCCTGTCTCAGATGGAGGACGGCGGCACGGAGTACATAGTCGCCACAACTAAGCTCATCAATGGTACCAGCTGGATCAAATCACTTATGGACCGCCCTGAGACCCAGACCCTGTGAGCCCGCTTCTGCCCCCTCAGGGGGGAAGAGATGCACAGCTGGACACATCAAACGGACCATTACGGACCATGTGCCAGCGCCCCGCAGGTGTGGCTGATTGATCTTAGCAACTGTCAATATGAGCTGGGGGCGGCTTCTCAATTCCTCGTGTTGTTTGCCTGCAACTAAACGCATCTAAAAAAAGTACCTGCTTTTGTCATTGTGTGGAGACAAGAAGATGTCTTCTTCCCTGGGGCGTTGTCCTGAATTATTGTGAAATAATATATTTAGCTGAAGGTATTTGTATTGTTGTTTATTTGTTTCTGCTTAGATTTTCTGTGTTGTGCAGCATAGAGCTCTTCTCACTTTCATTTTTTTTAAAGACCGGTAAATAAACGATGAACTGCTTATTATGGGTTTGAGCAACTATTTTATTCATTACAAAAACAGGAACAATTTATTTTAGACTTAAAAATGCACTCAGGTTTTGGATCACTGCTTGGCCCACATACTTCTCCAGATTTCGATCCAATTAACCATTTCCTGGTATGTGCTGGACAAACATGTCTGATTTCTTGGTGCCAGATACCTGCTGTTAATGTCTTGGTGCCACATTTTCAGTTTTCTCCACCCTGTCTAAAGAAAACATTGACCTGAGTCTGATTTAGACTTCTTACTATGGCGGTTCCGCTGTCAATATGATAAAATATTTAAAAACTAAGAAGTAAAACGGATCCTGATGTGGCCAGATGTACACAGATATTGTCTGTTCACTGTAAACTGCATTGTGCGAGGATTTATGTGGTTTAGGGAGACAATATTGGACAAACACATGCAGGCAGAGATGAGGGGAAAACTGAGAGCACATTCAGTTGTCAGCAGTACAGCTCTGCTTAGTAGCAATTAACACAATAACAGGCCTCCCGATCGTCCGATAATGGCCCTTTGCTGTCTGGAGATCTTACTCCATGTGATTTGAAAGACAACATTCTGATTGAATTAGGAGGCCATTTGCTACATGTTCCGGTGGAGGGTAAGTGCATTGGAGGTGGGGTGGATCTCCGGCTTGATCGATGGATAGTCCTTCACATCAGTTGTGACAGTTCCGACTAAAATTAGACATTTGTCTGGGTCCTCGAGACCTGATCAGAGTGCTTTTACAGTAAGACGGTCATTATTCCCAAAAATATAAAGTATGAAAACACATACTTGAGTGACACTTCCTTGTCATAATTGTATTTGTATATTAACAGATTTAAAGAAGATTATTTTGCAAAAATAGTCAGACAAAAAAGTCAGGTACTCCTATAGGGATAGTTTTTCTTCTCAACAGATTAAGCCTAGTTGGAGTAATTTTGTTACGCATGTACTGACCGCAACAGGTTTATTTATTAATGCCCCGAGACACCATTTCTCCGCATTCATTCAATTTGGGGGTCTAATGCTATTTTACAACCTTATATAGCCTAAACCAGCCTACTCATACAATCAATTACAACATGCCTACTGTATCTGCTTCCACTTCTGGCAGGCTGTCCAGTCAGTCAGCCCCTGTAACTACATGACTGTTTGTTAATTCGCTGTTAATTATCTTTAAGGAGTTCTATGTTGGCCAGACATAACCATTCATAGATAAACGTCAGTTCTGAATTCAATTAGTGAGTCCTTGTATACCTGGGCCCTGTGCAGTAAACAGCGGGGGTCGAAGACCACGTGCACGGATATGTGCAGCATTGAACAATTTTTGAGTACAAAAAACACAATTACGAAGTGAATAAATGGAATTTCACCATCTTTAAGGGGATGTTTATGAATATAAAGAGCAACCAAAAGAGGCATTCATGCCGCAGAGGATATTAAGAGATTATGCGTCAAATGTGTCAGGGACTTATGTGAAAAAAGGCAGTGACCAGGCTTAACTTTCCATTAGGAAAACCCAAGGGTTTCATGACTCTCCCGTGGGCCTATTGGTTGTAATAGCTGTTGGCCCCTCCTTTACCATTAGGGGCTGGAGAAGCAGAGATCATCTTGTTTTCCCAGCAGCCCGGTTTGGAGACGCGACTTCTGAGCGCGTCTGTGCCAATGCGCATTTGGAACAAGTTGAACATCCTTCATTTATACCTGTATCTGTTTGGGTAAGTCGTGTCTATCCATAATATTCTTGACAACATTGTAAATTGTCCCTCTTTCCAATCGTGGTTGTATCTGTCAGAGGCTTTCATGCAAACACACAATAAATGAATTAACAGTAGCCTACTCCGTTGTAATTGTATTGTAATGCATATCTGTTATAAGTAATCAAGTAAAAGACTTTTGAGGAAAGTACACTTTTCGTTGATAAATAAATTTGGTCGAAATGTTTATTGCTGCTCTTTTGTTTCATGATAGGACCCACTTTAGAACTTGATACTTTGAGTGTAGGACAATTTGATGGCTTATCTTCTGGAGAAATGCACAGTAAAATGTGCACAGTAAAATGGATGAAAGAATGAAACACTAAAGACAGCTTTAAAGGACAATAGTAGTCGATAAAGTTGTGTATTACTTTCTTAGTGAGTGAATCAGTGTATACAAACAGTTATTTTCTTTTTGCTTGGTAGTTCTCAGAAATCTGCATTATCTAACTAACTAATTATTGTCTAAAATCCAATCTTATTCCCAAAATGTCATATTTTATTTTATTAGCTGGAATTACCAACGACATGTAAGACTAGTTGTCACCTGCTTGCATTTGTCTGAAGTAAATGTGTGATCGTTTACAACAACGGAGATCAATGGCAAAAGCAGTTGGAGCTTTTTAAAATTGAATTATTAATGAAATGCACTTGATGGCAATGTCTTCACTAATGCATTGCTCAGCCAAACCAATTGGTTGCTGATGTGAACTCGGCAGTGACCTATGGACGTACAACTGAAGATGCTGTTCATCTTTATAGGACCTGTGAATGCAGAGCAGACAGATCCTGTAGACGACCTCAGGCATTGAGAGATGGAATACCAGTACCAGGACCCGATGGAGCCTGTGTCTCTCCGCTTCCTCCGGACCTTTAGGGAACTTCTGAAATTTGTCCTCTTCAGTTACACAGTACTGTTAGGGGCCTTGCTTTTAGCAGGCTGGACAACATACTTCATGGTTGCAAAATAGAAAAGGGTAATTGATGAGTGGCTCTATCATGGTATGACTATTGTAAAAGCACCAGTGTATTCAAATCTCCACGCTGTAGTGAAAGTGTTCAGTGTGAATATAATAATGTAGTCTATGTCGCATCTAGAACTTGTTCGAGCATCTTTATTTTTATAGTAATGTTTGACTTTTTTCAGAAAGTATAATATGCCAGCTGTGTCACCTTGTTTTTGACGATACTTGTGCCGTAATGGCTTTCCCATTGTGCTAAATAATTTATTATGTATTCATTAAACATCCCAAATGAATGTCTTAGAATTGACCTGCAAGATACTCCCAAGTAAAGAATCAAACAAAGAACAACAATTGCCTTCTGCAGTATGTTTCAATATATGGTTTTCATATTATTCTTATCTGAGCCTGATCTGAGGTTACATTCAAATCTGCATTGGTTTATTAGTGTTCCAGAAACAATTATGTAATCTGCAAAAAGATACTCCCTCGGACTTGAGTTTATGATTTCACACTTCCAATGTTCATGGATGGAGAGATTGGGTTCTATTCAAAAGCATCACATCTTGTCCAATGGTCCATACGTTTGGCTGCTTAAATCTTGGTCATTACTAATTGACCCTGTAGATTCAATACCTTCAGTACATTAGTTAAAAGATGACGGAGAGGAGCAGAGTGGGCTCGTGGGAGGATTGGGATGATTCTGTGGCTATGATGGTATGGGAAAATTGGGGAATGTATTTTGGAAAACAGGGTTAACCCTCCTAGCCTTGCCATAAGTGCCATGGGATCTTTAGTAAACACAGACATTTGGGACACCTTTTTAACTTAAGATACATTTTATGAGGAGTAGAAATCAAATAGCGGCTCGTTTTCTCATATTTACGTGGCAGCATCAGCAGCAAGCAACGTCGATAACCAAAGATTATAGGGGTATAAAGATTATATATGAAGAACTCCTCAGTCCTCAACCTGACATACATGTGTCACAGAAACGCGTCATAACGCGTATTACGTCAAACTGCACACGTGCAGACTAACAAATGCAAGGCACGCCTATTTAAAGTAGATTTTCACCAAAATGTAATAAGCGTCACTTTACTAGACTTGCCTGGTTTTAAAGTCTAAATAAAAACATTGGTTCAAATCCTTGTTTTGCTTGTAGATATCAATTAGTCAATTAATGATGCATTATTAATGTTCACCTTTATGGACTTGATGAAACGGTCGATTCTGACTACATCCCGGAAGTAGTGCAATGTTGCACCTCTGGGTTTGCAGAGACTTGGGTGAAACGCCCGGCTAACGCTTTCTCGCGTCTGCGCGGTCTGTGCTGACTACCTCCCGGAAGTAGTGCAATTTTGCACCTCTGGGTTGGCAGAGTCACAGAGAGTCTTTGGTAAAACACTCGGCTAACGCTCGCTGGCTCCTCCTCTGCATATTGGTGGGTTGGGTTGCCTGGAGGGCTCGGTTTAGAATTATAAGTGTTATATTCTCCACTCATACAGCGGCTAAACGACAACAACACCAACAACAACACCAACAACAACAAGCATGTTTACTCCCCCCGAGTTGCTGGTCTTTGTAGCCATGCTGTCCGCCACGGCGACAGGCTACTTTGTGAGCATAGACGCCCATGCGGAGGAGTGTTTCTTTGAGCGAGTCAACTCCGGTACCAAGATGGGCCTCATGTTCGAGGTTGCCGAGGGAGGTTTCCTGGACATCGATGTGGAGGTGAGGCCATCTTAGCGTTATACAAGGTGCACGGACTCTGTCTATATACGATTTGAGGAAATTAAATTAGAAACATGTGCTCCTAGTTATGTGCATGTTGTGTTAGTCACCCAATCTAGTAGTACTATTAGTAGTACTGAACTGTTAACACGCTGGGTAGTTACTGATAGCAGTAAATGTGTGGCTATAAATACTGCTAGGAGGAGTAAGTCCTGCTTTGGCAGAGGACTGACCCATTATTTATAACTAAGGTTAGTTAAATATGCTTAAGTTATCTAGTTAGCTGTAGATGGTAGCGTTTGAATAGGTGATATGGGTTGATTATACCAGTCTGATTAACTGGCTAACTCTCTGTATTATCAACTGACACAAAGACACGTATATAGTACCTAGTACCAGTCATAGTTGAGTGTCTTTGGTAGTAATGTGTTAGTTGGTAAGCATCACAGTGCTAATGCATCTGTTCTAGTATTGGTAGATGTTTAGCCACACAAGTTCAACGACCATCAAATCTGAAATGTCATGGAGGTTGTGCCATATGGTTATTGTGCAAGCAGGGAAGGCTTTTGGGTAACAACTCATCTTAACTACGTATTATAATTTCAATGCATAAAAACATGGTTAGATATTAGGATCTATTGCTTTTGCCATTTGGGCTATTCTGGGTTTTGAGGAACATGCTTTGATGTAATGTTAAAGTCAATGCTATGATTAAAGTATATATTTTTTTCTAAGCCGATACTTTTTATTTGCACTTTTCCAGATCACAGGTCCGGACGGGAAACAGATTTATAAAGGAGACCGGGAATCCAGTGGGAAGTACTCTGTGGCCGCACATATGGATGGCACATACAAGTTCTGCTTCAGTAATAAAATGTCCACCATGACACCCAAGATTGTCATGTTCACCATAGACATTGGAGATGCGCCCAAGGGAGATGGCATGGAGACCGAGGGTAGGTTGTGGTGAGGGTTGTCGTGAAATGTGGCATGGAAATCAATTGTGTAAGCAGATCAAAACACATTTGCATAAAATAATAATCAGGAAATCCTGTGTGTGTTCTAAATGTGTGTTCACAAGCAATGTAGAACAAGCAAAGTTGTTCACAAACAACTTTGTAGAGCACTTGGTACTGGGTCCCCAAAGGTTCTAGCGCTAAAATGATCTTCTTGTCTCCCAGCAAGGTTTGTCAGAATTGAGTGTTTCTAGTGTTTGTAGCACCGTTGAGGCAGAGGAATACGTTTCTAACATCTTTGTGCTGCATTAACTTCTTACATGAACTCGACAGAACCGCAGGTCAAACTGTTCATTCTCCTGATTGGACACACTTGCATGACAATTCAACGTAGTGCCACATTTTATGGCTACGGTTTGGAGGTACGAACCTGATATAAGAAATACAATCTCACTGTACGATATGTTTCGGTTTTGTGGGAACTCTCTTCTCCTGCTGTTATTCTTCATATTCCTCCTTTTCTCATTCAGGTGGAGGAGACACCTGGGACGGTAGGTATTTATTGTTGCATGAGGTCGGAGATGGTTAACGCTTTTGGAGGAAATGACCTCGTCCAAACCACAAGTAGTGCACATGTCCCTAGTTTGATTAATTGCCTGTTTTGTGTGTTTTGCTTAATGGCCACTCACTCGATTTCCGGCAATGACTTGGCGTGAGACTGGATTTAGTCATGTGTGCCCACCTGGATAATTGGGTTAACTGTTTTACTGTCATCTAACATAATAATTAAATAATTTTTGTCTGAAATATAATATCCATGTACAAGTGTCCAGTCAATGCAGTGTTATTCACAGCACCACCAGCTCATACTGCCTCGTGTTGAATGTTCACCCAAATGTTTGTTACTGCAGATGATATTTCATAGGAGACACACCTGTAAGAAAGTCTTGAACTATATTGAATTTATATGAACAAACGATAAGGTTTGATATGCAAATGTTTCGTAAGTACTTAATGAATTCTGCATAGTGGGTTTGGGTGGCATTATGTTGTCAAGTTTGCTTTTCACACTTTTTAATGATGACAAATTAAATTAAACTGTCAACCCTGCTACCTAACATGGTATATTGTATTGCTAATGTAAAGACTCCAAGCTCCATTTTAACAGATACCGGTGCATCTCACTCTCATCCTCAGTGCCAGTACCCTCTTTACTGTATTTTCTACAAAGTGGTGTTGTATTGCTAACCATGTGTGTGGTGGACATTTAACAATTGTAGAAACCAGTAGTATAATAGCCATAAGCTGATTCAATCTTAAAATATACAGCTACTTCGAAAAACCAAGTGGATATTTCCAGTGAATGTGGTAAATTCCAGTTTCCTAGTTGGATACAAACACACCAGTATTACTTTAATAATGGGAGTTGAGAAACATTTTTTTCAACCAGTAGATGCTTACATTTGTCTCATATTTTCTTTGGTCGTGTATGATTTAAACCTAACTTGAGCTTAAACCTGATGTTACGTACAGTTGTTTTTGAATCACGAGACCATTCACTGGTCATTGCTGTTGGCTTTTGTCAATGCTGTTGGCTTTTTAAAAACAATTTCTATTACGTATTTTAATCTGGAACTGGCATAAATATTTTTACAACTAACTCCAATGAATCCAGAGCGTGCCTGAGCTACTGACATTGTTCTGGCGCATTCTAGCATGTATCTGCATATTTCCGTTAGCAATTCATTTGCAAGTGTTCAATTACTCCAATTGGTACCACAATTAACACTCTTGGGAAAAGGCTGCCAATTACACTAAAGACGATTTTGTTTAAATAATATTCGATTTTAGTATCAGGAATCGGCCACAAAGCAGATTTAACTGACCCAATTAATGTCAGCCCTACTTCAGGTATTGGTTGAAACAAAGATGTCACGGCTTATTGGTACGTGTGATAGGAAAACAGTTCCCCCTCAACTTGGTGTCGCTTGAATGAGATAATATTAGCCAAATCTACAATTAACTATGTTGTTGATTTTTATTACATATACTTGTGTGTGTGTGATTCTTGGGATAATTGTGACTGCGTTGTTTACAGCCCACCAGAACAAGCTGGAGGAGATGATCAACGAACTAGCGGTTGCCATGACAGCAGTTAAACATGAGCAGGAATACATGGAGGTCCGAGAGCGTATACACAGAGGAAGTAAGACCTGTCAAAACTAAACCATGGCATTCTTTGTTAACTGGAAGTTCTTGTATGACGTTGTCATTGGATGTAGTCAATGCATTTTCCTTTCTCCTTCTCTAGTTAATGACAACACAAACAGCCGAGTAGTACTTTGGTCCTTCTTTGAAGCACTTGTGCTGGTAGCCATGACCCTTGGACAGATCTACTACCTGAAGAGATTTTTCGAAGTGCGGAGAGTTGTGTAATACCAGGCCTTTTTTTTTTTACAATGAAAACTGAAGTGATTCACTGGAACGACTAGCTGGACCCTACTTCAATATTGGAAATCAAACAACTTCTGACCAGTTTCTTGTTTTCTGCTCTTCGTGTACTTCTTGCAATGATACCATGTATGTGTTTCTTTTCAATGAAAACTGTGTTGGCGTTGACTCTTCCAGTTCAACATCAGTTGTACCGAAGTGGGACTTTTTATTTAATGATTCTACGGTTTGAGTACTTACACATTGAAACTAAAATATGGGATACCAGTGAAAATACCAATTAGACGCAATAACTCACTTTCACATGCTGATTTCATAATAACCATCAAGCTCTGTCAACCATATGCAAAAAAAAAACTGCTATCAAGCGAGGAAAACGTCTGGTGTTAAGAACATTTTGTAGTCGCATTTAAACTCCAGAATAAGCGGTTGCCGAGGTCAATTATGTAGTTGATACTGTCATTGTGGGAAGTCATAGCTCAGGGATAATAGATGAGTTTCCCACTAGCAACCAGGTGGAGGGCTGTTGTGTATATTCCCCGGTCATGTGTTGTTAAAACGTGGTTATAAACGCACACAACGCAGTAGGTTGGCGACACATGGAATTGAGTGTTTTACATTTATCTGAAATGTTGTTAATTTAGTTGGTTAGACCTCTGTTAAGTTTGCACTAGAATACATTTCATCTGAGGGATTTATTTTGTTGTTGTACAAACGTCTTTTTAACATCTCGGTGCCAATCGGTCACAGTATGCGCAATGCATATTTAATGATAGAAATGAATTGACCTAAGGTGCCAGAGGTACTGTCTGTATTATAATATTGATTCTACGTTTTTGAGTAAGACGCAGTACTAGAGAAATGTTGGTGTGAGATCTGAACTGTTGAGTTTGATGTAGTTGCATGAGCATACAGTTGTACCAGTCATGATGAATTTATCAAATGGGGACGGTTTTGTACAGCGTTTCTTCTTAGTTTGTATAGTTTTTTTGGTGTTTATTATGGCTCTACATTTAGGGTGAGAATTTATATAAAATTGAATAACTGGAGCCAACACATACAACAGACAAAACGTCAAGGAGACATTTTCAAACTTTAGATCAACAAATAACCTAAACTCTGTTTAAAATAATAAAGTTGAATATTCCTCTTGATTTTGATTGCTTGTAAGTTGCAATAATTTACAAATATACTAGTTATGATCCTTCATGGGTCAGGACAGTTCAGTAAAACAGTAGGTGTAAATGGAGGCAAAATAATACCTGCCACCTAAAGATTTTTCATCTGGTTAAAGTATTTTTATATCCAGTTCTTTCATATTAGCATTTGTTATGGGTGGTAGACAAACGTATGGGATTAAAGCATCTGACAAGTAACTGAAAGGTGGTAAAGTCGAACCCCAGAACCGGTAAGTTGTCCTGTACTTCAGCTAGACAGTTCACACCAGTTGCTCTTGCAGACATAATCTAAATGACTTGAATGTAAAAACCGCAAGCTAGGTTTGTCAGTAGTTGTGCCTATCAACGGGCAAATTCAGTTAATCAAATACATGTGATAGTTTTATTGTCAGCATCTCAGAGGTGGTTTACAAGTATAACTTGATAAGTTCATCGCTGACTGCAGAAGGAGTAAGGACCCCGAGGTCGGTGAAGAGAAGTGTGATCAGCGACGGCGGGGTGTAGTCAATCATTGGGTGTTCTTCCGCCAAGTCTTCCACTGCCTTCAGCGTGTCTGCTTTATACTGAGGTACAGAGTGTCTGCTTTATACTGAGGTACAGAGTGTCTGCTTTATACTGAGGTACAGAGTGTCTGCTTTATACTGAGGTACAGAGTGTCTGCTTTATACTGAGGTACAGAGTGTCTGCTTTATACTGAGGTACAGAGTCAAGTGAGAAAACCAAATGGCAGACAACCAAATCACTACATCCTCCTGACCATATATGTTAATGGTATTACCTTAAATCGGTCTGGGACATCCTGCTGGTTTAGAGGATAAAGTCGGACAAACTTGAAGCTTTCTGCCACAACGTAGAAAGGCTTGTTGTGAGCTTTGGAACACACTGCTAGTTGATAGGTACCGATCTGTCCAATGAAATGTATGGAATTTGTTATGAATCGTTGTGTGGTAATTGGTGACAATCCTAGAGTGTAAAAGAAGCCTATTGCAAATGTATTTGTTTTGCAGTTATCTATCGATATACCTTGTTGATAATGCCGCCACTTTCCACCACTCCCTCGGCACCCACAATCACCAGGTCCACCTTTTCCATGATGTACCTTTAATGAACATTTGCTTTGTAATTACTATGTAGAATACATAAAACACACTTCTTCCTTCATAAAGGTGACCCGTATGAAATAAATGTGGGTATTGTGAATAAAACACTACAGAAGCTGACTTGTAATTTCATGAACCAACTGAAACAGATTTTCATATTCACCCCACTGCAGCATCAAGAACCATCGTGACCGGAATGTTTAGTCTCCGTAATTTCTCTGCCATTTTCTGTCTGAAATAGAAACCAAATAGTTGACTTGAATATATTCCTTTCTATGTGGGGGCTTTTATTTGATGCGTGTATTGGTGTTGAGCACACACCCGGCAGAGTCTGGTTGGGACTCTGTTACGTAGACAGTGAAGCGTTTCTTGTCCGCTGCAGCGCTCTCTAGGACCCTCAGAACCACCCGGGAGGACGAGTGGGTCAGTATTTTCTGTGAATGACAGAACAGGGTCAGAGGTCAAGTCATGGTGTGTAGCAGGTTTGGGAGTCTTTATTTTTATCGATTTTATTAAAAAGGAAGTATTTACGGCTCCATCCTTGATAAAGGTATGACAGAGTTTTGCTACTTTACTCCTGGAACTGGATATTTTCTCCAGAAAGAGCTCCCCTCTCTCTACCATCACTTTCTTGCATTGAGAGAGATCCTGTTTGGGAGACAAAAATAACATATCAAATCATGGTATGAGAGACCTAACATATCTGGATTGGGGAATTTCAAAAAGGGAGCTTCTCAGTGTTATTTTTTTCTCTACTCACGGGGTGCAAATGTCCAAATGAAATAACGGGCCCAAGCGAACACTGCTCTACTCACGGGGTGCAAATGTCCAAATGAAATAACAGGCCCAAGCGAACACTGCTCTACTCACGGGGTGCAAATGTCCAAATGAAATATTGGGCCCAAGAGAACACTGCTCTACGCACGGGGTGCAAATGTCCAAATGAAATATTGGGCCCAAGAGAACACTGCTCTACGCACGGGGTGCAAATGTCCAAATGAAATAACGGGCCCAAGAGAACACTGTGCAAATGTCCAAATGAAATAACGGGCCCAAGAGAACACTGCTCTACTCACGGGGTGCAAATGTCCAAATGAAATAACGGGCCCAAGAGAACACTGCTCTACTCACGGGGGCAAATGCCAAATGAAATAACGGGCCCAAGAGAACACTGCTCTACTCACGGGGTGCAAATGTCCAAATGAAATAACGGGCCCAAGAGAACACTGCTCTACTCACGGGGTGCAAATGTCCAAATGAAATAACGGGCCCAAGAGAACACTGCTCTACTCACGGGGTGCAAATGTCCAAATGAAATAACGGGCCCAAGAGAACACTGCTCTACTCACGGGGTGCAAATGTCCAAATGAAATAACGGGCCCAAGAGAACACTGCTCTACTCACGGGGTGCAAATGTCCAAATGAAATAACGGGCCCAAGAGAACACTGCAAATGTCCAAATGAAATAACGGGCCCAAGAGAACACTGCTCTACTCACGGGGTGCAAATGTCCAAATGAAATAACGGGCCCAAGAGAACACTGCTCTACTCACGGGGTGCAAATGTCCAAATGAAATAACGGGCCCAAGAGAACACTGCTCTACTCAAATGTCCAAATGAAATAACGGGCCCAAGGGTGCAAATGTCCAAATGAAATAACGGGCCCAAGAGAACACTGCTCTACTCACGGGTGCAAATGTCCAAATGGTGCAAATGTCCAAATGTCCAAATGAAATAACGGGCCCAAAGAGAACACTGCAAATGTCCAAATGAAATAACGGGCCCACACTGCTCTACTCACGGGGTGCAAATGTCCAAATGAAATAACGGGCCCAAGAGAACACTGCTCTACTCACGGGGTGCAAATGTCCAAATGAAATAACGGGCCCAAGAGAACACTGCTCTACTCAAACAAATGAAATAACGGGCCCAAGGGTGCAAATGTCCAAATGAAATAACGGGCCCAAGAGAACACTGCTCTACTCACGGGGTGCAAATGTCCAAATGAAATAACGGGCCCAAGAGAACACTGCTCTACTCACGGGGGCCCAAATGAAATAACGGGCCCAAGAGAACACTGCTCTACTCACGGGGTGCAAATGTCCAAATGAAATAACGGGCCCAAGAGAACACTGCTCTACTCACGGGGTGCAAATGTCCAAATGAAATAACGGGGTGCAAATGTCCAAATGAAATATTGGGCCCAAGAGAACACTGCTCTACTCACGGGGTGGCCCAAGAGAACACTGCTCTACTCACGGGGTGCAAATGTCCAAATGAAATAATTGGGCCCAAGAGAACACTGCTCTACTCACGGGGTGCAAATGTCCAAATGAAATATTGGGCCCAAGAGACACAAATGTCCAAATGAAATAACGGGCCCAAGAGAACACTGCTCTACTCACGGGGTGCAAATGTCCAAATGAAATAACGGGCCCAAGAGAACACTGCTCTACTCACGGGGTGCAAATGTCCAAATGAAATATTGGGCCCAAGAGAACACTGCTCTACTCACGGGGTGCAAATGTCCAAATGAAATATTGGGCCCAAGAGAACACTGCTCTACTCACGGGGTGCAAATGTCCAAATGAAATATTGGGCCCAAGAGAACACTGCTCTACTCACGGGGTGCAAATGTCCAAATGAAATATTGGGCCCAAGAGAACACTGCTCTACTCACGGGGTGCAAATGTCCAAATGAAATAACGGGCCCAAGAGAACACTGCTCTACTCACGGGGTGCAAATGTCCAAATGAAATATTGGGCCCAAGAGAACACTGCTCTCTCACGGGGTGCAAATGTCCAAATGAAATATTGGGCCCAAGAGAACACTGCTCTACTCACGGGGTGCAAATGTCCAAATGAAATATTGGGCCCAAGAGAACACTGCTCTACTCACGGGGTGCAAATGTCCAAATGAAATATTGGGCCCAAGAGAAAGAGAACACTGCTCTACTCACGGGGTGCAAATGTCCAAATGAAATAACGGGCCCAAGAGAACACTGCTCTACTCACGGGGTGCAAATGTCCAAATGAAATATTGGGCCCAAGAGAACACTGCTCTACTCACGGGGTGCAAATGTCCAAATGAAATATTGGGCCCAAGAGAACACTGCTCTACTCACGGGGTGCAAATGTCCAAATGAAATAACGGGCCCAAGAGAACACTGCTCTACTCACGGGGTGCAAATGTCCAAATGAAATAACGGGCCCAAGAGAACACTGCTCTGCAAATGTCCAAATGAAATAACAGGCCCAAGAGAACACTGCTCTACTCACGGGGTGCAAATGTCCAAATGAAATATTGGGCCCAAGAGAACACTGCTCTACTCACGGGGTGCAAATGTCCAAATGAAATAATGGGCCCAAGAGAACACTGCTCTACTCCACGGTGCAAATGTCCAAATGAAATAACAGGCCCAAGAGAACAACTCACGGGGTGCAAATGTCCAAATGAAATATTGGGCCCAAGAGAACACTGCTCTACTCACGGGGTGCAAATGTCCAAATGAAATAACGGGCCCAAGAGAACACTGCTCTACTCACGGGGTGCAAATGTCCAAATGAAATAACGGGCCCAAGAGAACACTGCTCTACTCACGGGGTGCAAATGTCCAAATGAAATAACGGGCCCAAGAGAACACTGCTCTACTCACGGGGTGCTCCAGTGATGTGAGACTGATGAAGCGGAGGAAAAGTTCACCACCAGATGACACAGCCACAGAGGAGTCAGCCTCCTCCAGACGTCCAATGGTCCGTTTCAGATTTTCTCTCAGGCCCTGAATGGTCTCACCTGTTCACAAACATACATCAGCCCACCAGTTGATTAAACTATTTGCCTATTTTTGGTGATAATTTTTCTACCAGCCAATGCCCTTCGCAAGTAATAGTGAGTGTTACTTCAATTTAGTGAACCTTATCGGACAGGATAGTTGCCTTTCGATTCTCTACTAATTAGGTAAAGGAGGGTATAAAATGACTGACTTTGGTCTCTTTTGAGAAACTCCAGGAGAGTACGGATTGCTGCCACAGCAGAGGGCACCTCAGGGTCCTCACTCATCTGTGTTCTGAAGTAGTCCACCAGCTCTGTAAACAGACAATGAGTCAAAGTTAAATCCAAACACATGATTCTTCCAGGAAATGTGAAATGCACATCCACTTGATTACACGCATTAGAAAAGCACATATCTTACTGTGTATATATAAAATGTGAATTTTATATTCTATATCCGCACAAATATATCTTACTGACTACAGAATCAAGCTTTTGTTTTGGTCACACCAGTCCCTGTCTGGTGGGCTGAAAAGGAGAGTTGACAGGAAGGACCAAAGACTTGCCAGAGAAATGCTGCATGTATGAATGATCTCAGACCCTAAAAGAAGTGTGTTCCACTACCATATCAAACATTATAGAGGACATCATGGCAATTGGAGAATGCACAAAATAACTGTAAAGCAGGGGCTTTAATGCTAGTTTTAAAATAAAGTATATTAAATTTAAATGTCAACTCACCATCTTCGTCCATTCTGTCAATAACACGAGAGCCACAAAAACAGAGTCCAATTAATGAGTATTTAAATAGTTGATCTCTTCTGGCCGACTAAACGTATAACTGGCAACGTACTGTTAATAAAATAGCAAGTGACACTACCTGGTTATCTAGACCGCAATGACTATGTACCAAATTCGAGCTGATAAAACGACTGATGAAACAGCCACGTTTTTCCTCTGACGACTGACGTATAAAGATATTTCAAGAGTTGCTTCGTACGTTTTGACTGAACACACTGGCGTGTGTAAAATACAATACGTTTATTAGCAAATTCTGTCGCACGGACACATAATTAGATGTGAATGTTCATGTTTGGGAAGAAGTATCAGAAGTCGCCATTTGATGACGCAATGTTTCCACGTTTCTCATTGGCTGTTTCGGGAAGAAATGGGCGGGGTTTTGTTGGAGCCCTGGCTGCTAGTTACATAGCATGTTCTGTTATGGTGATGGCATCTGGTATGTGCACATATTCACCATATATCATAAATTCAAACAGTTATTCAGAGTTAAAAGAGTATTATATAACTTGCGACAACATTAGGATTTAATTGGTTTTCTAAAATATTTAAACATATACACGGTTTGCTAAATGTTTCTATCTATTTAGCTACGTGGCTAACAATTAGTACTGTGGTACCAAATAATTTATACAAAAAATACATGTATGATGAGTAGTTATCTTCATAACAACAATAACAACCTTTGTGCTTTTCTACAGAAGATGAAGTCAGTCTTCTGGTCATTGTAGTGGATGTAAATCCCATTTGGTGGGGCCAGCAAGCTAACAGAGAGCCTCAGGTATTTAACTACTCATCATTCATCAACAGGGATAGCCTCTGGACTGAAATATGCCTAATTGTGTCTGCTCTTTCCTTAGTTCACTTTGTCCAAGTGTTTGGATGCTGTCATGGTGATGGGTAACTCCCACCTAGTCATGACCAGGAACAACAAGCTGGCTGTAATTGGAAGCCATTGTCAGGAAAGGTAATCTACGTTGTTTGTCGATTAACTGAATGCTTCTTAAAGCTGGTTTCTGTAATTCAATGATATTGTGTTGTAACTTCACACCTCTTCTCGTCCATTGCCATTTGTGGCAGTCATTTTTTGTATCCTTTGAAGCTTTGGAAATCCGGAGATGTTCAAGGGGATGACAATCCAGCGACCAGTGGGGATGGCAAATATGAGCTTTTGACAGTGGCCAATGATCTCATGGCAGAAGAGATCAAGATCCTCATGTCAAGAAGTAAGCGCAAAATTATCTTTGTGTACACTGCCATTAAATGCATGCTGTAGGACTGAGCAGTTATTGTTGTACTACTCTAATAATCTGTCTTTGATGTATTACAGCGAAAGTGAAGGGTAACCAGACAGATACTCTATTGGCTGGATCACTTGCTAAAGCTCTCTGCTGTATCCTTGCCATTAAAATGCTTAATAATTACATTTACTGGATCAAACGGTGCAAAATAGTCCCCACGATGTCAAAGATCCAGCTCCATATTTGACACAATTGATCTAATACCGCACTCCAATTTATCATGTATTTTATCGGAACCAATGGGCTTTCTCTACAATGTATAAACACCCCACTATATCAAGCTTACATTCAATGTGAGTGATTGTTGTGTTTTACTTTTACTTTCCATGTTCAGATATCCACAGAGTCACGAAGGAGTTGGAAGGTATTCAGAGCATTGAAATTTCTAACAGGTCTATTTACCTGTCTTCGAATTAAAGAGTTTTTGTGAATTTTTTATGATCCATGTTTCTTCTTATTTTTCAGCTGGACAAGAAATTAAGTCCAGGATATTGGTAAGACTTCGCAGAAGTCTGTTCTTATGTACTAATTTGATAAATGTGTTTTTAATGCATTTGTGTAATTGTGTCGAAGGTCATAAAAGCAGCAGAAGACTGTGCTTTGCAGTACATGAATTTCATGAATGTGATATTTGCTGCTCAGAAACAGGTAACATTTATTCTTTGGATTGTTAACTAACTGTGTATATTTTTTTCTATTTCATAAGCATAATAAAGAAACTGTGCTGTTTTATATTTTTCAGAATATCTTAATAGATGCCTGTGTGTTGGACTCGGACTCAGGTCTTCTTCAACAGGTATGTTTTGATTGCTTCATGTCATAAAGACGTGAACAAAAATGTTTAGAGCCCCCGTTAAGGCATGTACATGTGTTTCTACAGGCCTGTGACATTACTGGAGGATTGTATTTGAAGATACCACAGAAGATTGCTTTGGCACAATATCTTTTGGTGAGCCTGCAATTACTAATGAAAATAAAGATTGATTCACCTTCCAGTCATACGCTAGTATGTGATGTTGGTTACATTGTGTCTTGCCTGTGTAGTGGGTATTCCTGCCAGACTCTGAACAACGCTCCCAGCTGGTGCTGCCGCCTCCTGTCCATGTCGATTACAGAGCAGCATGCTTTTGCCACAGAAACCTCATTGAGATTGGTTATGTTTGCTCTGTGTGTTTGTCAAGTAAGGTTTCGATTTTTATATACGTGTATAGAAATATCTCAGTTTTAAATAAGTGGTGTAAATTAGCTGTCGATATTATTTCAAGCCCAAATGAACTAACCTCATTCTCTCTTCATTCTCTTGTAGTATTCTGCAACTTCAGTCCGATATGCACAACGTGCGAGTGAGTACCATAGACCTAGTCTGGGTGGATAAGACTGTATTTCAGTGTGTTCAAACGTTTTCTTTTCAAGCGACAACATGAAATTCTATTTTCTGGCTTTCGTCTGTGCAGTGACCGGAGGAATCTTGTGTGCTGTCTATCTTCCTGTACAGTTTACTTCAGTTGTAGACATTGGAGGAGTTTGTGGTTAATTTGTCTTAATTTGTTTGTATTCATTTTTAAACATATTTTTCTTGTAGGACTGCCTTCAAAATCCCATTGCCTCAGATGATAAAGACAAAGAAGAAGAAACTCAAGCCATCAACGTAACAAGCAAATGCTTGCTGTACATGGACCCTGAAAATGTACCAAGGGGTTTGCTTAGTCTGATTTTACTATACCTTTTTTTTTATTGTTTATCACCTTTTTTGGTAAACTATAAATTGTCATGAAAATATTGGGTTAGGCCACGGATGGCTGTCAGAATGAACACAGGGTTAGGGTTAGACATTGAGTTTATGAACACAAAACATAACATGCAATTGAAAAAGTCTAGCTTTTGATACTTTGAAATATAAAATGTGGTCTATTATCAATCGTTTCTGTCTTCTTTGTTGCTACTGTGTATTATGTGTTTTAACCCTTTTCAGGAACCTATCACAATAAGCTTCCGTAGAATGTTTTAACCACGTGACCTGATGCTGTTGATCGCGCATCAGATTTAAATGAGTTACGGCCAAAAGAGGCGGGGTAGAAATGGAAGAGGAAACCAAAAGCGAACAAATCAGGTCGTACTGCGCAGGTGCGAAGCTTCATACTTCAAAAAAGGGGCGTTTCCTTTTCTGGAACCGGTAACGAGTTTTCGCTACTAGAATATCTGGCTCGAGAATATCTGGAAGCGCATACCGACGTGTCACTTCAAGCGTCCCATCACAAGTTGAAATGTACGTTTGTTTTTTAATAGATACCGGTTTGTATTTGGCTTGGTTTGTAATAATTTGGCGTTGTGGCTTTATAATTATTGTATACCGATTGGTTGTTGTTTTCGTTACATCTTAGACTAGCGTTGCTTAAGTTATATGCTAATGCTAAGGTTAGCACAACAAGCTATTGAATCTAGCTGTTTAGATAAGACAAACGTTGGCTATTGCAGAAGTTGTTCTAATGTGTCGTAGTTGTTGTCTATTTGTAATATTAATTATAGATTGATTGTTAATTTGGACCAAACTAAACATATACTGTAGCTTGCTAAATGGAATGGTATTCATATTTTGTATTGGTTATGTATTTTAGTTTCAGTACTGAACTTCAAACAACAGCCCTACTGCAGCTAAAGTTGTTAATTACAAATGTTTACGTAGTGCTAGGCTATTACATTTTAATCCAGGTTTTGTTTTCAGTACTGGGTTGGTTCTATGAGATTGGGTGGTATATTTATCAACTGGACCACACAAACATGTGTGCAGTAGGAGAGTCCTGAGTTATTTTTACTTAGGCTAATCATTCTTGACTGTTTGCTGAAAAATAATGTATTTAGCCAAAAAGTATATTTTATTGGTCTGTATGAAAAGATTATCAATGTTTGTGAATCGACAATTATGTCAATTTGGCTATTTATTATGAGAAGTGGTGCCATGTTAATTTTAGCTTACCATTTATTTAATAATGTATTATGATTGCATCCAGTTCAAGAGTTTTTATTAATTGGGCAACCAGAATCTAAGATAAGTTCACTGGAGGCTAATAGAAGGATCACATTTTTTTGTGGGTTCTACATCAGCTGGAGGGAATTAAGGTGAAGTATGGCCGTGGAGCAACAGAGAGGAATCCGAGTCACGAAAGCTGAGCTTCTCTGTAAGGATTCTTGTGGTTATTATGGCAACCCTGCATGGCAGGGCTTTTGTTCCAAATGCTGGCGAGAACGAACCCGCAAAGCCGAGGCTGACCAGCAGGAGACTGGGTAAGGGTGTCATTGTCATTCGTAACATTTGTAACGATCGTTTACTCAAGTTAATCATAGACAGTCGTTGAATTGGTAAATATTCAAATGTTCCCTTTTCTGTTAGGCCCTGCAATGATGCTGGTTTTCCCCTTACGTTCTCTAAATTTGAAGAAAAGAAGAATATGGAGAAGGGTCGGCGGGTTAATACGATGAGGAGGCTCTTCTGGGGTGGTCCCTCCCCTCCTAAACGACCAGGTGATTTCCTTCTGGACAGTCCAGTCATTGATTAAGCACATTGAATGTACATGTGGTCATAGGTTTTGATGAAAAGGCACGTCAGCACTGAGTGTCCTCATGTCCTTTCAGAGTCTACAGAGGGCGAGGCAGCCGCCTTAAAAGCCTTTCAGAGCCTTGAGCCGGGAGATTTTACCAGTTTCCTAAAGCTACTTCGGAAGCCTTCCTCTCAGCGTCTGCAGTCGCGTTGCACTGCCTTTGTCAACACCATGGAAGCTTACCACGTAATGTGCTCTCTGTTGTCAGCAATTTGGCCTCCACAATTACTCATCAATTTTAACTTCTGTTTTTAAGGTCCGAACTGTCTTTACCAGTTGTCAAGTATATTTCCTTTAGCTGCATCTTGTGCTTCTTTTAATGTTCATGTTTGAAGTTAATGTTATACTTTCTTTTTGATGCAGGGTCTGCCAGTGCAGAAGCAGTCTGACCTGGTTCAAGACTTTTACCAGAACATTGCTGTCAATTTCAGTAGTGAGTAATCAGGCGATTTGCCGTTTCTGAAACTCACACATTGGTATGATGTACTGTGCAGTCCATGAGTATTTGAACAGTGATACATGTTTTGTTGTTGTTGTTCTTTACTAAAGCCTATTGGATTTAAAATCAATCAATGGCTAAGAGGTTAATGTGCAGAGTGTTGGCTTAAATATTGGGTACTTGCACTGCGAAGAACCATTTTTTTTGTGAACCTGAATTAGAGCATTTTCCATACACAGATAGATCTATCTATAAACTACTCATTGAATTAATTGTCTGCTCAATTATGTCTATGTCATCCATTTACAATCTCTGACAATGGCGTGATCCATCAGGAACCTAGGGCATGCATTTAGCCACCAGGCGTTGGTCAACTGTTTTGTTTGTCTGTCTACAACTGTACGTGCCAACATGTTTACACAGGGCACACCTGTAAAGGAGATGCCAATTAGTCCATCAGTCTGGTTGTGCAAACATCCATGCTTAACTCAACCATGCCTTTAAAATGATTGATTTCTCACTTAGAAATTGATCATTTAATTTTTTTGTATTGGTTGTGTAAGTCCTACTTTCAGTGCTCCACTCATTGTGCACACTGTCTGTGTCTGTGTCTGTATCTGTGTCTGTATCTATGTCTGTGGCTGTTGTGTGTTGTCAGTAAAAATTATACAGGATGTATAGTTTAGCTAGGAAACCAAATGCCAGAAATTCTTTGAATACAGCTATGGCATAAACTGGAGGAACTTATTCCTCTGGAAAATTCGGTCACATATCTTTTAACATATAAGGTTTAAACGTATAGCTTACTGACACTGCACCTGTTGAATGTGTTGGCTCTGGTAGGTTTACCTGAGGTTCAGCTCTCTCAGATGATGGAGCACTTGGAGAAGCTAATCATGACGCGTCTTCACAAGTGGGTCTTCTGCCACGACAGCTGTGATGACGAAGTGAAAGACTTGGCTCTCCAGAAGAGGATACGGTCAGATTGCGATGCCTATGTCTCAACTCAATTGACCATTATTTCAATGTCCTTGCTAATGTTTATCCAGCATCAGACCATAAGACCTTCTGTGACGTTAATGAATTATTTACAACAGTGATTCAACATAGTCCACCATTGTTTTTTAATTACATTTTGACAGGTCCTTAAACTGGGTCACCCCTGAGATGTTGAGAGTGCCTTTCCCTGATGAGAAGACAGAGGTGTTTAGCGATCCATTTTTGCCTGCTATAACAGGTAATATAAGACTAGATTCCTTTTTGTTTTGGATAAAGATAACACTAAAATTTAAATCTCACATAAGTGTTTAAATTTTGGCGCTAAAATGGTTCCAGGCTATAGGAATTCCACTTGTGTACTAAACTTTTTACTGTCCTCAGCCATTATTGAGATGGACGCCAAGCGAGCACCACAAGACAAGCTTGCATGCGTGTCTAAATGCAGTCAGAATGTCTTCAAGGCTCTCTCCACCTCAAATACTGAACCGGCAAATGCTGACGACTTTTTGTCTGGCTTGATTTATGTGGTGCTAAAGGCCAACCCCCCCAGACTTTTCTCCAACATGCAGTATGTGATTCGCTTTGGCCTCCCACACAGCCTGATGGCAGGAGAAAGCGGCTATTACTTCACAAATTTGGTGAGTTAATAATAACCACATGCCTACCGTGCACTACTTGCCGTTACAGTCTTGAAAAATTGGTGCCGAGAGCATTACATACATTTTGGTAATACTCTTGTTTTTGTTCTCGACGTAGTCTTGCGCTGTAGCTTTTATTGAGAAGCTAGATGGACCAGCACTCAACCTTGACCAAGAGGAGTTTGAGGGATACATGCAGGGGCGCCGTGGTCCTTCGAAGAGAGGCAGTGACAGGCAAAAGATGGCAAGAGAGACGCAGGACAAGCTACAGGACTTAAAGGACCGACAGGAGAAAATGGACCAAGGAATGAAGACCTTCAAAGAGGAACTACAGCAATGGGTACTCTCTGTCCAGGCCGAGGTGAATATGGTAACGGCCAAGTCTGCTCTGGCACAAGAAGAAATCAAAGTCCAGTCAGAGTTTTTGAAAAGTCATGCTGTCTCTACTGTAACAAAGGCAGATGTTAACGAAGACCAGTCGGTTCTGTTGCCGGAGGATAAAGAGTCCAACAACAACACATGTTCAACAGAACCAGGGTTTTAGTTATATCAAGACTGGGTGGATCCTGGGTCTTGTATACTTTTGAGTTTCACAAAAATCAAGGGGACCGTTGGGCACACATTTTGGTTTGGTGGGACCTTTTAAAACAAACACACGTCAATATTAATGCTGACTTTGCACAACAGCACAACCTGGTGGCAATTTTTGATCTTGAAACCCATATAAAGAAGCAATTATTTCTGCTACTTGATTATTCATGCTACACGGAGTCATCTGTTGACACTTTTGACCTTGTTGAATGGTTTCATATGTCCATGATTACGTGACTAATTTAAATATCTTGACAGTAGGACAATAGTTTTTGGAATAGTTGAGCACTTACTTACTAGTCAGCAGATTTAAGGTTGAATGCTGCTATCTATCTATTTCTTAAGTGGTGGTAGGGGTGATGAGACATGGTTAATTGATCTTGTGCACTTTGGCAACTCCTTGTGGTGGGTCTAGTCCTTGCAGGTCTCACTTGTGGTACGCCAAAGAACCAGATGTTGAATATCTTTTGCAAAAAGCGGGTATTTTTGGCACGAAACGTCCTGGATAAGCAAGTGGCGTGACAAGTTGCATTATGCGTTTTCTTCCCGAATCCTCCAGAGCCAATTGGGACATTCTGCTGTTGAAATACCTATGTGCCTATGCAAACCAGATGAAATTGTTTATTCGCTGTGAAACCTGTGATATATGAACTCTACATCAGAGTGGGCTTAAAGTAGAATAATTTATTCAATATTTTGTGATTTTGATGAAACATGACTTTATAGAATTACTTATGCTAATGGAACAGTTAACAATCTTGTATGTTTGTATTTAAATGGTGAAGTTAATATCTAATGTATTTATATTCTACTCTTTACTAGCACTAACTTGTGAAGTACCCTGTTGACATGTTTACAATGATCATAAATAAATATTGTTAGTGAATGTATATCACAACATTTTATTAAAGACAAAGCTGAATAGAAATGTGATTTTTCCACACACCTTAACACCAAATGCCTATAATTTCCATTACAATGAATCAATCGATTTTTACAAAAAGTTTTCACAAAGTGCTTTAACAAACACCCAGCCTGAATCCGACAGCGCATTCATCGGATTCATCAAGTTTAACAAGTTGGCTAGGAAAAACTCCCAAATGGGTCGAATTTTGGATGAAACCTAGATAGGAACCAGGCTCTTAGGGGTGAAATGTGAATGTTCCCAGAAGTGTCTGTGAAATCCAAACGTCTTGCTGTGATAGCTATTTTCTCTTCCTGCTGGAGATGGGAGAAAACACATACCCTAATCCTTTTAAAACAATTGGTTAGCAGCACCTCGGATGACCCAATCAGCTAATTGATGGCATACTGGCCTAGAACCTATTCTTTCGTATATAAAAGCATATTATTATTTATTAAAAGCAATACCTACCTTTTGTCTTAAACTAAGTTTTATACTTGTTTTTTAGCAGGCTAAAATACACTTAGGATTTTGTGGCTGGGATTGAATGTTTAACTGTGAGGTCGTGGTGTGTCTGACAGAATTCAGTTTGGAAGGGTATAGTAGCTACCTAATAAATAAAAGCGTGTATTGGATGTAAATAATCGAGTTCTTTATCTTACCTTTTGGCGTTCATGAAAATTAACTTAGCAACTGTGTGACGCAGCATGACAACCAATATGCGATTGGTCAACCGTCAACCGAATTTCAGAGCCGTAGATCTCCTCGGTTGCATAATATCTCTGGTTGTAGTTCCTGTATATCCAAACAAGTGACCATGAAGATGACAGAGGAAAACAACGATGAAAATGTGACAATAACAATGGAAGATGTCCAAAATCTTATAAAAAAGAAAGACCAGATTGAAGAACAAATTAAAGCTTACTACGACGTTTTGAAGGATGTAAGTTTGTAACGTCATAAGTGGATACATTGCGGGCCAGCTAACGTTAGCAAACTAGCTATACTGACTCATGTCTGATGTTTAGTTATTATCAAACATGAGTTACATTAGCTTACGTTACCGTGCAAATGTAACGTAAGGTCACGTTATTTAACTTGTGAATATAGTTAATTGTCTGTGAAGAGGGAGGCCTACGATTATAATAAAAAAATAATATCTGTATATGTTCTTTTTTAGCAATGCGTTGGAATGGAGGGTCCTCTGGTTGACGCAGAAGGCTTTCCTCGTGCTGATGTCAATGTGCACCAGATTAGAACAGCGAGACACAGTATCCACTGTAAGAGGGCAATAATATTACATGTTGACACATTAATTGACAACATTCAGTGAGAAAATGCATTACTTCTGGTTAGTTCTGGTGCAATACGTTGCTCTGCTCATGTGCTACTGCCTACTGGATTTGTCTTTTCATAATTGTCAATGTGGCAGGTCGTCAGAATGACCACAAAGCTATCATGGTAGAAATTGAGGAGGCTCTGCACAGGCTGCATGCTTTAGAGCGGGCTAAGCGCGGGCGGGACCAGGCAGGATCCCAGACAGAGTCCACGATGGAACAGGAGTTACCCCTGCCATCTCCTTTCGCCCGTGTGGATGCTGTCTCACAAGGCTCTCCTGCTTGCCAGGCTGTGAGTGTTCACTGCTCATAAATGTACTTAAAGATATTGGCCAGTTGAACACTGAGATTAAGTTAAATCTGGTTATGATACACTTTTTTTCCTCCTAGGGCCTGAGAGTTGGTGATGAAATCATATCCTTTGGATCCGTCAACACAGAAAACTTCCAGAACCTGCAGAACATTGCTTCTGTGGTGCAGCATAGTGTAGGGGTATGTTACACTGTTTTGTTAGGCCAGGTTCTCATTATTAGAGAATCATGCTGACAGCAATATGAAATTTAGCCTTTACAGTAATTCAGTGCTTTAAAACGTTTTCAGAGCCCTGACAAATTCTGTCATGTTGCAACGTACAGTAATGTACCAGACATGACATGTCTTTTTTATTTTTCTTCATAGAAACTCTTAAGCGTTACAGTGATTAGAACCGGCCAGAAAACCCAAATGGGTCTTACCCCGCAGCAGTGGTCGGGCAGGGGCTTCCTGGGGTGAGCGTTCTATCTATTGAGTTTGATATTAGACCACCAACTTTTGGATACAACTACTGGATTGTAATGTACAATAAGTTTAAACAAATGCATCTACAAGAGATTCACTGCTGTATTTCCCAACAGGTGCAATATTGTTCCCATCCAGAGATAGGTTGTCCAATCAGCAAGAATTGAAGAGTCTCCAGCAATAAGAGTGGCTATAAGTGAAGGAGATATTTCATCAATGTGTAATACCTTTAACTGGTCAACTGGTTGTAATTCCAGCTACTTTGTAACAATGTTGAAAGTACAACCAGATGTGATTATGACACCACTTGGTCCATTTGGCCTGTTAATATGGACATTGAACATGGTTTAGTGGCAATTCCCCATTCTTTCACCGCTGTCATAATGGCATGGAGACAGATTAGACATCTATTCATTTCTAAAGTTTGCTCTCATAGATTAAAAGACTGACATTGTTATATCATTAAATGGCAAATGCATGTTCTAATAAAAAAGCATTGTTTAATATTTACTTTTGAACTTTTTGGGGGGAACGTTTATTTATTTATTACATCGCTTATTACATTGCCTTTTTTCTTTTAGTACATGTTTTCATCTGATGGGGAGGGAATAACCCAGACGCAATTGTTTTTTTTTAAACATTACATTTTTATTTACTTACCCACAGAACTCTTTACACTGTTTTAGCTAGCTTTAGTTGATTACATAATATAATCTTTAGACTTCAAAATGTTTCATCCATGTCCATGTCTTTTTTGCCAACATTAAAAGGCACCCTAATGCACAGTGATGTCCAATATTATTTCATAACATCTACCTAACTATATTGGGGAGATGGGGGTGTGCTAACTTTTCAGAGAAATTGTTTTCCTGTTTTTTTTAGTGGCATAAATAGTTAATGCAAAGTTTTTGTGCGTGTCATTTTTTTAATCAATCAGCTTGTCATTGAGACAATTATATACTACTCATTCCAAAAACACAAACACGGTAGTGCAATTTTTTACACATTATTGTTCGGTACTCAATATGAGGTCCCTTAGAAATGTAAAGCAAGTCACAAATATGCAAAATGCACATTCACAAAAACAAGGTTAAACATCAAAATGTGTCTAACATTATTACCTAATCATCCTTCGATTTTGTTAACAAGAAATTATTTAGTTTGTTATTTCTACATTTTACAGTTGCATTATAAAAGTGTGACCCGCAGCAGTATATATATATTTAGTAACTCGCTGCTTAGTTAACAACATTAAGTTTACAACATGACAGCATGCCATGAGCGGCTTGGCATTATCATCCGGGTACTTCAGCTCTGGTCTACACCCCGCCCCCTCTAGATACCAGAACCCGTAACTAGGCAACACAATGCTTTCTGCCTGCCAGACGGTTCATTCGTTTCAGAAGTGAGTATTTTTGTAAGCATATTTATATTGTGTTTTATTGTTTGCTCCACCATTAAAACGACTAGTTAGTTGTAGTAACTTAGTTTGCTAGTAGGAATACACAAGTGAATTAGTTAGCTGGCTAAATTTTTACATGCCAATTGACACAGCTAGTGTTGAGCTAACTAGTTAATTGACATTACACTGGCTTGTTTCTAGCTACTGTCCTCGTTATATGGTTACTGCTCAATTCAAATGACATGTGTCTATTCTTTGAAAACACAGTTTGTGTTTGATAATTTAAGTCATGTCAGGTGTTGGAAGCGAGAGTGGTCCCCGGCCAAACCCACCAGATGGCACAGAGAAGGAGCGTCACCCAGACACAGGTGGAGAGGATCTGCAGAGAGAAGGGCCTAATAATAAAGATACGGATGAAATGACTGACCATGTCAGTGGACCAAACTGGGAATCCCAGACAGATCAGTCTACAATACGTGGACATCAGACTGCCTCTCTGGTCGACACAACCACCTCAATGCCGCCGTTCCAAAAGCAGTCAAGTGTAAAAATGAACGCACTGGTACATTAATCCTGACTTTTATTATATATATATATATTTGAATACGTATTTAAATATCACAAAGCCACATATCTGAAAAGTTAACGTACTGTTTTGTGTGTTGGCAGACATTAGAATGGGCCTTTGGGATGAATCAGGCTCTTCCCGTATTCAGCCTTCAGGACAAGGATCGGCTTGTCATCCTGTATGGTGGCTCCCATGTAGCAGTCATCTACGACAAAACCTCAAATTCACAACACCTCCTACAGGTAAGAGGAGCAAAAAGTTGTTTTGTGGCAATGGTAAAGCTCTGTAAAAACTGTTCAGTGACAATATTGTTGACACAAACTTGACGGTCACCTTTCACAGGGTCACAGCAGCCCAATTTCCTGTTTGTGTGTGAGTGAGGACAGGCGCTGGCTGGTGACTGCCGACAGGGGACGGGAACATCTGGTGATCATTTGGGACTCCTTTTCGGGGTATCACTTGGTTCAACTGTGCAATCTTTTTTATTTGTAAATATTTCGTTTCAACGTGTCATTCTCAAACAATATTTCTGTTCCAGAATTCCTGTTCAAACCTTTTTTGACAGTCACCCTGGGGAGGGCGTTGCAGCTTTGGCACTGTCAAAAGACTCCAAATACCTGGTAACAGTTGGAGCCGGAAAAGTGCAGGTGAGCAAGTAAACAGATTAAAGCTACATAACACTTAATCATGTTACACAGGTGGCAATGAACATAGGAAAATGAATGTGTAGTTGAGATGAAATATCCAAGACTAGCTAGATGTTTTATTGAGAAAAAAACATGTTGATATTGAGAAAAACATAAGTTGCCAAACCTGCCAGTACTTTTTTGAATGTTGGGAATACTATACTGTTTAGGTGAATATTGACAGACATGACTTGATCTGATTGGTTCTCAGCGAGTTTGTATATGGGACTGGACAAATGAGACAGAGAATCCATTATGTCGAACAGAACTCAATCCTAAATTTGGTTTTCAGGTGAGATGTTATTGTCTTAATATATTATGTATTGGGGAAAAAGTGAACATATTTGTTAAATATTTTTGCATGCATTTAAGACTTTGCATTCAATTCTGATTAAAATGTATCTTCAGGGGCACATTCTTTTTAATCCAAATGATAGCTCGCAGCTTCTCAGCAACAGTGAGAGCCAAGTCTTATTTTATACCAGG
This sequence comes from Dallia pectoralis, assembly GCA_029465975.1. Classification (NCBI taxonomy): domain Eukaryota; kingdom Metazoa; phylum Chordata; class Actinopteri; order Esociformes; family Umbridae; genus Dallia; species Dallia pectoralis. The sequence continues at coordinate 13,433,471 of CM055750.1, forward strand.
GCAAGTACCGCAGTTTTCTTTATACTTGCTTTGCTAATTCGCCTATAAAAATACTCTAATCACACGATACCTAGACAGGCTTATTGTCCAAAAATGGTTGTTGCTACTTTCTGAAGATCACTACATTCTTTAAACATGCAGTCTGGGACTTTGTGTGATCAGATTGTACCATAATTAATAAGCAATACAGTAAATTCTTATAGTGGTTCAGAATGTACATGTTACTGTAATTTTCAATTTTTTTAATCAAAAATATTTCAGGACAAGCAGCATCTTGACTTTATCGCCCCAGAGCTATTAGACAAGGTAGGTGTTTACACTAGAAAACCTAGTAATATATTTGTAATTATCATGTACAATGCCCTCCCTTTCCTCACTGGTGCTTTAACTGTCTTCACGTAGACATTTAACAAGGCTGTGGGCATGCTGAGCCAGTCTGTGTTCCACTGGAAGGGTCTTCAGGCCCTCACTGCCACTGCCCAGGGCAACTTGGTCCTGTGGGACATGGTTAGAGGCTCCTCAAGATCCCTTGTGAGGAGAGCTGTGAAGCTTATCCCCCTTCAGAAGGATGGAATCACGGTGCTCACTCTGACTGACAGGTGAACATAAAACATATCTGGTTTCGAGCTATGCGGAAACAAGTTCTTTGCTGTTCTCGGAGTTCACTCCTAAGCGTTCTTTAACGGTTGCTCTGTCGGTATATTCCACAATTCCTCAGCTTCATTGTGACCGGCGACACCCTTGGGCATGTGAAATTCTACGATGAGAACTTCAAGCTCATCAACTGGTACAGCGAATACAACCTTGACCCAATCACGTCGATATCATTCTCCAGTGAAGTTCCACCCGAGAGCAGCAGGGGGTGTTCTGTGAGGGACTGCACTCTGGAAGCCAAGCCGTTTGTCGTCCGGTGAGATTCGATGTGATGCCAGTCGGTGCGCCGAATCCATGTGAAATGTAAACGCTGGTTCGTCCTACTCGCTCCGCTAATAGCCGCTCTTGCCTGTAGGAACTTTGTCCTCTCCACAGACAGCGCCACGGTGGTACAGGTGACTGCCGGTGTGCTGCAGACGCTGCTGCGGGAGCATCGCGAGGCACTGCATGCAGTAGCCTGCCACCCTCATCATCCACGGGTTGCCATGGGCAGCCACAGCGGAGTCCTGAAGGTGTGGGATTATGAGCGCAAGGTGTCCATCTGCAGCAGGGTCTTTGAGACGGATGAACAGATTCAGTGCATCGCCTATGACCCCAAAGGTGACGGAGATGAGGATTTAGTCAGGTTCATTTTACCATTAGATTCGATTAGATTCAACTTTATTGTCATTGAACGGTACAAGTACAGTGCAACGAAGTGCAGTTTGCATACAAATAACATACTCTCACAGGTGTGTTCTCAGGTTGAAATTGGGCTTGCTTTCCCTTAGATACTTTGTCAAGCTTTATCCGGTGTTTCTGTGAGCAGGATTTTACCTGGCGGTTGGCTTCGTCAGTGGGGCTGTTCTCATCTTGGATGCTTGCTCATTGCAAAATGAGGCGGAGGCGTCCTTCAAATATAGCCCAGACTGCATCACGCACATAACCTTCTCTCCAGATTCTCTCTACCTGGCCACAGCGGTGAGCAGATGAACTGTTTAATTCTGGCAATTAATTCAAGTTAACTTTTACTTTGAAGCCATCCAAAGGAACACAACTAGACCTCTCGTGTTCTAATGCTACTCTCAGGATACTGGAAAAGCAGTGATGGTGTTCCGCATGTCCTCTGGTAAGGGTGTGCATTGCTGGACGTATCTAGGAAGGCACCACTCTCACTATGAGCCCATCAAGGACCTCCTGTTTGGCTTGTACTTGGACAGCACCAAACCCAGACTACTCTCCCTGGGCATGGATCGCAGGCTGGTGAGTCTCGTACTCAGGAGGGCTGTGGTTTACAGTATTTATTGATGTGTATTTATATGCTGTACTCGTTTGCCCCAGGTGGAGTATGACCTGGCGAACAGCAAACAAGACGAGCTGTTGATCCTGAGCTCTGAGCAGATTGAGCAGAGCGCAGTGCCCACGTGCATGGCCTGGTACCCACCCCTTACCACAGAGGACTTTCTGATCACTGCTTCAAATCTCCACAAAATGAAACTTTTCAACAGTACAACCAAAATGTGCCGGTCAGTGTGAAAATAGCAGTGTTCGTCAAAGCATGATTAGTGCTCTTGTGTTTTCTACCATCTGTGAATAATCGGGGTTTTGTATAAAGGCCACAAATTAATGGTCCCATGTTTCCTTTGCAGAAAGACACTTCTTGGCCCCACATACGGATCTCCAGTTCAGAAGATGGTCGTACTTCCATTCTCTAAGGACCGTGACCCTAACTCCCATTACATGGCATACATTACAAAAGACAAGGTACGAGTGGATTCCCTCACAATATATAACCCCAACACTCATCAGTCAGACCAAGTTTATATTTCAAACGTATACGGGGCGTACTTGTGCATTTGTCTCCTAATGTTGAAGAACTGTACACGCCTTTTTCAAGGTGGGTCTCCAGATTCTGCCTGTTGATGGGAACCCCTACAAGTCCTCCGCTCTGGTCTGCCAACCAGCGGGGGTGTCCGCAATGGCTTGCTCATATGACGGTCGTTATGTCTTCACCGCTGGGGGTTCCGACTCCATGGTCCTCTCATGGGAGATTAGTTTAAAGTGAGTAACCCCTTCATCAAGTAGAGCCCTGTGTTGTCCAGCTAACAAACAATACATTATTGTTGCTTCAGTGCATTAGAGGCTGCGGCTTTACTGGGTGGGAAAGACCTTGTCCCCTTCTACACTCTCCTGGAGGGAGGGAAAGATGGGGAACTCTTTAAGGTTGGCTTAACTAATATATTTACTTTGTAACAATCCATATTTAGTACTGCATGAAGTGTTATATGATCAGTTGTTCTGGCACCTACAATTTTTAATGCAGGAAATGGAGGACTTCTTCTATTACTGTCAGCTGCGTAACCAAGGCATCGACTCCATGGAGGTGAGGAAGGTGGCCTCCCGAATCCCCGTGACACAGGTGCCGTTTGTCATGAGGGCTCTGGGCTTTTTCCCCACTGAGCAAGAGGTACAAAATCCACACTGAAGACCGGAGGCATTTTCTGTTTTGTTTTCTATAAGTTATCTTCAATTATAACAGAAAGTTATTTAAAGAAAGAGTTAAGTTCGTTTAACGTGACTTTTCAGCTGGAGGATATGCAAAACGAGGTCAAGTTCAGCAAGTACGCTGAGACTGGGAGATATGAGGTCGATATAGACTTGGAGGAGTTCATTAAGCTGTACGTCAACCATCGGCCGGCATTTGGCATCTCTAGGGAGGAACTTTTTCACGCATTCCGGGTCCTCGGTGACGCCACCGAGACAGGAACACCTGTAGTGAAAAGGGATGAGCTGCTGAAGCTCCTTCAAGACAGAGGTGCCCTAGGCTAGTTTTAAATCGAAGATTTCTTAGTTGTACTTGTGTTTCGTTCTGGTAATAAGTCAGCCCTCTCTTTTTGATTTAGGGGAACACATGACTGAGGATGAACTGGCAGAATGTTTCACCACGTTGCTGGTACATAAACCAGAAGGAACGGGATCAGACCTGAGAGTTTTTAATGGTACACGGCACTTTGGTAAACTCAGGATTGGGTCAAAAAATGTATAATGGAATTGAAAGCACACTTGAGAGCACACTGCTTTTAACATTCAACAATTAACATATGTGTGTGTGTTTGGGCAGGTTCAGGTTACACGTTGGAACAAGACATTCCCGAAGAGATTTCCATGGAATTATTTGCAAGGGATATCCTGGGATTCCCCATTGATTCAAGGGAGGGGATATTGACAGAGTCAGAAATTGTATAATAATTAATGTACTGCTGAGAATATATGCACAATCTGTTAAACACTTCAAATTGAGTTAATGAACCACCTATTCATGTTTGACATGTTTCCCCGTGGGTGACATCTTGAATGTAATCTTTATTAAAAAATATTCCTAATAAATATGAATTAACAACAGCAAATGTATTTATTTGACGTTTGTGGCTACTTTTATGGACAGGACCGACTAATATTTTCTGTTCCATGTGCAATATTAGGTATTTACTGATTATTTATTTTTTAGCCTACCGACTTTATTAATTCGCTACAACCTCAGTGACGAATAAAAAAGTACATGAATGCATATCATTTGCATAAACATTTTTATCTACATAATTTCCATAAACACTCGTGAACGTGTGAAATAGTGCACATTCTCCAAGCTGTCTCAATGTACAAAGAACACACCGACCGTACGTCTGGAAAACACCAAACAGCGTGCGTGAGAGAGCTCTGCACACGCCTGGGTCCTAGTCCTCCGCGCATGCGCGTGACAACCCCCCGTTGAGCTCTATTCGGTCCGCTTGCATTGTGTCCAAACTGCCGGGCGAGTTCAGCAAACACATCAGATATTATAATATTATCGGATATACGGATATGTCGGGCCGGTCCGTGCGTGCGGAGACGCGGAGCAGAGCGAAAGATGACATCAAGCGGGTCATGGCTTCTGTTGATAAAGTGCGAAATTGGTAAGAGTCAAATGGTTGTAAGAAAGACCCTGGAGAGAGAGAGAGGCAATGTTGTGCGGTATGAGAGACCAGAAGGATACATTATGAATGGTTAGATGGAAGCATTGAATCAAATGTGGTCCGGTAGCTCGGTTTCAGAAACCTACATGTCGCTATACATGAGCATTTATGGGAATATTACATATATTCATTAAATACATGCTGGGGGGTTACACGGAGAAGCCATTTCGCAGTCACAATACATTTTGCTGTTCCAGCCTGCTGCTATATACCAGTTTGTGAAGCTTTGTATTGTGCTGTTTAAATTCAATGTTCGATTTTTGTTGGTGAAATCGAAGAGCGCAGATTATGGTGAGAATAGTTTGTCTATGTGCGCGGAGTTTTAAATTTAGCGCCTGTCGAGGTTCTTCTGTGTCTAATAAACTGGGGGGAGGGCGCGTACGGTAGGAAGAGGTACTGCACTACTAAAGTATGGAAGAGGTACTGCACTACTGAAGTATGGAAGAGGTACTGCACTACTGAAGTATGGAAGAGGTACTGCACTACTGAAGTATGGAAGAGGTACTGCACTACTGAAGTATGGAAGAGGTACTGCACTACTGAAGTATGGAAGAGGTACTGCACTACTGAAGTATGGAAGAGGTACTGCACTACTGAAGTATGGAAGAGGTACTGCACTACTAAAGTATGGAAGAGGTACTGCACTACTGAAGTATGAAAGAGGTACTGCACTACTGAAGTATGGAAGAGGTACTGCACTACTGAAGTGTGGAAGAGGTACTGCACTACTGAAGTATGGAAGAGGTACTGCACTACTAAAGTATGGAAGAGGTACTGCACTACTAAAGTATGGAAGAGGTACTGCACTACTAAAGTATGGAAGAGGTACTGCACTACTGAAGTATGGAAGAGGTACTGCACTACTAAAGTATGGAAGAGGTACTGCAATACTGAAGTATGGAAGAGGTACTGCACTACTGAAGTATGGAAGAGGTACTGCACTACTAAAGTATGGAAGAGGTACTGCACTACTGAAGTATGGAAGAGGTACTGCACTACTGAAGTATGGAAGAGGTACTGCACTACTGACGTATGGAAGAGGTACTGCACTACTGAAGTATGGAAGAGGTACTGCACTACAAAAGTAGACTACTACTAAAAACGACTACTACTAAAGACGACTAATACTTAAGAAGACTACTAATAAAGAAGACTACTAATCTAGACTTATTTTTCTGATATCCCGTGATAAGTCTAAATGTTACCAGTTTCATATATATAATTGGGGACAGATCTCGGATTTACCTATTACTCTTTGATCTATATGTAAACATCAATTTACACACCTAAAAGTACAATTTCAAATATGATGTTAGAATAAGCACTACCAGAAGAATGCTTTGCATTTGGGACATTAATAATGATGCAATGTGCAGACTGCAGACGATTGGATCATCTCTTCTAGAAATGGGCCCCTTTCTGGTATTAGATCCTTATATCATTGCACAATTGGACCTGGGGTCTAAATGCCATCGGATACTTAACGTGCACTTGAGATTTGATTTTTATATAATTGGCAGTATGTGCAGATATGATACAGTCGGGAGGTTAGACCACACATGAATGATGGAACAAAGACCTGTATTAGGAAAATAATATGATTTCTCACGAAGTTGGACGTATCTGCGTTTGATTAACCCAAATCACTATCAGAGAACGATGAATGGGTGGAGATGGATGTACATCTTTATTATGTTTGTGGATGCAGTCTGTGGCGGTACTCTACTGGTCTTGCAGAGCATCAAGAAGATTATTCTGCGATTATTTAGTGTGTTGTGAAACCTCAGCCAATTATTGCATGAAAGATATGTGACGAAATATTAAACATAAGTGCTTAATCTGAATGTTTGGAATGAAGAGCATTAAAAAAAATATTACAGTTTTTCTTTTTTGTGTGTTTTATGCAGGGAGAAGAAATGGGTAACTGTCGGCGACACATCCTTGCGAATCTATAAGTGGGTGCCGGTGTCTGAACCCAATAAGTCAAATGACGTAAGTCCACGTGGTGTTTAGGAGTAACAGATTTAAATAAATATTTTTGCTTGTCTGTGTAAAACAAGATTGGGAATCTTGGGAATAGTTTGGTTTTCTTTTATTATCTTTGTTTAGCAGACACTCTAAATTAGTTAGCAGACACTTTCCAATGACTTCAGATTTTATTAAATCCCTCGATTAATAAGGTATTCCTTTGCAGCATTATAAAACATGTTATATAAATGAAGTACTGTGCAAAATTGCAAGGCTATTTAAAAGAAATCAAATTTAAAATCTGACTAGCAAGTTTGTTATTTGTTCAATCACCCAAACCCCCCTCCCCCACCAGCACCACCAAAAGGAAACACTGGTGTTGAAATCAATACACCAAAACATTAACATAGTAAAAAAACGTTTCCCCTCGTGTAAGGTATTGCATACAACAAGCTTGTGTATTCCATCTGCAAAAGTCCACTCCTGTTAGCAGAAGTCTTACCACCAACTCTTCTTCTGACATGCTTGTCATTTTGAACCAAAATGTGAACGTAAGACCTTTTTTCTTAGGTAGTTTTTGTATCACAATCTGTGCATTTTGCCCTTTCATAGTAATGGTTAATTAGCTGCACCGCAATGGTCAATTCTAGTAAGAATTCTACTCATTGTTACACCATGCATGTACCTCGGTGCCAGATGATTCTTAAATAAATCTTAGTTAACAAAATCTAACTTAAAATGTCTCAGACAGTATAACTGGCATCTTCCAGAAGAAGTTGGATATAATTAGATTTCAAGCAGACTCGCTTCATTTAATTTATCTGTTGTGAATTGCATGTGCCTTGAATATAAAACGGACTCATGAAACCTGTTTGAATCGAGGAAACAACTAATTCTCCTGATCAGTACTGCGATGAGGATGAAAAAAGAGACAACCAGATAATTTCCTGAGGAAACAAGATTGTAACATGCATTCAAGCTGACCTTCAGTCAGATGATATGAGAGATTCAACACAGCTAAGAGAGATAAATCTGAACATGACACGTTACTTATTGGACACTTCTTGTGGACAGATGAGACCAAATTAGAGCATTTTGGTAAAGCATTAGATCTCTATGTTTACAGAAAACTAACTGAAGCCTTCGATCAGTTATGTTTTGAGTTTGCGTTGCTGCCTCTAACATCTAGATCGGGTCTGGTGAATACCAAGGCATTCTGGAGGGCCTTTGTCATAAGTGACGGGTCTTCTCTAGTAGTACAACGTCCCTTAAAAATACCAAAACACTTCAAGACAAAACACTGGACTGTTCTGAAGTGACCAGCAATGAATTCAAATCTTAATCCTATTGAAAACCGTCGGGAGGCATCATAAAAAATAGTGGAAGAGCCGGAGGCGTGTGAGCAGGAACAGTTGGTCGCATGACTAAGTACTGAGGTTTTCTCAGAAGGCCAGTGAAGTACTGTACACGTGTCATAACTACATTTGAGCCTTTTTTTCTTGCAGAAGAGCAAAAGCAACAAGAGCAGAGATGAAAAGTACAGGTCGGAGGTCACGACACCAGAAAACAGCTCTTCTCCGGGAATGATGGACGCGCTTGGTATGTCAAATTACACCGTAAGCCATGAAAATGCAACACGGTGGTTTTTTTTATCTTTAATTGTTATTTTGTCATCTTTCTCTCCCTTTTTGTAGATGACAACAGTAACCAGAGCTCCATTGCTGACTACTCCTCGGTGAAGCAGGAGAACAGGGCCAGTCCTGCCCCAGAGTCCACAACACCTTCCCAGAATGACAACAAAGATCAGAGTAACCAGAGCCTGTCCCCAGGCAAAGAGCAGCACAAGAACACAAATGGCAAGTGGTCCATCCAGAGGCAACATAAAGCGGATAGTATTACCCCTCCAAAAGCAGTCACATTCTTTGGTGTTACGTTTATGAATGGACTCGATTGGAACGTAGCTCACTTTGATTAGCATCACAAACAACAGGTTTATGGTGCAAAGTATTGTTTACATTTAAAACCAACGATAAGTCATCAAAACGGTTGTTTGGTTTGATTAGCAGTTACAGCTGTTTTTGGGGAAGTTCTTCCAACTTTGCAAATCTTGTACCTGCAATGCGTGCCCATTTGTTCTTTGCAGAATTGGTTCAAGTACTTTTCTTGGTTGGACACTATTAGTTAAAGGTAAAAAATGTCAAGGGTTGCCACAGATTTATTCCTTATAAATTCACTATTACCAACAATAAAAATAACATACACATTTCAAAAATATATTTTCCACATTAACAAATATATACGTTTCAGAAACAGTTCCCTCATTCCACCATTTGGCACCATGAGTATGCATAGTTATGGCTGCATGCAGGGTCCAAAATTAGTGAGTAAATTATGGAGCCTCCCGCCACATGGGTGGGTACAATAAATAATTCCATACACATGCTTGAAAAACAACGCAAAGGAAATGCTCACAGTCACTTCCCACGTTGTTTGTACTACAACCATGTAGTACAAAAAGTTGGGAAATGAGTGTATGCACGCTTGATAAACAACCCCCCCGTGTCATTTTTCTAAATTACACTGATATTGTGGCACGCCATGTTTACCGTTGTCTGGTTTATTCTATATGGAGTCATGTGCTGAGACAGACTTTTTTGGTATTGTAGGAAATGTATCCCCCTCAAAGTTTTTAAACACAAGCACAACCAGGAGAGACCGAAGTACCGTGGGGGAGAATGAAACATCAACAGAAAATCTGCATGATTCTCAGGTCCTTTCTACTAGCATCCAAGACTAGAATATTAGCATATATGCTTACCACCACATGTAAAACTGAAGCTGTACATTGACATCAAGTGTGTTAATATGACATCATGTGTTTTCTGAAGCAATTTGTTTCATTCTGTCTTTGCAGGAATTCGAAGGTGACATTACTCCAAGTAAGATGAGCAAGTTTGAACGTCCCTCTACAGATTTTGACAATATTTAATTTATTTTTCTACCACCGTTTCCTCTGTTTTGGGGGGAAGAGTAATGGTTGTAAGATGAACCCCCTGAGTCAACAAGGTGAAATAAATCTGTCCCTCTGGTTAGCTGAACCGTATGTGACTTTATGTGACCTTTTACAACACTCCAACTTGAAGGGGTGAGGCTGAACGTGAACGCCAAATGTGTGTAGGTCTGTGTGTGTGATGGCAGCATCATTAAAATAATGGAATCTTCTAATCAAGCTTCTATTTCTTCAATGTTCTACTGAAAGTAAAACTCCAAATAAGCTGGGAAAGTATGTAAAATGTATGTAAAAAAAACATGAGAATTAACTTCACCCTGTACAGTATTTAAAAAAACATTATAAGCCCATTATTTGATTCATTTGTGAAATGTTGACTAGTTTCAACTCTGACTGCAACACACTGGGACAGTCAACTGTTTACCCACAGTGTAACACATTTGAACAGATACCTTGACTCTTTTAATAAAATTCTAATTTACAGCAAATTGACATAGAAAAAAGGTACCTGTAGATTGTGCAGAAAAGAAATCTCTGAATCAATACAATTGGTTATGTCTATCGACCGTATGCGTTGATAAAAGCTATAAAAAAGAATGAATGTTAATGTCACCTAGCTGATCTACAAATGAATTTATTGCATTATGACAGTCTGTCTATATATAACGTATAACCTTGATACAACACAGATTTGATTGTCTTGAACACAGCAAAAATAATTTAGTATTAAAACTACAGTAATGGCAGGCTTTTATTTTGTGCATTCTAAGGTATTTGTAACATATTGCAGTTATTCTACAGTAAACCATTACTGAAGTTATTCTGTGTTTACTACGGTATATTTTTGAACGGCCAATTTGACATTTGTCAATGCAGTGAATAAAATATGGTTCTATGTTTGAGAACCACACACACACCACACATAATTTCAAATCCTACGAGCTGGAATGTGAATAGCCGTCCAGATACTTATGGACTGCATTGTTGTCATTCCTGAAACGTTTCCATTATTTTGCTTCGTGGGATTTTGCACGTCTGCAGTTGAATACCAGATATATGGCCAATATACAACTGCCATGTACTGTTCTCTTAGGCACAAGGGTGTCATAATTTCTAGGTGAACTTTCTCAAAATGAGAAGTAGTACCACTACTAGTACTCCATATTTTGAGCATGCAGATGTTTTGGGTGAAGGGTCGTTTGAGTGTGTCTGCGAGGATCCAGCCAATCACGTTCGCAGGCATGGCGTCACAATGGTAGGGTCGTTCTCTGATTGGTCAGCTGGAATCAGCCAGCTAGACCTATCAGCTAGAGTCACTCATTACTGTCAACACTTTTGTTAGCTGTTAGCGAAGTCACATGCTAAGCTAACTAGCTAGCTGGCTAAATAGATGGTAAAGTTCAAAACATCGTCGCATTTTAAATAAACCGATCGAACAAAGCTGGTAAATAACGCAAAATTCAATGCATGCATAGTAATCCCGTTGGTTTAACACGCTAGTAGCAGGCACATTTGCGGACTAGTTATGAGAACTAGCGAAGAAGAAGTTGACATTATAACGCTGGATAACTAGCTAACAGGCTAGCATGGCTACCACCAGCAGAGAGAGACAATACCGACGCTCCTCTGCGTGTGTCAAGCAGGAGGAACTGGACGATGACTCCGACACGGAGGAGCCACCTCAGCTGGGCTTCAAGAGGTCGGACGGCCGGGACTCGCAGGTCATCCACAGCGGTCACTTCATGGTGTCCTCGCCGCACATCGAGCACCCGCCGAAGAAAGGCTACGACTTCGACACGGTCAACAAGCAGACATGCAGGACGTATCACTTCGGGAAGACCAGCACGTCTCATATCTCCATCGATGCGTCGTTGACGAAACTTTTTGAATGCATGACCCTCGCATACAGGTGTGTGTGTCTGGGTTTTATTTGTAATCAATTAATCAATTACTAGTGTAACTCTATCTAACTCCATCTAACTAACTGAACAGCTGGGTATTGGCCTACTGCCATAGCGTTACAGACGGGCTGCATATTGGAATGTGACTTGTGTTTAATATCTTGGATGGTCTTGGTGTTTTCTGCGTTTCAGTTGTTTTCACCCATGCCTAGTAGTTAAAGTTGCCTAATCACAGCTAGTTAATTGTCGTTTTGTTTCTAAACTAAGTGCACGTAGGAGTATCAATCCCCTTTCCAGTATCTGACTCGAGCAAAACCCACGCTGGCGTCACGGGACAAATTGTCCATGACAAAGTTTTGAAGCATGTTGTGAAGGGCAGCCTGAACATCTATAATAAAATTAACAGTTTCCTATATTGGGTTGAATCCAAGTAGATATCCAAATTCAGTAGAAGTACGTTATGAAGTCATTATCAGCACGGTTTTGATCAAAACAATAGGTTCAGGGCTACATACAATTGTTGTATTGGAATATCAGAACATGTCTTAAATTGTGTATTCAATTATTGTGGAATCTGGATACACATTTACTGAATACCCTCAAACAAGCAATGGCAGGCAGTAGCCAAGCCCTTTGTGATTTCTTGAATGCAAAAATGTTCAACATTTCACACATTTTCGGATATGCTGTGATAATTGTGCTATCTAAATGGCATACATTCAAAAAGAAATGGCTGATCGACCGAAAGTGAAAGTAAAACTCAAGGTTGTAGTGAGAGTTTGTTTCAATTTCACTGGTCCATTTTTGCGGGATTAGTATGTCAGAATAATCTCTTGTAAACATTTGAGTCTGTCACACTCAACACCTTTTTTATTGACAGTGTTATTTAAAAAAAATCCTGTTATGGAAGTAATATAATCAATATAAAACTGTTTAGATTTTTGTTTGTGTGTTCACTTCTCCTACTCGCCCTTTGACACTGGATCTTCCCCCTCCATCCCAGCTGACACTGTTATAGTCAACAGATTCTATTACTAGACTGTGTGATATCATTTGCTAAATGTGTCAACGGGGCCATAATAACATTGCTTGCAGTACCACGGTGTATAAACTGTACACTAAATTAAGGTATCAATGTGGCTTATGCACTTATGTTAATGTATCGTATCATTATATACATCAGATTCTCTTTATTACAATGAAAAACAGGGTTTACATTTATTATAGGCCTGGAGGTGAAACTACATATAGAGGTTTTTAAGAAATAAGTTGTTCGCAAAGACTTTCACTACCTTTGCCTCACTTAGGAATCACCTGTGTTTGGATTAGCTTCTACTGTGTCAACTGTACCGTACCTTGCATGTATTTATCTTGACCTTTTTTAGATTCGTAAAGTGTCTAATTTCAATGCAACCCGTAAAATACACTAAAGATAAAGTGTGTAGAGCTGCTTTAAATCCGTTTTAGGATAACTGCTATCACGTTTACCTGTCAACCTGCAGCTCTCCAAGTTCTATAAGAGGCTTGTTTTCTTTTGCCTGTTCAGCGGCAAGTTGGTGTCACCAAAATGGAAGAACTTCAAAGGCCTAAAGCTGCTGTGGAGAGACAAGATCAGGCTCAACAATGCAATCTGGAGGGCCTGGTACATGCAATGTAAGAGTTTCCCACTTGACTTGTTACTTATCTGTCGTCATTAAGTAGTGAAACCCCACTGTTGTAACAGTAATAGCTAGACTAGCTAGACAGGCCAAAGGCAACGCAATTGTATGTTCTCTTCGCTCAGTTGCTACCTCTTGAATGTCTTCCCAACTCTACAGATGTGGAGAAGAGAGAGAACCCCGTCTGTCATTTTGTCACCCCTCTGGACGGGACCATCGACCCGGAGGACCATCGACCGACAGAGGTAAGACTGGTCAATTGCGGGGTGTAGTGACAACCAGACAGCTAGCCATTAAGTTGCTACTTGTTTTTAATGCAACTCGATGTAATAACTGTGTTTAAATTGTTAGCCATTTGGCTAATACTATGTAATAATATGGTATGAGGGTTGTAGGACTGTAGAGAATGTGTAACACACCTCCACTAGGTGAAGGTTATTCCTTATGTGGTATTGATGTATTTGTCTCATAATGTGTTTAAGCGTTACTTTTTTACATTCATTTCTATTAGATAATTTTTTTTTGATATTGCCATCATTGTGTTGTTTTTATTGCTAACAAACATTTTCTTTCATCTTCAGTTATCTTTGCAATATTATGCGCAAACAAATACAGTAGTAGTTAGTGTGCCAAAAATGTCAATCAGAAAATTAGATCTGTGTTCAGTAAGAAAAATGAATTCTGCCAAAATCCCAATGATGACTCGCAGAGACCAAATGTTCTTCTTCATCAATTTGTTGAAATGGTGCATGAGTGTGAATATGGCTACATCTGTATATCTACTAAATTATAATACTACAGCTATTATTGTGTAATTAGCTAATACCAAGGTGCAACTAAATGTAAAACGGTTACTGCTGCGTTAACCTGATAACCGTATAATTTTAGCACCGTCTTGTCTATCTTCGTTATCAATGTTTTTCTGTTCCTCTATTCCTCTGTTCCTCTGTTCCACTCTCATCCATAACTTTGACCTCGGTGCCCTGTTATTAACTCCTCTCTTTTGTTAGCCTCTTCTGTTAACCTCAACCGTATCTCATTCCCCTTTTGTCTTCCGTAGGCAATAGCCACTGAGGGGAAATATTGGAAAAGAAGAATCGAAATTGTGATTCGAGAGTATCATAAGTGGAGGACATATTTCAAAAAAAGGGTAAAGCACCAGATTCTGTTATTGCTTAAATTAGTTAATCCAGACAAACCACAGGGTAGCCTCTTCAAGGTGCTGGTCAGTGATTTTAGTAGTGAGGCACATTTGCTGAATATCCAACATTTATACTAAAGTCCAGTGTATGAATTTAATGGATCGTTCGGCTGACAGCAATTTGCCATTTTTTCACAGTTACAGAAACACAAGGATGATGATCTCTCAAGCCTTCTCACGGTATGTGTTCCAAGGATTGTCGTATGCCGTGCGCCTATCTAGGTCCTGCTAACGTTCAGTAAACAAAAAGAACGAAAAACACACGCAGCACATTAATCTGCAGTGTTTATAGCAGTCAGGGAAATAACATTAATCTGTAGTGTTTATATCAGTCAGGGAAATATCAACAAACATTCTATGCCAGACCAGAACTCTTGTCTGAAGGGATAAAGCTGCTTCTGATGTGCCATTTTAATTGTCTGATAAAACGGTTAGATTAGATTAACACCTCGCTAATAGATTATGAAATTGTGTCAGAGGTTATGCAAGCATTTTCTTGCAATTATTCACAAGGCATCTAATGGCAAAGGGTGCTTTAGCTCCAGTCCTGCAGGCAATTTATTTGAACACAGTGACAAGCTCTACATACTTTGCACACATTTTGTTGTTGTAGACTTAATTTCAAATTGATGGGGAAAAAATGACATCGAGCTACACGCAAAAACCCATAAAAGCAAAGCAAAAATTAGTTCCTTTAGATGTCATATGCCTTACTCTGGATGTGACATTCAGCCTTCAGAAATGGTAGTCCTGGCAGGTTCTGACCTGATCTGCATACATTTTTTCAGTGACCATTGGCTTGTTAATCCGCTCCCTTGGATTCGTGCCCTGTTACTATGTTTATCCAGACAGACGGCTCTATAAAGAGTTTTTGTGGTTCCGGACTACGATAGGGCTCCCTCTTCGCTAAGAATTTCTAATGCTTTGGCAAATGTAATGTTCATAACCTACCCAGGTCTATGTATCTACACATTCTATCTCTGAGATTTTGGGAGAGTTCCTCACACTTTATGGCTTGGTTTTGCATGCTGACGACCGTATATAAGCACCGCGACTCCTTTCCAAACCCGTCCGATCATATTGAATTGACCACAGTTGAATTCAAATCAAGTTCAGAATGATTGACGTTTGTCTTTGCGAGGTTCTGAATACTTGAGAGATTTCTGTTTCTATTGTTGAATAAATTGGCATATATTTCACGAAAGAAAACATGTTTGCTTTCTCATTATGGGGTATTCTGTGTAGATCGATGGCAAATGTAGTCCCAAAGTCACTAAAGGTACTTTGCAACACGTTGTATGTACGACACATAATCGGACTACTTTAATTATATAAACACTTCCAGGTTCGTCTTTATGTTTTGAGTTATAACTAACCGGAAGAACTAATGAGAGTGTGTGCTGACTGATGCTGTGGAGCAGGGGAAAGCAACTAGATTCTGGGATCTAGATTCGGGGATCTGGTTGCTCACCAATGCTGGGACATTGTGTACATAATGATCAGGACCACTGCAAAAACATTTTCTTTTGAAAATGACAATTTCTCACGTTGATTGTGTTTAGACATGATCACGGTGTCTTCTGGAATACAACTTCCAGATTCCTGGTGATTTCAGTAGTCACACAATGTCCCGATTGTGCCTGCTGACTCCTGCCGTACAATCTGTGCACTGCCTGTTTCTTTGTGTCACTAACTGGTTGGCGGGCTGCATTTTGAACACCCCAAGGGGCCAGAGGAGCAGTTTTTGCTGTTTGGAGAGGTCTTTCCAGACACCTTCCGTGTGTCCCTTTGTCAGGACGATGAAATGGCCGAACGCCGTGTCGCTCGGAAGAGCCGCGAATCGCCTGTTCCCATGGAGATGGACCCGCTCTTCGATATGGACGTGCTAATGTCCGAGTTCTCGGACACGCTCTTCTCCACACTGGCCTCTCATCAGCCCATGGCCTGGCCCAATCCCAGAGAGATAGGTGAGGTGCCGCCACAAACACCCCAAAAGCAGACACAGAGCCCTCTCCCAGCCTGACGGGGTTTCCCCCCCACTACATCCGTGTGTCCCGTAGCTCATGCAGGAAACGCAGACATGATCCAGCCCGGGCTTATCCCCCTACAGCCCAACCTGGACTTCATGGACTCCTTCGAGCCACTGCAAGGTAAATGCCAATGTGCCACGGCGTAATGTCGAGATATGAACGTCACTTTCACAGTGTCCCGCCGTAATGTCGAGATATGAACGTCACTTTCACTGTCTCCCGCCGTAATGTCGAGATATGAACGTCACTTTCACAGTGTCCCGCCGTAATGTCGAGATATGAGCGTCACTTTCACAGTGTCCCGCCGTAATGTCGAGATATGAACGTCACTTTCACAGTGTACACATCCTTTAGTAGACACCCGAGCACCGTATCGGTGTCACACATTAACTGACACACTGATGGATCTTAACACGTTTGTGTTTACGGTTTGGTGGACGTCATACTAATTGTAACTTACCTAGAGACTCTTCTCCCAGACTTATTTCACAGCCTCCGTCAGCCAATCTTCCCCTCTGCTTCCCTCACTGCCACACCTGTCACTCCTCCACCCAGCATCAGCTCTCAGTCCCAGGTAAACCTCAGGCCCAGGCCTTCGTTAACCTCCACTACATCGTACCGGATCTTACGAACTCCTGGTGGCTCCGCCATCGGTTGGTAAGATGGTACCGACCGGGGCAACCGTCTAGTGGAGCGTTGGTCATGTAACCCAAATGTCAGCAATAAGACAATAACAGTTAACCCTAATCGTTTCTCTAATCAATGTGGATGTGAGTGTCTGTCAAATGACTAAAATGTGCTATGGTGTGGAAGTAAATGTGACATCTTTTCTTCTGTCCATACGACTTGGCAGGGACAGCTCCTCTCCTCGATACACCTCTCTGCTGACCTCCCCTCTGTCAGTCTTGACCACAGACTCCTGACCGCCCCGGAACCGTTATCCATCTCCTCCCAAATAGACAATCGAACCAGTGAAACCAGTGAAGGGTCGTCCTGCACACAGAACTACATGCCCCTGTTTTCTGGGTCTCTGCCCCCTGGTGTTCAGACGGGCGACGCTTCCCTCATGCAGAACACGGCCCCTCCCATCCAGCCGCACAGCCAGCCCTGCCAGGGTGTTGACACGGCAACAAAAATAGCCCCGTCGTCCGTGGACGAGGCCGCGAGCCTGGACGGTTCCCCGCCACGGTCCGTCAACACGCAGACGTTCTCCTCCCCCTGTAGACCCAGTGAGGTCATCGCGTTCAGTCAGAGCTCCGAGTATGGCTCCCTAACACGGGCCTCTCCAACCGCACTCCGGCCCCTGTCGCCCTCACCTGCCACCCCCCTTCAACAGCCGCTGACCTTTGCCCTGCCCCGGCCCATCCAGCCCTCCAACAAGAAGACTCGTCACGTGCAAAGGATCGTTCCTGCCAACTCCGTCCCGTCGTCTCATCTTATACTAACAGGTGAGTCGGATGTGTGCAGAAACATTAGACAGACACTGCACCTCCACAGAGCTGTGTCATATTGTAATCTTACCACCAGGTGGTGCTACTCTCCATGTTTTAGTTAATACAGTATAACGGGTCTGTAACATGAGTAAATATCTGCTGGATTTGCAAACCAAATGAGCCTAGCAAACATCATTGTTGACATCCGAGGTCACTATCAGGTAGGAATGCATCTCAGCGTTATTCTTGTTAATAATAAAATCTCTGAGAATCTGATCGATGGTGGTGTGTTGTATCAGCCCCATTTCCAGGCCACACCAGTGCAGTGATCGTCACTCCGACTCCGCTTAAAGCAGACGCGGTTCCCCCAACCGGAGTGGTTCTTGCTCCTGGCTTTCATATCCTCCCACAGACCCAGAAGTCTCCGCAGCTAATTATCCCCAAAGAGGAGACCAACTCTTCAAGACGTAAAAAACACACCCCGCCTTCAAGCACTGGTGAGAATAACATGTGCCAGGCCTTTTCCTGTTTTTGTTCATGTATGTACAGGAAGGAGAGTGAAGTGGCGGAGGGTTTTATCCTGTCGAACTGAAGCCACCGGTGTTCATGCTTTACATATGTTCTGTTACCGTCAACAGATTGAATTGGTGCTCTGGCGTAGCAAAGACGTGGCTTTCTTCTACTGTTAATTTCTTTGTGATGGCCGTCTGTCCCCCACAGGGAATGAGGGCCATAGCTCAGAGCAGGGTTCCCCAGGCGGGTCTGAGCAGGTACCCAGTCCTCAGTCTCCTCTCGGTAGCAGCACCGCCCTCTCCAAGAGTGAGTCCAACCAGGTAACAACAGCCCACCCTCTCTTTATACACACAGGCACACACACACAGGCGCACACACACACACAGGCGCACACACACACACCAGTATATAAATACATCTCCTTGCATTTCTCAATTAATTGTGCATAAAGTGGAGGTAGGATTGTTCGATAAACACTTTTTCTATGCATGCGAACATTGTAAATGCTGTTTGTACGTTCACATTGTGGTGGATACTTTCTATCTACTTTAATTCCATGCAATGTTAAATTATAAATGAGGCCTGATCGTATTCCCTCTGAGAATGTGCGGTAGTACAGGCAGAGCTGTAATATATGTCGGCTGTTGCATACCGTAACCCTGTAGCTGTAATATATGTCCGCTGTTGCATACTGTAACCCTGTAGCTGTAATATATGTCCGCTGTTGCATACTGTAACCCTGTAGCTGTAATATATGTCGGCTGTTGCATACCATAACCCTGTAGCTGTAATATATGTCCACTGTTGCATACCATAACCCTGTAGCTGTAATATATGTCCACTGTTGCATACCGTAACCCTGTAGCTGTAATATATGTCGGCTGTTGCATACCATAACCCTGTAGCTGTAATATATGTCGGCTGTTGCATACTGTAACCCTGTAGCTGTAATATATGTCGGCTGTTGCATACCATAACCCTGTAGCTGTAATATATGTCCACTGTTGCATACTGTAACCCTGTAGCTGTAATATATGTCGGCTGTTGCATACCATAACCCTGTAGCTGTAATATATGTCGGCTGTTGCATACCATAACCCTGTAGCTGTAATATATGTCGGCTGTTGCATACTGTAACCCTGTAGCTGTAATATATGTCCACTGTTGCATACTGTAACCCTGTAGCTGTAATATATGTCCACTGTTGCATACCATAACCCTGTAGCTGTAATATATGTCCGCTGTTGCATACTGTAACCCTGTAGCTGTAATATATGTCCACTGTTGCATACCGTAACCCTGTAGCTGTAATATATGTCCACTGTTGCATACTGTAACCCTGTAGCTGTAATATATGTCCACTGTTGCATACTGTAACCCTGTAGCTGTAATATATGTCCACTGTTGCATACCGTAACCCTGTAGCTGTAATATATGTCCACTGTTGCATACCGTAACCCTGTAGCTGTAATATATGTCCACTGTTGCATACTGTAACCCTGTAGCTGTAATATATGTCCACTGTTGCATACCGTAACCCTGTAGCTGTAATATATGTCCACTGTTGCATACTGTAACCCTGTAGCTGTAATATATGTCCACTGTTGCATACTGTAACCCTGTAGCTGTAATATATGTCCACTGTTGCATACTGTAACCCTGTAGCTGTAATATATGTCCACTGTTGCATACTGTAACCCTGTAGCTGTAATATATGTCCGCTGTTGCATACCGTAACCCTGTAGCTGTAATATATGTCGGCTGTTGCATACCGTAACCCTGTAGCTGTAATATATGTCGGCTGTTGCATACCGTAACCCTGTAGCTGTAATATATGTCCACTGTTGCATACTGTAACCCTGTAGCTGTAATATATGTCGGCTGTTGCATACCGTAACCCTGTTGCTGTAATATATGTCCACTGTTGCATACCATAACCCTGTAGCTGTAATATATGTCGGCTGTTGCATACCGTAACCCTGTAGCTGTAATATATGTCCACTGTTGCATACCATAACCCTGTAGCTGTAATATATGTCCGCTGTTGCATACCATAACCCTGTAGCTGTAATATATGTCGGCTGTTGCATACCGTAACCCTGTAGCTGTAATATATGTCCACTGTTGCATACCGTAACCCTGTAGCTGTAATATATGTCCACTGTTGCATACCATAACCCTGTAGCTGTAATATATGTCCACTGTTGCATACTGTAACCCTGTAGCTGTAATATATGTCCACTGTTGCATACCGTAACCCTGTAGCTGTAATATATGTCCACTGTTGCATACCGTAACCCTGTAGCTGTAATATATGTCCACTGTTGCATACTGTAACCCTGTAGCTGTAATATATGTCCACTGTTGCATACCATAACCCTGTAGCTGTAATATATGTCCACTGTTGCATACCATAACCCTGTAGCTGTAATATATGTCCACTGTTGCATACTGTAACCCTGTAGCTGTAATATATGTCCACTGTTGCATACCATAACCCTGTAGCTGTAATATATGTCCACTGTTGCATACTGTAACCCTGTAGCTGTAATATATGTCCACTGTTGCATACCGTAACCCTGTAGCTGTAATATATGTCCACTGTTGCATACTGTAACCCTGTAGCTGTAATATATGTCCACTGTTGCATACCGTAACCCTGTAGCTGTAATATATGTCCACTGTTGCATACCGTAACCCTGTAGCTGTAATATATGTCCACTGTTGCATACTGTAACCCTGTAGCTGTAATATATGTCCGCTGTTGCATACCGTAACCCTGTAGCTGTAATATATGTCCACTGTTGCATACCGTAACCCTGTAGCTGTAATATATGTCCGCTGTTGCATACTGTAACCCTGTAGCTGTAATATATGTCCACTGTTGCATACTGTAACCCTGTAGCTGTAATATATGTCCACTGTTGCATACTGTAACCCTGTAGCTGTAATATATGTCCGCTGTTGCATACCGTAACCCTGTAGCTGTAATATATGTCCACTGTTGCATACTGTAACCCTGTGTCTTCTCTCTGTTTGTTCCAGAGCCGCAGAGGGTCCCATATATCGGCAGAACAGAAGCGGCGCTTTAACATAAACATTGGATTTAAAACCCTATGTGGCATGGTTCCCCCGCTCAAGTCACAGTCCAATGTAAGGCCATTATGTCTGTCTATTAGGCTGTCCTACGGTAACTTTGGGTTTGTAGCATTTGCACGTTCAGGTATTTCCGAGTGATGTGTGTATTTTAGTCAGAAAAGATGCAAAACCATGTGCTGTTCAATGAGCCCACTGTGTGAAAAAGACGACAAATCGGTTTGTGTCTGATTCCAGATCAGTAATGCAGCGACGTTACAGAAGACTGTCGAGTACATTGGGAAGCTGCAACAGGAGAGGCAGCAAATGCAGGAGGACACCAGGAGGTTACGGGAGGAGATCGAGGAGCTCAATGCCTCCATAAAGTGTGTATTGGCATACATGCTTCATGTTATATATGCTCATGTTACCTGATGTGGACGTGTGATCTCTGTGTGATCTCTGTGTGATCTCTGTGTGATCTCTGTGTGATCTCTGTGTGGTCTCTGTGTGGTCTCTGTGTGGTCTCTGTGTGATCTCTGCGTGATCTCTGCGTGGTCTCTGCGTGATCTCTGCGTGATCTCTGTGTGGTCTCTGTGTGGTCTCTGTGTGGTCTCTGTGTGGTCTCTACGTGGTCTCTGCGTGGTCTCTGCGTGGTCTCTGCGTGGTCTCTGCGTGGTCTCTGCGTGGTCTCTGCGTGGTCTCTGCTTGGTCTCTGCTTGGTCTCTGCTTGGTCTCTGTGTGGTCTCTGTGTGCTGACTGTGTGCTGACTGTGTGATGACTGTGTCCCAGCGTGTGCCAGGAGCAGCTTCCTGCTTCCGGAGTGCCCATTACACACCACCGCTTCGACTACATGCGGGAGAAGTTTGACGAGTATGTAAAGACGCGCACGCTTCAGAACTGGAAGTTTTGGATCGTATCCTTCCTTTCCCTTAATGCGAACAATACATGTAACATCACTTAATAATGTGATTTATTAACACGGATTTCAATATACTGCTGGTAGATTTAAATGAGGGATTTTAATATTGACCCCGATGACACAGTCGCTGAGTTTGATTCCCTACATATAATCTATGAGTGAACCTCAGATTTCAGACTTGTGAAAATATATAGATCTTGCATCATATCTTCATTGTCACGTCTTCTGAAATGGGTGTTCCGTACGACGTGTTTGTTTGACCTTTGACCCCACGATACTCAGTTCAGCATCATCACTAAGCCCCTGTTTGAGTCCTTCAATGGGTCCGTCTCCACGACGAGTAAAGGAGAGCTCTGTGAGACCACACTGCAATGGCTGGACCGTCACTGCTCACTGCCTATGCTACGGCCCAGTGAGTACACACCTCCTGCCTCCTACCTCCTGCCTCCTACCTCCTACCTCCTGCCTCCCTCCCCTATCTCACTCTCTAACCCCATCCTCTGAAGTGTGGCCAAATGAGGGCCAACATATTTTAACCTTGATTTTTATTTTGTCTGCCAATAAAATAGCGCAGTGGTAAAGTCTTCCGAGACTGGTTTTGGTGCTTAGGGGGAAACAAAGGTAGAATTAACTGTTTTATGTCGTGTCTAAAGCTCTGCTGCCCACCAAACACTATTGTTTGTGAAATATGCTACCTTCCAATGACAAAATAGCCATGCGATTGGCATTAATACAAACGTTTTGTGTCAGTGGATCGATCCAATGTGGATCAAATATTGTGTGGGTCCACTGTACTGATACTTTCATTCATCTAGGCCCAATATGGTCCCATTTTTATAATAATCGTTCAAAACAGAAGAAATATTGTAACTTGTTTAAATTTAGAGCGAAGGTGCTGCTAATCAAATGTTTTAATTCAGAGCCCTGCACACAATTTGCAATAAAGCATTTTTCAGATTCTCTGTCCTTTTCCTGGAAATCCCCCTCTTTTAGCAATAGTGTCTCTAGGACAGTGAGGAGGAGGAGGTAAATGGAGGGGCTGCTGCTGGTTGATAATTCCATTACTGAATTACTATATGCCAATTCACTAGAATGACTGTCTCTCTGTAGGTGTGAGATACTGTGTAAAACTCCCATTACACCCCCATTTTCTACAGAATCAACATTTTCCTTACTTGTCATGGGCTCATGTATGCTATCACACACAATCTTTTCCTCGTTGCTCAACCTGACAAACTAGCCTTCTCTCTCTCTCTGCTGCTTGGCATCTCCTCTGTTTGTCACACGCTCGGGGGGGGGGGGATGTGACGACGCTGGAGGATGGTGGACGTCAGAGATTAATATCACTGGGGACTTCTGTTGAACCGGTTGTGCTACTAATGTGTGATTAGCAAACTGCCGGAAGTTGGAAGAGTTGAACAGATGTGCATTTCGAAGGCCATATCGGGCCTGTTATGTCGCCCTGTGACGTTTGTTCGCTTGCTTTTTTGGAGAGAAGAACATCTTGTGTGCAACCCATTGCACAAATGTCATCTTTAATGAATGTGCAGCTGAAATGTCATCTTTAATGAATGTGCAGCTGAAATGTCATCTTTAATGAATGTGCAGCTGAAATGTCACCTTTTCTGAATGTGCAGCTGGAATGTCACCTTTAATGAATGTGCAGCTGAAATGTCACCTTTAATGAATGTGCAGCTGAAATGTCACCTTTAATGAATGTGCAGCTGAAATGTCACCTTTAATGAATGTGCAGCTGAAATGTCACCTTTTCTGAATTTGCAGCTGAAATGTCACCTTTTCTGAATTTGCAGCTGAAATGTCACCTTTTCTGAATGTGCAGCTGAAATGTCACCTTTTCTGAATGGGCAGCTGAAATGTCACCTTTAATGAATGTGCAGCTGAAATGTCACATTTTCTGAATTTGCAGCTGAAATGTCACCTTTAATGAATGTGCAGCTGAAATGTCACCTTTAATGAATGTGCAGCTGAAATGTCACCTTTAATGAATGTGCAGCTGAAATGTCACCTTTAATGAAGGTGCAGCTGAAATGTCACCTTTAATGAATGTGCAGCTGATCTGTCTTTTTTTTGTTTATCAGTGGTTCTGAGTACCCTCCGACAGCTCAGCACCAGCACCTCCATCCTGACTGACCCCTCCCTGCTGCCAGAGGAGGCCTCCCAGGCTGTCACCAACTCCCACAGGCGCTAGGCAGATTTCTAGCCGCGTTGTGAGATTGAGGGGAGACTGGTTCATATGGCGCGCGTGGTTTTATCGGAGCACTCCACATCGGACCTCTGCCACAGGCGTCTCGTATGATCGTACGATATAGCATTAGCACCAAATGGCCTTCATTTAGTTTTGTTTGTCTATCGCACTATTTTTCAGAGAGAACGCTCTGAAATGTATTACATTATCAAATGTAGCAAGATTCAAATCAGATAAGTTACTTTTGAGGTGAAAAATTGTCAATTCTTGGTTCACTTTTTAATTGAAAAATGCATGTAATTGAATGTTGAAAATGCCTAGCCACACAGGGTTTTTTTCTTCCTAACATTTGAAATTGATGGAACCCGTTTTTCAATATTTAAGACTATTGGCAAGCTTATGCTTTGATTAATCAAATGTCTGACAACATGTCGTTCTGCTGCAGCTGGGAAAGTCTGACCTCTTTCTGACTGTGCTTTTAATAACAACTGGTAACATTGTTAAAATATCAGGCTCAATCTGTAAAATCATTTTGAATGGTCATCCAACTCGAACTAGGGAACTTGGGCAACCTCTTACGAGTTTTGATGTTTCAACCCTGACGGACACTGAGGTTTGCCCGTTCTCCAGTTGTCCTGAACTCACTACACATCTGGCCTACATTGGCCTACAGTAGATTGGCTCACTTTTCATTTAATGGGGAGTGTCACTGTGATAGCGTTTGAAGCTTTATTTTGCTAATTACATATGTGAACGCAGACAGGAGAAGACATTTATGAATATGCATAGAGACAATGGAAGTCATTCTGTTGACCTCTCAACCTTAAAGAGCAATATAGGCTGCCTATCTGTTGTTTAAGAGAACGTGACTTGTTTTTCGTCTGCTACAGCGCTAGTATCTGTGTAATGTCTTATGATATTTTCCCAAAAACGAATCTGTGTCTGTGTTCTCCAACGAAAGTCGATTTTTGTAATCCAGTCATGGTTTTGTGAGTGTAACCTAAGTGCTTCTGATGGATGCTTTGTAACTTTAAATTGTTCACTTCTAAGTAATACAAAAGTACATATCTGGTAAATGAAAAAAAACCGATATCACTTTGATAACTAAATGCATTATTGACATTTTGCAGGTTTCTATTAACTATAGAAAGTATTTTTGAAAGCAACCCACCTATCTCTGATTGCGCTTTCGTGTTTTTAGGATATTTTCTTATTTTGTAACCATATCCAGCTAACTGACCTGTTGCTACATATCGGCTGAGCGTAGAACTCTACGACCCAATATTATTGCAATACTTTAGATGATAAACACATCCCACACATACGACATTTACAGGATATGTTGAACACCGCAATACTTATTTTCCTTTCTAGGTAAAGGTTTTAAGGCGCTCTTTGGAATTCAAATGGCATTGTCAAACTCTATTTCATTTTTCGTGCATGCTCATTTTGGTTTGTTTTGTTTTTATTCACCATAGATTATTATTTAAGATGTATGCTTTTAACAGCCTGTGACGTGTCTTAAAAGGGAAATATCTCTTGACGGATCCCGATATTCTGCTATTTCTATTCTTGATTGTGGAATAACGGTGAGTATGGATCCACTGCTGTAAACAAACCAGAAGCTCAGCGGTGCTTGGCACTATTTCTGTGTTTCTTCACCTTATTCTTTGTGCCTGTGTGTCTGGTGTGGCGCCACACTGCTTGGTCGCTTATCCGTCCAGTGTAAGGCAGATTTTATCATTTTGTTGGGGTTTGGCCCTGATTTTTAGCCAAAGTTTACCCATGCAAAAGTGGTCTGTTGTCATTTATGTGTACGGGATGCTTATGGCAGTGTCACTCTCGTCTGTCAAATACGCATATCTTGTTTGTCTAATGCAAACATCGTAAGACATTTACGTTCAGTCTTTGTAAGCAAATGCATGTGGATATATTTTATTACTGTAACTCAACTTCGTTGGATCCAGAACATTTGTTTTTGAAACAGTATGTCCTGAACATTTGTTTTTTTTAGACACACCTCAGGCAAGACTCCATGTAACTGGTTGCTTTGTTGTATTTATTACTTTGATACATGCGTTTACTTTACTGTTGACGTTACGTTTACTCTGAATTCTACGGGCTTTACATGTCTTTAACTCTGGTGATCGGATGTATGCACCCTTGCTTTCTTTACACTTTCTGTTTCAGGTTTCTGAGCCTCACATGTACAATAATGCCCACAGTCGACAACGCTTCTGTGGGCTCACCACAGTGTCATTTGCACAACGGTGTGTAACTTTCAAAGGTTTTGATTCTGCTTGATTCAAAGGGAATTTGAACTATGCAACAACTTTAAAGAGCACAAGTTGATTCATTTCGACATGACTATACATTTTTCAATATTTCCTTGTCAAGAATCATGACACAGTGTATATTATGAAAGGAGAGATGTCATAAATGAGATTCATTTGTTGTAAAAATGTCTTTCTTGCTGTACAAAGTAAAGGAAATGTTTTTCCAACATGGTGTGGGGTTTGGCTGCGTGTTTTTGCTTTTTTGTTTTGGCATTCATGAGTGTAAAGTTCATATGTTTAGGCAGTACGACCGAAGTAAATTTTGGAACGTTGGCAGTATTCAAAACGTGACAAAATGGCTGAATGAAACAGTATATTTAATGAATGTTGCTTTCTATGCATGTACGTACAGTGGCTGCCATGTCCAGTGTTCGGCTGGTTCTTGTAAAGCTATCAACCGATAACCAGAAAACATGTTATGGTCTGTTTGAGACCCAGAACCAAATAAGCACCAAACAGTTGATACATGGCCTGGCCATTACTGATTTTGGGTCAGGCCTATAAATACGGTTATAAATAAATAAATATAATAAATATAAATAACGGCCTTTTACATGCACATTTTATAAACCTTTTCCCAACCACTGTGTGTAGAGGGTGAGAAGAGTTCTCACAAACATCAGAATTTCATGATTATTTTTCAGATTCTCAGGCAGCTGGCAGTCTTGTTCTGTTTGGCTGTCTGGCTCTTTATATAAGTAGCTGATTAGGTCATCGATGTATTGAGAGGTGTCACCGAGCCTTTTGGTCACTGCTCCTGCTATTTCTAGTTCGGCTGCTTGACTCATGTAGCAACGGAACGCGAAGAGATGTCTCTTGGTCATTGTCTCGTTCGCCTGCGGTTCTGTGATCCAGGCCACCTGGTATGGACCGGTGTGCGGAGGGATTATCCCAGGTGTGTTCTGGTGAATAAGAAAAGATAAAAATGGAAATTAAAAACGTCTGCAGGTTCAAGTTCTCAAGCAATAAGCGTCAGAACACAGTTTGAATGTACAATTTCTAAGCCAGTAGGATCAGCTTTGTTTTAATACATTTGTGTAGCACTGTGCCTTAGACAAGCATTTGCTCACATTTCTACATTTTATTGGCTGTAATATTTTTTTTAAATTACCTCCCACATGCAGATATTAACCCAGCAACAAATGAACATACCAAGTAGTTGATCTGTTCTTCTCCATCCTTCAACGACAGGTTTGTTTGGTAAACCGGCTTGGTGAAGGCCGTAGACGTGTAAAGGTACAGGCAAAACACTGGAAGAGAGAGGCCTCAAGTTAGTCCACAACACAACTCATAATAATATATAACAAAACTCACTGACCTGTCCATGCCTGACTATTGATTATACAATATTGTGTGAGTCTTCTGAGTGTCTCTCATATAAATATTGTTCTCATATAAAACTCAGGTGTTGAAAAGTAACTCTCACCCCTCAAAAGATCCATGTCAAATAGTTGTGTAAATTGCTGTGAAGTTTGAAGTGAAGTTTGCTGATGAGATTTTCCAAAAAATGTGCTGGTAAATGTTCATGTCTTTGGTTATTAATATATATTGGTTGAGATAAACATCGATGAATACGCTTATCTTTATTTAAAAAGTATTGTATGTACTTTATTGTCATTAGCACATGTGTGAGTAATCTGTGCTTTTTGAGAACAAAATGAGATCATCTGGGTTTCTAGTTTTGGGGCATCCCTGACATTTCTCCAGATGTTTGGGCTGATATCAACTTGGGCTGTTATTGTTTTGTGTTTACTCTCCCTTAGGAGTAGGGTTGGGTAAGACACCCCAGGGTTTACATACGCACGTAGATAACCACTGTTAACCGTGCTAGGTTAAATACGAGCGGGAGGACCCCTTGGTTTATGTAGCAGGTAGGATAGTGTGCTAGGTTAGAGAGTGATAGGTTAGAGAGTGCTAGGTTAGAGAGTGCTAGGTTAGGTTAGAGAGTGCTAGGTTAGAGAGTGTGCTTGGCAGGGAAGAGTAGGACTCTTTGTATTTAATCTCTTTGAGTTTTCCACTCTCGTCAACCGTTCTCTCTCCCTCCGTTGATGTTCTATGTGGCATGTAGCTTTGTATTATTATATAAACTGTATCTCACAAGTGAGGACACCGCTCAAATTTTTGTAAATATTTGATTCTTTATTTTCATGTGACAACACTGAAATGTAATATAGTTAGTGTACAGCTTGTTTAACAGTGTACATTTTCTGTCCCCTCAAAATAACTCAACACACAGCCATTAATGTCTCTACCGCTGGCTACTAAAGTGAATACACCCCTAAGTGAACATCAGCACCCCAGCCCTCACCTGTTCCATTATTTTTCATGTAGAAAATGTTTTACACTGTAAACTGATTATAATATTAGAATGTCTTATCAGCCCAATAAAGTTGCCTGTATAAAATACCTTTTCATTTGTTGCTAAAACCCTGGCAATCAGACTTAGCATTTCTATGGTCCAATGACGCTATTTGAATTTATATATAAAGATTTCAAATTTTATAACAAACAGAGATTGATGTTTTTCCAAAACAAGATTTTTCTTTTACACAAATTAAAATACATAATGACTGACAGAATATATAGGAACCGCACAATAAACTTCTGGAAAAAATATTTTAAAAAGCATATTTTTTATTGTGCATTTGGAAAGTACTTGGACATCTTTACCCTTCTATAATTTGTAAAGCTAAAGAATTATTTAAAAATTGCTATTTTTTTTACCTCATCTACACTAAAATTATGTTATTTTTGAAGATATGAAAAAACTACTATCAGAAGAATCCAGACTTTTTGCCAGACAGTTGCATCCTGTCTCCTTTGATTATCACAGAGCCACAAATTAATTTCAGTCCATTTGTGGTAAATTCACTTGATTGCACATGATTTGGAAATGTATAGATCTGTTTATAAAAGGTCACACACTTGACAGTGCAGGTCAGAACAAATAAACCAAGCAATGTGTTTGAATTAGTTCCGTGAAGTGCAACGAGACAGGATTGGGGGAAGGCACAGTGTTTGGCAAGTGTTCCAAACATTTCTGCAGCATTAAAGGTTCTCGAGAATACATTGGCCTGCATCATTTCTGAATGGAAGATTTGTAGGGATCCTTCAATACTCTTTCTAAAGCTGTCCGTCTGGCCAAAAAAAAGCAGTGAACCAAGAACCAAACGGCCATTCTAACAGAACTCCAGCGTTTCGGTGTGGAGATGGGAGAACCTTCCAGGAGAACAACCACCTCTGCAGCTTATAGCACCCTAAAAGACTCAAGGCTGATATTGCAATGCAATAAAGTGAATGGGTCAGAATACTTCTGCATATGGGGATATTTCTGTTGTTTCTTATACATTTGTTAGCATTTCCAAAAACCTTTTAACGTCATTCCAACCTAAAATTCTTAAGTTTGATAAATAAACCTATATAATTTCCACATAAAAACCCAAAGGGACCTCGAGCTAACTTTTTCATGTTCTGATTTTATATGAATTCAATAAATATGTGCATATTTCTTTCTAATTAACATACCTAACATACTTACTATACCTACTAACTACTCTAAGATGTTCAGACTATATATCTGAACACCACCTTAACCACCTTATATCACCACAATTGGAGTCACTAACATAACTCAAACACATTTCAAAACCAGGAATATGTTAAGCAAGACACATTTGAACCATATTTACTCCTCATCATGTTCTTTAATAGTTTACAATTTTTTCAAAACACAAATGTTCAATTTTAACAAGTCAAAATAAATAAATAATGTAATAAATTAATGCAGTGAAATGAACAACTGCAAATATATTTAATAAATATCATTCACCACCAGAGGACATAAATAGTCTAAAGGTGTGCGTTTGTTTTTTTGAGTAACGTGATACATCCTTCCAGCCACTTCTTCAGGTTGTCAAGGATTTTGTAACCCTTGGATTTCCTCCAGTATGAATCGTCCTTTAGTTTCTTCAAATCTAGTTTGACGCAGGATGGGACTCTGACGAATGGCATCAGCTGTCTCTTGACTTCTGCAGTCTGGTCGATGAACTCCTGTGAGTCTTTAGGCAAACCATCTTCCTGAATAATTAGGATCAGTTG
Organism: Dallia pectoralis; assembly: GCA_029465975.1. Lineage (NCBI taxonomy): Eukaryota > Metazoa > Chordata > Actinopteri > Esociformes > Umbridae > Dallia > Dallia pectoralis. Next base: position 13,464,468 of record CM055750.1, read on the forward strand.
TTCGAGGTAGCCAGTAAAGGCACATGTTGAATTGTTGAATGAGACATTTGTCACAGGCAGTACAACACCTTTGAGCGTCTGATTTAGTTGTGGGTCTTCACCAGAAAAACACCCCGAAACCTAAAGAGAGGATACATTTAGACTATGGATCACCATTTTGCATACCAGATTTTTTTTCACAATTATAGTTGCATCTCCTACTTACATATGTTTTGAACAGGAATTCTGTCGTATGTAAGAGCCAGCCGAAAGTTTGAAGATCCCGGTCGACGTTAGTTGGTCGAGAGGCGGCGTTGACAAGCAGCATCATTGCAATGAAAGACACTTTGAGTCCTGGACAAAATGCACGGTTCGCCATTCTGAGAAATGATCTGAAGTCAGATGCGTTGCTAAAGATTGCTTAACGAGTGATCGTTTGGTGATGCCTGTCTTCAGTCAATGAACTCATTTTATATTGAGACTTGATTTGGGGCTTTTTTTTTGTCTTATTTCATTATCCGTCACAGTTATTTTTGACAACAGCGTAGTTGTCATTACATGGTTTGCAAGTGGAAAGATGGTTAAAGCTAACTACTTCCTTCCATTAATCATTGAAACTATGACGTTGATAAATTGAGCAATGTGTTGCATGCTGTTAAATCACAAATACATGCTGTTAAATCACAAATGCATGCTGTTAAATCACAAATGCATGCTGTTAAATCACAAATGCATGCTGTTAAATCACAAATTCATGCTGTTTAATCACAAATACATTCTGTTAAATCACAAATACATGCTGTTAAATCACAAATACATGCTGTTAAATCACAAATACATGCTGTTAAATCAAATACATGCTGTTAAATCACAAATACATGCTGTTAAATCACAAATGCATGCTGTTTAATGACAAATACATGCTGTAAAATCACAAATATGTGCTGTTAAATCACAAATAATGCACAAATAATAGACCCATGTGAACCGCCTTATACAAAATAGCTTGGTGACGGAACTGAAAGGTCATAGAGAGTTCACATAAAGACCTACAGATCTACAGTTAAATTCACAAGAAGTTTGAGAAAGGAACAAGACGGCAGTCATGTTGGTGACCAACCAGACCTAACTGGAATTCCAGATTTTACTTCTTTTTTTTTTAAAGTAAGGCATGTCAAAAAAATGCTGTTGAATTATTGTAATGCGTAATACAGGTTTTATAAAAAGCTCTGTTAAATTAGTTGATAAAATATATACCCTCCATGGATGTCTCAATTTGTATTATTGTATAATACAGTTCGGTAATCAGTACCAAGTAAAAAAATAAAATAAAAAATTGTATAATACAGTTCGGTAATCAGTACCAAGTACAATACAAATTGAGACATCCATTGAGGGTATATATTTTAGCAACTAATTTAACAGAGCTTTTTTATAAAACCTGTATTACGCATGACAATAATTGCATTTTCCTTAGGTCATGACAGTAGTTGCATTTTCCTTAGGTCTAACTTTTATAATCTGCAATTCATCTACTCTATATGACCTAAAAGTTGGTGGACACCCCTAATAATTATTGAATTCTGGTGCATTAAATCCAGCACAAAGCCATGATATCTCTCCGTAGACAAACATTGTCAGTTGTACTGAAAAACTCATTATGCGTGATCTGATTTCAGTCAAAGTCTGGCTGTTAATGGATTGCAATAAATGGATGGTTGAACGGAATGTTGGCATATTGACCATTTTGGAATAAATAAAGGAATGATTAATTTTAAAAGTAGCTGACTTGCTACTAAACATGCAGTGTAGATTTATTATTTGTGGGTTTTTTTGTGTGTGAAAATGTCTTATCACAGCACTGGCAAACTGAAGCAGACCATGGCAAAACTTCCCGCTGGGGGAACTGTTGTAATGTAGATCTTTGTGTGTGTGTGTGTGTGTGTGTATGTGTGTGTGTGTCGTGTCAACTGCTGCCAGGCAACTCAGAACAATCGACAGCCATATGAATTGCAAACAAGCTAACAAGCTAACAAAGCTATCATTTCATAGCACAAAAACAAGGCATATTGGTTTCAACGCGTAGCTCTCGCAACATTTGATAGAGTTGACTTGACTTTTGATGGGTCTGTTGTGTTGTTCTCTACATGTATGTATTTAGAGCCTGGTGTCTTTGGCATGGGTTCTCAGACACTTTCCTTCACTGTGGAGAAGCACCTTCGTGGCCTCTGTCTGAAGGACTTTCCATGTGGGAATGGCAGTTGGGTGAGTCAGCAAGCTATTTTAACTTTATTATAGTATAACTTTTTTTTACCTCACATCGAATCAGATCTGTGCCTGATCCAAAAGTCTCACTGCAATAACATGGATTGTATCCTCCAACTAGCAAATATGGCGTCTAAGAGTGGATGTCCAGAATTGCCAGAAATGTGATGCTTTAATCATATAACCAAGTGCTTCTGTGCTTTGCCTAGAGCAAGTCCAGACAGGTTGTCCTTGAGGAGCAAAGTTGGGGCTACTGGGAGAAAGATACGGGCAGAGAGGAGGCAGCAAAGGAGGACCAGGAGGCCCTTGTGGAGCTGCTGACCAGTCCGCTGTCTCCATGGCGATATGTGGGGTCATGGAGCCCCCAAGCTCATGAGCTGAGAGAGCTTTCTATTCGATCTCCTGAACGTCTCAATGGCAACGTCATATTCAACCACTTCAACACGCTTCGCATTGTGGACAAGGGTGTGAGTATCTGATTTAACCGTCCGAATCACCTGGAAACCTTATGACAAGAACACGACCAACAGTACATTACCGACATGTCACGACTGAACCAGGTTTAGTACATATATGGAAAAAGTCCCTGCAGTCGCCGGAACGTTCCAACTACATTTGTGAAGATCCACCGCATATATTATACTTGTTTTCAATTTGTATTCTTAATCACTGTATATATAATGCTTGTTTTGAATGTGTATTCTTAATCACTGCGTATATAATGCTTGTTTTGAATGTGTATTCTTAATCACTGTGTATATAATGCTTGTTTTGAATGTGTATTCTTAATTCTTTGCGTATATAATGCTTGTTTTGAATGTGTATTCTTAATCACTGTGTATATAATGCTTGTTTTGAATGTGTATTCTTAATCACTGCGTATATAATGCTTGTTTTGAATGTGTATTCTTAATCACTGCGTATATAATGCTTGTTTTGAATGTGTATTCTTAATCACTGCGTATATAATGCTTGTTTTGAATGTGTATTCTTAATCACTGTATATATAATACTTGTTTTGAATGTGTATTCTTACTCTCTGTGTATTAACCTGTTTGTGTGCACCAGGTCTCCATCATCGATGATGGCATGCTCAGGTTCTCCTGTCTAAAGGAATTAGTGCTGAGTGGCAACCACATTTCCGAACTAGAGGCGAAGCACCTACCCTGCACTTTACAAGTGAGTCACACAACATGGGGGGGAGTGAAACACTGCACGTCACTGCACCTCACTGCACCACACTGCACCTCACTGGATTAATGTGTGAGAAACATGATGACATCATTACAAATGGAACCAAACACTGAATTTCACATTAAGAGCTCGTTATTCATTGGACAATAATGCAGATGGTTTGAGGATGCTTTTCTGCATCCCATGTATGAGGTTAATTTTATCTACTCTTAGTCCCGCCCTCTATTCGCCTCTGGGAACACAAAGGGTCTCAGCCAGACAAGTTGGTTCACAGATCCACATAGTTTGACAGAACGAGAAATAGAAAAGATTTCCCTTCCAGCAGCGAACCTCTCTTGCTATGGGTTATGGCTATGTTGCAATATGTTAATTTGCCTCATCTGAATGTCATGCATTTTTTTATTTGTAAGGCGAACGTGATTAATCCGAGACCTAATGTCACGAGAGAGGATGCTGATTTAGCTGTGAATATAAGGCAGAGTATCTGACTTCTGATCCAAACATTGACAAGATAATCTCTACACACGATTTCTTACGTCACCGCTTGCATCTGAATCACAAACGAGATGAGTTAGTGCTGACTCATGGCTCTGTGTTTGCAGGTTAAGCCAGTGGGCTATGTCTTCTCTAAAAGCGGTAGCCAATTTGGGGAAAGTTTAAACCATCATCACACAGTCATATTAGGAAAACAGCTTCATCATTTGACAAATAAATTGTAATGTTGGTAAAATACGTCATGTCTGTTGTTTGGCGCCAATTGGATGTCAGGGGTTGTAGCTGGAGTATCTATGAAAGAGTAATTCGTCTGGTAACAGCTTGTGTAAGATTAGACATCCTTATTAGATTTCATTCGTATTTGAGTGCGGTTTGGTTGTATGCCTCGACAAAAAGGTGCCAAGTGACTAGAAAGGGGTCTGGTTTCCATGTTGTCCTCAGATTGTGCTGGGTGAAACTGTCACGTACTGGATGAGGTGCGTCGATGGAAAGACGGACACAAGCACACGGCAAAGGTTTACTTACGATATCTCAGGTTTACTTACGATATCTCAGGTTTACTTACGATATCTCAGGTTTACTTACAATATCTCAGGTTTACTTACAATATCTCAGGTTTACTTACAATATCTCAGGTTTACTTACAATATCTCAGGTTTACTTACAATATCTCAGGTTTACTTACGATATCTCAGGTTTACTTACAATATCTCAGGTTTACTTACAATATCTCAGGTTTACTTACAATATCTCAGGTTTACTTACAATATCTCAGGTTTACTTACAATATCTCAGGTTTACTTACAATATCTCAGGTTTACTTACAATATCTCAGGTTTACTTACAATATCTCAGGTTTACTTACAATATCTCAGGTTTACTTACAATATCTCAGGTTTACTTACAATATCTCAGGTTTACTTACAATATCTCAGGTTTACTTACAATATCTCAGGTTTACTTACGATATCTCAGGTTTACTTACGATATCTCAGGTTTACTTACGATATCTCAGGTTTACTTACGATATCTCAGGTTTACTTACGATATCTCAGGTTTACTTACGATATCTCGGGTTTACTTACGATATCTCGGGTTTACTTACGATATCTCGGGTTTACTTACGATATCTCGGGTTTACTTACGATATCTCGGGTTTACTTACGATATCTCGGGTTTACTTACGATATCTCGGTTTACTTACGATATCTCGGGTTTACTTACGATATCTCGGGTTTACTTACGATATCTCGGGTTTACTTACGATATCTCGGGTTTACTTACGATATCTCGGGTTTACTTACGATATCTCGGGTTTACTTACGATATCTCGGGTTTACTTACGATATCTCGGGTTTACTTACGATATCTCGGGTTTACTTACGATATCTCGGGTTTACTTACGATATCTCGGGTTTACTTACGATATCTCAGGTTTACTTACGATATCTCAGGTTTACTTACGATATCTCAGGTTTACTTACGATATCTCAGGTTTACTTACGATATCTCAGGTTTACTTACGATATCTCAGGTTTACTTACGATATCTCAGGTTTACTTACGATATCTCAGGTTTACTTACAATATCTCAGGTTTACTTACAATATCTCAGGTTTACTTACAATATCTCAGGTTTACTTACAATATCTCAGGTTTACTTACAATATCTCAGGTTTACTTACAATATCTCAGGTTTACTTACAATATCTCAGTTTTACTTACAATATCTCAGGTTAATTTACAATATCTCAGGTTGGCACCTGTCCCTTCAGTCTGTCTCTGTTTGTGTCCTGTTCTTGGTGATTGTAAATTCAGCAATCGGAAACTATTTTTCTATTACCTCATGATTCCTGGGAGGAGGAAGGACCATGTCGCCCACAAAGATCCACTTTTGATTAATTTGATCCAGAACAACTGTGGACGGATAACCCGTGTGTTTTTTGGCTCAACACATATTATTATGAATATCGCACGCACAAATATTTAGACCCTTTATTCAGTACTTTGTAAAGATTTTCTTGGGGTTTCCTCTGGGATTTTGACGGCTAGATCACTATTAAGTCAAAGTTTAAGTCGATCTGTGTTTTGTGAAGTTTTGGTTTACATCTCATGCTATGCATGGCTTAAATGAATGATGAAACATACATGGTTAATAATGCAACTAAATAAAGTATAATGCGCAGTGAGGCTAAGAACAAGATGTAATCAATGATCAGTGATCACCTACTAGTGTGCATTGATATATAAGATCCCACTGTTTTTACATACAACCATTCTAAACGTGTTTTGTAGGTTTACATTTTGGATAGTTTCGATCATAAAGTTCAGTCTCTCCATTGTTTCCAATTGCTTTTGAGTTATTGTTTCTGCAAGTCAACAGTTCTCACGTGGTAAAGAGTTTGACTATGCAGCATGAGCTAGCCATAAGCAATGCATGTTTGAAAATAGCTTTATAGCGCACCCTACAGGGGTGTCTGTAACACCAGAGTTTGGATTGTCTCAGGTATAGGTATGTTGCTAATGTTATGGCATTTATAGTCTCTCAGTCAGATACATTGTCTGTGTTTACTTGAAAGGTATTGGAGCTCTACGGCAACCAGGTTTCCAGCCTTAAAGATCTTACCAGTGGGCCTTTACCCTCTCTTCAGCATCTTGGTTTAGGCTGTAATAGGTTGGGTCTCACAGCAGACATCCAGTACCTTACAGGAACGTTCTGGTAAGTGCAATAGACATATCAATACAGTAAAACGTCATCGACAATAAATCTTTTATTTTAACAATATGTTTATGTTGAACTCCCCACCAGCAATATTTATTTTACTCTTTACAAGAAATATACCTGGCGTTAAGCGTTCTCTGTAATTGTAAGCATTTCACCCCTGCACATACAGTTGCCCCCTTATTTCAGGAAACCAAAATTATAGTGCCAACTGACTAGATATGTGTCTCTACTTGGACTGCTGCTTTCTGTCACATCATTAAAAGTCAGAAGAAAGCTGTGAATGAAGACTCTTAATTTCAGTGTTTGTTGAGTTTGCCATTGAAAAGAATGTGTAACATCAGCCCAGGTAATGCTCTAATTCATCTCTGCCTACAGACATATTTACATGTAAGCCTGTAAAGCATGCCGTGCAGAAATGGCAAAGCCGTTGGAAAACTAAAGGACTACTCAAATGTATCAATTCAAACACGCATGACTGTCTCTGGCAGGGTGATTAGTCTAGTCAGTTCTTTTGAGTACTATTTACGGTCTCATTGCATTAGCGTCCCCGAACATATTCAAGAGTGTTAAGAGATAATATGAGGACAGATCCCACACATAGAATATGAGGAAGTTCAACAGCTCATCGGTTTTCAGCTCAGCCTTTTTTGCATTCTGGCTCCCCCATCAGGCCAAGGCTGGTATCGCTGGACTTAAGCTGGTCTGGCTTCCAGACACAGGTGGTTCTTGTAGATGGCCTGGCCACCCTGCCTTGCTTAAGGGCCCTGGTGTTGGAGGGCAATCCCCTAACCATGACCCCGTCCTACCCGGGCTTCGTCTTGGACAGTCTCCCACAGCTGCTCTACCTGGATAACACACGGGTCACACCAGAAGATCTGCAGCGCTTTAAAGGCCTGGCCAGGATGAGAGGTGAAACGCCAAATTGCCACACAGTTTATCACCACAGTCTGACATTATATAGGACAACGCCTGTCACAGGACAATGTTGCATTATCACACAATGCATTTAATCTAACTGAAAAACTGGTTTTCCATGCATATACAATAGCATACATGCATACGCAAAATAACAATAGTATGCTTCGACATTCTTTAATTATGTACCTAAATATGTTGTACCTAAAAACAGGATTGAAGCCTAAAAAGAACAAAATGTAAATATGTTAATATCAGAAAATGTACATAATCTATCAGAAACAATTATTGGTGCATTAAAAAAAAAACAATATCAAGTTTACATGTTTAAATTGAGGAACCATACCCTTCCTCTCTTCCAATGCTACTGCTAATACACACTGGGCTGAACACATGTTGCCAAAACAGCCCTGAACGTGCCCTGTAGTTTCTGTATCCAAGACATCAACATTGCTGGGAAATATCTTTCAAGAATAGAACTGAAAACATTCAAGCAACCGCGGAACATTTGCATGCAACCTTTCTTTCAATTACAAACTCCTAAAATCTGAAAATATTATTGTCTCCGCTCATCTACATTACACACTGTCTCAGGACACTAAGTGTAGAGTAATAGAGATAATGTTGTTTATTTTCCATCTCCAGACATGATAGTGGACCAGGCCCTGGCAACAGTGACAGTGCGTAGGATTCGGGGTGTCCCAAACCCAACGCTAGATGTGACAGAGGGGGCAGCTGAGTGCCCTGTGGTCAGCCACAGATACTCAGTCTGCTATGAGTTTCCCAGCCAACTGCCTTCTGCTCATGTATTTTCCTTTTGTTTTGTTTCCTTGTTTATTTCTGTATTCTTAAATTGTGACAAATACTTTTATTAACATTAGCATAATTTGTAATATATATATATTTGATAGATAAGACTTTTGGTTGTCCGGGTGGAATATCTTTTGCCTTTTTGGCCAGCCACTATGATTGAGTTTTCCAGCTGCTACAGTAGTTTCTATATCACCTGTAGGATTCAAACGCCCGGTCGCAGTGATGTAATTGTGATGGGGACTTAGATCGGTGCGCCAAGCAGGATTTCTCCACCATTCAGCTCAATGTCACCCTGCCTGACAAGAATTACCTCAATTCTCAGGAATCCTGTATTTCAGGAAGATTGCTGTGCACGGTGGGAAACACAACTTTCCCTTCATTGATTGTAATATGATTTCTTCACAGGAAGCTAGAAACAACACTGCATCCACACCTGGTACGATGACTGGCACGGCAAAGGAGAAGTATGGAGAGAATGTGGGTCACCAACCGGTACCAAAACAGATCTGTGAGGAGAACATTACAAGCACTCCCAATCTAACCACTACAGTTAAGACAACAGGAAACCAGACACTTATTCATTTATGGTATGGCAAACCCTTTGAGGAAGTGTTCTGATTTGACATATGAGGTTATCGCAACATCTTCATACTTCGGTCAGTTGGCATTTGAAGGCATTACAACATTCACAAACAACGAATTGTCATTTTCTTAAGAAGCCCGTGTAAATCAAAAGCATGGCCCTGGTGTGGTTTACAAATTATACACACTTTTTTGTAATTGACAAAATTGTTTTTCAATCGAGTCACAATACCCCATAATGACAAAGCAAAAAAGCATGTTTTTTAGACATTCATACCAATTTATTAAAAATTACCACCCGGAGTTTGCCTAAGAGCACTTAAAAGGCTGTGAGAGATTCTCTGATGAGACCAAAATCTAAGTTTTTGGTTTCACTTCTATGCGCAACACCTGGTGAAAACTGGGAACCACTCTCCTGGGTAATACCACCCCTACTGTGAAGCTGTTGTTTTCTACAAGATTTTCTCAATATTTCAGCATTTTTTTAAACAGAATTTCTTCATTTGTTTCTTATTTAAACCCCTCTTGTCCTCCATAATGCAGTGATGATGAACCACACACCGAAGCTGGAATGGGCAGAAACTATGGACTTTAGCCATACAAGCACGCATGTGGTTGGTGACCTGATGTCCTTCAAGTCCTTTGTCCTCTGTGGGCTCTGGTTGACCGTAGAAGAGGAGAAGGTACAGGCCAGAACTGACATTCAACACGTACAACCAAAGATGCTATAATTGAATACGCTTTTACTGAGTAATCAATCAATCAGTCAAATGTTCTTTATATAGCCCCTTTTACTACAAAGCTGTCACAAAGTGCTTTTGCAAACACCCAGCCTGAATCCGACAGAGCACACATGTACAAGATGATACACAGCGGCAAGGAAAAACTCCCTGATGGGTCAAATTTGGGAAGAAACCTAGAGAGGTGGGGTGTGCTAAATGTCATTGGGAGGCGTCTGCTACATGTTATTAGGAGGGGTCTGCTACATGTTATTAGGAGGGGTCTGCTACATGTCATTGGGAGGGGTCTGCTATATGTCATTGGGAGGGGTCTGCTACATGTCATTAGGAGGGGTCTGCTACATGTTATTAGGAGGGGTCTGCTACATGTTATTAGGAGGGGTCTGCTACATGTCATTGGGAGGGGTCTGCTATATGTCATTGGGAGGGGTCTGCTACATGTCATTAGGAGGGGTCTGCTACATGTCATTAGGAGGGGTCTGCTACATGTCATTAGGAGGGGTCTGCTACATGTCATTAGGAGGGGTCTGCTACATGTCATTGGGAGGAGGGGTCTGCTACATGTCATTAGGAGGGGTCTGCTACATGTCATTAGGAGGAGGGGTCTGCTACATGTCATTAGGAGGGGTCTGTTACATGTCATTAGGAGGAGGGGTCTGCTACATGTCATTAGGAGGGGTCTGCTACATGTCATTAGGAGGGGTGTGCTACATGTCATTGGGAGGGGTCTGCTACATGTCATTAGGAGGGGTCTGCTACATGTCATTAGGAGGGGTCTGCTACATGCCATTAGGAGGGGTCTGCTACATGTCATTAGGAGGGGTCTGCTACATGTCATTAGGAGGGGTCTGCTACATGTCATTAGGAGGGGTCTGCTACATGTCATTAGGAGGGGTCTGCTTTATGTCATTAGGAGGGGTCTGCTACATGTCATTAGGAGGAGGGGTCTGCTACATGTCATTAGGAGGGGTCTGCTACATGTCATTAGGAGGGGTCTGCTACATGTCATTACGAGGGGTCTGCTACATGTCATTAGGAGGAGGGGTCTGCTACATATCATTAGGAGGGGTCTGCTACATGTCATTAGGGCCAGTAGGTTCCACAGTGTGGTCAGTAGACACGGGTCCTCCTTTTTAGAACCAGAAACAAGACCAAGGTAAAGGTTAGACACCCTGGTTCCCTACGTCCCCGGCACAATAGTATAGCAGTGTAAATCATCAAACTGAGACGGGGGTCCAGTGAAACTGTGGCCCTGAACAGGGTAAACCCTGGACAGGGCCCAACAAGCCGGATAACATCTATATTTTTACTAGATTGCTAGAATTGACGAGGACGGCAAGAGAGAAGAGATTGCCATTCCCGTCAAAGGATACAGTCTTCTGCCTGTTATTTTTGTCTTAGACCGTTTCATGGACTGTATCATCAGAAGACCAATCAAAACACAAACCAAGAACCGGGAAGAGAGGGGGGGAAAAGGTAAGTTCCCACAATTCAACACCTCAAGACTGGTAATAAAAATAATGTTTAACAATGCAAACCAACTCTTGGCTCAGAAGAACAAACAAAAGTGGCCACTGATTTTTGTGAATTTAAACAAGCCGAGCAGCTCTTCCTCCAGCCCAAACAACTTTCTTCACACACCTGAAACATCTGCAGTCCATTTAAGACCACAAAAGAGAGCAGTGGGTTTTTTTTGAGGAATTTGCATTCGTTAATGATGTGACTGTATTTCCTGCTGAAAAGCAGAAAAACCAGTCGTTCTCCCTGGTGACACTCTGATGGCATTACCGGTTGTTCAGCAAATTCCTCATAGTATTAATGCGATAGATAGCGGCTTTGTATGTATTTCTTTAGTAACTAATACAAAAGCACACAAATGTCTGCATCCATGACACGCAAATAGGATGATTGAAACTACATTTTCGAAATGGTTTAGTGATCAACTAAAACGCAAACGTAACCCGAAAACAGGAATTATAAATCACGTCCATTAAGTCAATGTGGTTTGTAGCAACATAGGAAACCGTGAATCATCAAATTAAATGTCTCTCTGCTTATTTACAGTGTTTAGTACACACAATGTATGCCGTTAAATAAGGCATTTAAGGGAACACACAAAGGCAGCATTGGTGTTGTGACTATATAAAATGCAGCAACTCAAAACACAGTTCAGATCATTCCTGCAACACGAGGATGTTTTCAATAACTTTAACGAAATATGATTTATGTGTTGAATAGAGTGTGCAGCCATCAAGCAACACTTTGAACCAAAGATCCAAAGATAACAAGGACGATGAAGTGCAAGAAATACCTATCAGAAGAATCCTAAACACAGTCCATGTGCCGCTTCAGGGCCTGATGTCGGGTAAACGGACAGTTGATGTGGTGTGCAAACTTGGGATGCCGCAAACAGAGGAAACCAGCAGGGCCATACCGCTCCAAGATAAGGTATAGCGGATATGTCCCTGTAAACAGATTTAATCAGCACGTTGCTCTGTAATGACTGAATGAAGCCATAAGCATTCATAACAAATGTGAACATACTAAAACAAGTGTGTCAATGTAAAATGAATCAACGTCTGTTTCTGTCGTGCTTGGAATTTACCTCTAGATCATAAGTTGGAAAGAGAAAGACTACATAAAGAAGGTGGACAAGAATGCTGAGCTGGGTGGTGATTGCACAGGGGGACAGAAGAATGCCCCAAAACTGTCGAAAAGTGAGTGAAATAAAATCGCCTAGATCTCAATTGTTGCTTTTTTGCGACATTTCCTTTTACTTTCATGTTTATAGGTAAGGGGAAAGGACAGAAAGGAAACTCTGCATATTTCCGCATGGATGAACCCTCTGCTAACATCCAGGTCGAACCCATGACTGTGGAATTCACTGTGCATCTGGAGAAATGGCATTCAGCCACAGAAGGAGATCAAGCAGCATGACAACAGCAACCAAATATTTGCATGTCAAGATTGAGATAAGATAAAAGATTAAAATGTCAAACTGAAATTGGTCAGATTTGTATAACGAATTAAAAACATTGATGTCCTCATAATTAGAAAATGTCGTGTCCCAATTATACGCACGGTCAAAGTTTTTAAAGAAAATACTCGGAAATATTCAAATGAGAGGGACAGGGGACAGTTTTCTGCATTCACATTCTTCTACCTTTTCCTGATTCCTTTCGCAATCTTTGACTGATTCAAGCAATTAAACCGTCACCTGAATGTATCAGGGTTTTAATTACAGTAGATCAAAGAGTAGATGAAATGAGACCAATGTGAGACCAACTCACTTTAATAGTCAGGAGACGTAAGAAAAACGATGAGTGATTCCCAGTCGGGGTACCGGGACTCTTCGGGGTACTTGGCCTCTACACAGTGTTTGGCCTCTCCACAGGGGGTACTTGAAAACACTCATGACACCTTAAACCTAAATGTAATGTGAAATTAAGGAGTCGGAGCAGAGCAACATTATGCTGGTGGTGCCGAAACTGAAAAGGGCCGGGAACCACTGTTCGAGATGACATGCAGAGCCAGCTGTAGTGTTTTGGGGGCCCTTGGCGAAATGTGTTAATAGCTGCTCGGGGCCCCCTAGCAGTCGGGGGCCCTAGGCGACCCATCGTGTCTCTTATGCCTAGAACCGGCTCTGATGACAAGTTTGACTTTAGGAAAACTGAAATTATAAATGGATGGGGAAGCTTGAGTGTCTCACCAACAGATGCCAAACATCTGTGATTGCGCACTGATCACCGGGCGAATGGCAAATGTTTGACGCACTCTTCTACACACCTATTCTGATTGTCCAACTGCATGTAAGTAAATACATTACCATGTTTTAATACCTGTTTTTTGTGATTGCTGGGTTTCGACATAATAGATCATTAACCAATTATAGTTGTGTTTTTTATACAAAGTTATGCTGAATAAGTAAACTTAAGTAAAACCGTTTGGTGTAGGGTAAGACAATAATAATTTACATTTTTAAAAACCTCAGTTTGGGTCTATTTATCCACTCTTATTGTCAGGAGATGAGGCTACGTACGTTGGCTACGTACGTTTTGGGAAATAGATACGTATTTAATATCAGCAGTAGGATACATTATTTATTACATTAGTTTCGCGATATACAGTCTATATTTGTTGCAATATGCCGACATGCTCCGTACCTCGTCCCAAACACCCACCATACTGTGGTAAAGGTTTTGTTGGTATATATATAAATATATATAGGCACCATACTCTGTAATTGGCATGAATGAAAAAATCTTAAAAACATGATAGGCCACTTGCAATCGCAGAGCTATAACACAAATACACAATACCTTTACAGATGTTCAAGGTGAGTATGAAGCTTCACGTTTCTGCTCCATAAAAGTAATATATTTTTAGGTTTAGAAATTATTAGTAGGCTGCTGTATTTTACCTGTAGGCCAATGGAAAATCCTGTCTTTTATAGTCTGGTGGAAACATCTTACTGTCTGCATTGTACACTTTTTAACAGTGAATTTGTTCAGATCTTTCCTAGGTGTCATGCAATTAGCCTAGGGATATAATGTCCTATGGGAAAATGTGCAGTAGTTATTGTGAAATCTTATTTGCATATTATGAAATTTAGGGAGGCTACCTCTCCAATGTCACATCTGAATAGAAAAACTAACTCGAAATAATACTGCTTTCTCAAATCCGAATGAAAGTATGACATATTGAACAATAATGTTTTAATAACGGCTGTATAATTTATGATGAAATTGTAAGCCTAAACATCAACAAAAAATGCTGTCCACCATTTAATTAAAATAAAATGATCCCGATGTGTCCCAGAAGTCAACATATTCCCCCACACATGCTCTTACTTTTCACTAGGGTTTACCGTGACTAAAGGTAAAGCCTTATCTGCTCATGTGCCTGCTTGTGGTCACCAGTATAGGAGAGCAACCTCATACCCGTTCTCTCCTATCCGTGTGTGCTGATTGCGAACACTAATCAATCAATCAAATGTATTTTATGAAACCATTTTTACAGTTGTCACAAAGTGCGAACTTGCTAAGAAAGTGAAAAACATTTTAGATTAATTTGCATTCTTGTGTGAGTTGCAAGCTTCTGGTATGAAACAACATAGCTTCTAGTCCTACTGTAGACATACTTCATAAACCAGTGCCAACAGCCATTTTGTGTTTTTAAACTATTTATTCTTATTTCCTCTCAGAACCATGAAGGTCCATTTCCAACCCCACTGCTGCCATAGATGCTCCATTTTCTTTGGGATGGGGGTTTTGCTCTGCGTTGTCTTCATAACGGTGAACAATAATTTCCCCACGGCAGAAAGGAAGTTGCAAAAACGCCAGCCTGCGAATAACTCAGAGTGGAACTGGCTGATCCCTGCTTTCACCGCCGCCTCGCCGCAGACAACGAAGGTTGTTGAGATGTGCTCTCCAGAAAACGGTATGCAGGACATACCGTCCCACATACCGGCTTCCCATCAGACCTTCCTTAGGTACAAACACTGTCGATCGTTCCCCCGTCTGCTGTCGCCGACGCCCTGTGAGAATGACCTCTTTCTCCTGATGGCTATAAAGTCCACAGCCATTCAGGTGGACCGCAGGATCGCACTACGGAGCACGTGGGGGAAGAGGGGTTACATCCAGGGGAAACGGGTGAAACTGCTGTTCTTAGTTGGCAAGTCCTCCGACAGAATACAGGAGTACCCGCTGCAGCAGCTGCTGGAGTGGGAGAGCAGACAGTTCGGCGACATTCTGCAGTGGGATTTTCACGACAGCTTTTTCAATCTGACCCTGAAGGAGATCCACTTCCTCAACTGGTTCAGCCTGGAGTGCAAGTGGGCCCAGTACGTGTTCAAGGGGGACGACGACGTCTTCGTCCACACCAGCAACCTGCTGGAGTACGTCAAGGGTCGCGACCCCTCCGATCACCTGTTTGCCGGTGACATCATTCCGAAAGCAGCTCCGATCCGTCTGAAGAAATGGAAGTACTTCGTCCCAGTGGAGATGTATCCTGGCAAACGTTATCCCCCATACGCTGGGGGCGGCGGTTACCTGATGTCACGCCAGACCGTTCTGAGTCTGGGCGTGGCCGCGTCCAGCATCGACCTCTTCCCAATCGACGACGTCTTCGTCGGCATGTGCATGCAAAACATTAATATCACTCTGACACACCACTCCGGCTTCAAGACTTTCGGGTTCAAAAAGGTGGTGTCACAATTCGACCCCTGCATTTACCGGGAGATGATGCTAGTGCATAAACTGAACCCCACGGAGATGTGGACTATGTGGTCGTTGCTGCGCGACCCAAAGCTGAAATGCTCTATAAACACATAAAAGCGTCCGGTCATGTTGTATCTTGCAGTCAGTTTAGCTACTATGAAATGAGCTTTAAATAATGGGGAAATCGTTACATTTTTATTTTTTTTTACCGTCACCAATAATGGTCTTCACTTTAGTTAGATCTTTTTTGGAAAGAAACTCAAAATATGCTGATGTCAAACCCTAAAAACCGGTGTGGTGCGTTGACTGAAAATGTGAAGACTGGACTAGCAGGTTCCAGAGATATTAATAGAAAAACAAAAACAAATAAGGTTGAAACCCGGTTTTGGTTGAAGTGTGGGGAGGGGGTTTTGGGCTGTGGTGGAAAATTGTCAAGAACTGTATAAACAATAGATTTGGGTATTTATAAAATCAGTTTGAGAAATAAAATATTAAAGATCACATAAGAATATCAGAGGGAACTGTGTGTTGTTTAATGTAATAAATGTTGTGGTAATACCATTTGAAAATGTAATGTCAGAGCGCTATCTTAAAACCCTGAGTACAAGTGGTTTTCCCAGGGTTTCATTAGTGAACAATTTAGCAACTAACAACCAAGTAATTTCTTACTATTGCCTATAACACAAAATTCAAAAATTGGAAACATTTTTTGATTGGTAATTTAATCTGAGCTTGTGCAAATGTTTTCAATCAAGCATTTTAATATTTCCATAAATTGCTTTTATTTTATACAGATTCAACATTCAAATAGTTGATACATAAATGTATGGCATAACACCATGTTGACAATATTTTATTATGATAACTTAAAGAAATGTTCTTGTAAAGGCCATTTAAAAGGGAACCGACAGTTTTAAACAAAGAAAAGATCAGGAATAAAGTGTGCGCAGTGCTTTCGGTTTGTTTAGCGATTTCAACACTGACCACAGTAGGCTACATAGAGCCATGTGGTCAAGATGAGGTCTTAGATTTTTTTTTTCTTTGAAAGTCAACCACTTTTGGGTTTTACAGCTCCAACCGTGTCAGGCAGCAGGCCTCAGCCCCACCTCCCAACTCAATTATCACTGAATTATCACATTGCAACCATATGTCCAAACGTTAAAAAAATAAACCATAGCCATCAAGCATTTGCGCGCACACTCAATAGGATAGTAACAAACTCACACCCATTGAAAACCATTCATCACAATGCAATGCACTTTTTACCCTTTTTACCAGCGATGTGAAAGTAGTAAATATGAGGTGGTTCAAGCAACAACAGTTGATTCTTTTTGACAGAACATGTTTTTTATGAGAGTGCTTAAAGGCTTGAGCAGGAAGCAAATTCTGCACACAAAAACACACCCATACAGTGGAGAACCCCACGTGCACTAGTGCACCGACGGATTGAAGATTTGTGTGCGTCAGCCGACGCGACGCCAAAAGGCACCTGAGTAGAGCTTTAGATTAGAAGGTCTGGTCGTCGTTACAGGAGTCAGTCCAATGGCCGAAGGCCTCACAGATGTCACAATAAGCCCTCTGGTCGTCCTTACTGCCGTGGTAAGCGGTGTGCGGCGGTGAGTCCAGCATCTGCATCTGAGTGGGACAGTCCTCAGTATCATGGAGGTCAAAGCAGTCGCAGATGTCACAGAAGAGCCTGGGCGGGACCTTCTTTTTGGAGGGCTCCACCGAGTTGCTGAGGGAAGGATGAGCGGAATGTGGTGTTAAGGGACGAGCGCGTACAAACAGACACGCGCCGAATGGGATTGTATGAGCGCAATGATGACATGCAGTATTTACTAGCTACATGACATTATGTCATTAAGTCAATATGTGTATTAAAGCATGGGGGAGGACTGACCCGTCACAGACGTCCGGCTCGCTGACATAATTTCCGTTGAGGGCAGCCTCTGCCATCTTCTCCAACTTGCCCTTTAGGTCCTCATTTTTCCTCTGCAGGTCCACGATAACCGAATTCAGAAAATCAATCTGGCCAGAAAATAGGAGACGTCACAGACAATTCAACAGTCCCTCAAGCTCATTTGACTGAAGCTACATTAGGATTGTGGCCAAGTGAAGCTCATATCAGCTATCATAGCATACCATCTAAGTGAGTGCTGAAATCACCACCAGTGGTTAGTAACTTTCCCCAACCCGACAAAAAAAATTTGAACTAAAACTGCCACAAACATGCCTAGCCGGTTATGAAAAACAAACCAAACATCCTTTCATACCAAGTGTTAAAAAGGCAACACAGAATAGTATACCTCGGGACTGTTTTGACAATGAGAAATCAAGGCGTTTTGTTGAAAATCAAAACTCGAGTCCTTTATATATAAAGACATGGGGTATAATTTAACCCCTACAACAAAGATTCCCAAACAAAAGAGGCGCGCTATATCAGCCTAAAATGACACACTGTGTGGTGCCCGAGGTGGACGGAGCTGATCAGGAAAACTGTTTCATTTGTTTCTGTGACATTGAAAAGCTGAGATGACAGTTCGAGCAGTCGAGGGAATTTGTTTTGGAACATGATCTGTGTAATCAGATCTACCTGTATGTGACCACCTGTCTAATATGAGCTGTATGTGTACGCTGATGAGCCGAAACATTATGACCACCTGTCTAATATCAGCTGTATGTGTACACTGATGAGCCGAAACATTATGGGACACTGGGACACCTGCCCTAAACTACATGTTCTCGGTAAACGTTAGAATTAATGAGTGAATTAACAACCACACATGCAAACCAGCAGAGAACGAGGAATTATTATCAGAACAAACAGGAAAACACGACAGAACTAGAACTCTATGTGAAAACAGAACATGCGTGAGTGGAGCTGATCAAACAAAAAAACATGAACAAACCGCTGCCTGATTTTCGGGGGGCGATTTGCCAACACCAGCAACACAGAAAGTCGATGAAAAGAGAGGAGACAAAACAGATCAAAATTAGGTTCAGCTGTAATGCCAGAGAGCATCACTAACAGAAGAGACATATGAGAAAATAGTCAGCAAGCAGTACATCTAGATGACAATGAAAAACCTCTGTCAACCCCAAACCAACTGTTGGGAAAACCATTACTTTTGGGTTTGTTGGTTTTATCGGGTTTATACATCGTGTGGCATCTCAGCCTAATTCTGATAAACCGCTTCACAGACATATTGTCAGAGGTTCTACAGAGAATTGAAATAAAGTCTGTTTATGCTACTAGCCACAGACTGGGCCGACACAGGCAGACATAAACATCAGTTTCAACACAGACCTCATTGCTATTTTATAAGAAAAAAGCTATTTAATAGGACAGTTACTGTGTTTGTGATATGTTTGAAATGCATATTGAAAATATGAAACACTACAGAAAAATGTGTACAACTGCACAGCAAACCAAAGCAGTGTTTTATGCACCAAGTTCTGCAATCACAAGTCCTCTACAAGTCCTATATACCTGACTCTCTGCAGTAACTTTGTCCTCCCTCAGTGGGTCCAAAGCTGCATCATCTGAAAGTAAAACATGAACATTTAAAATTCAGTGACTGCGGAGTTCAAGATAAATTAAGTCAAATTAAGCGTTGACATTCTAGTAATACCAGAGGAGCCACGATTAGCATCCTGTCCACCGACAAGGCTCTTCTCCAGGCCCTGAACCAGCTCCTGCAGTCGCGACTTGTCCTTCTCCAGAGACTGGACCGTAGATTTAAGTGTCTTTGCGGTGACGCCCTCTGCACGTTGCACTGATAACTGCTCGAAGGGAAAACAATTTAATATATTATTAAATCCTCTGTCCATCTTAAATATTTGTATTGCCCAGTATGATATATGGCTTCTCCTCTAAGACTTAGAGGCCAGCATTCCGGACTCCTATCTTCTATACTGGTGTTTAGCGGGACAGTTTTATGGCTTGTTTAATTAGCACAACAGTTTCCAGTGCCTACAGGCACACACACACACACACACACACACACACGCACACGCACACGCACACGCACACACGCACACGCTCTGTGTGGGTTCGATTCCCACCTTCATCCTTTGCAGCACCCTCTCCTCTAACTTCCCCACGTTCACTTATCACGTAATAAAGCACACAAAATGGCCGAAAAATATCTTTAGAAAAACATTAACAATTATAATTAAAAACACACAGTACCAGGATGACAGTGACTGGGAATTCAAATGCCTAGAAACACTGATCCTCACCTCACTCTTCAGAGTCGCCAGCTCCTGGTCCTTATCAGAGATCAAGGCACTGCTTTTATCAATGCACTTCTGGAGGGAGGCTTTCTCTTCATCAAACTGTTTCCTCAAAATGGCCTCCCTGTCAAGAAGAACGAGAGTTTAAAAGCACATTCAAAGATTTTTTAGTCACTGGGTGTAGACACTGTGAAAAAGTTACTCACCTCTGTGTGATTTCTTGCAGCTGACTATTCAGTAATGATTGCTGAGCTTTCAACTAAGAAAAACAAACATTAAGGAATTATATTTCTCGTTTGGACCACAAGAGTAATTACATGGAAAATGGTAACGACAGGTACCTTCTGCTGGGCGGTGTTTTCCTCCCTGCTGCTGATCTCATTGGTCAGCTTGGTGTTCTCCTCCCTGCTGCTGATCTCATTGGTCAGCTTGGTGTTCTCATTTTGTAAGGCTACCAAGGACTGGGACTTCAATAAGGCAGCATTCTTCAGGTCCTCACTAAACACACACACAAAGTTAATAATATATGATAAACGGTAGGGTTCAGAAATGGGCAAAAGTATTCAAAAATGTAAAATAAAGTCGGTATGTATGAAATATTGCCCGAACACATACAACACACAGCTATACTCACATCTCCTTACGTAGGCTGCTGGTTTTGCAGTTTTCCAAGCTAAGCTGCTCCTTGGAGAGATTGAGCTCTTCCTGGAATTTGGAATTCTGTTGTTTCAAGTCATCCACCTGGACATTAAACAAAAAATAAGTGGTGAATTTTTGCACATTAAAAAACCTGTCATTTTAACAGGGGTGTGTAGCCTTTTGATCCCCACTGTAAGGGTGAACATCCATTTATTTACACGTGTAACATCATCTCAAAGATCCCGTTTGAACATCGAAAATAGTTTAGAATTTCAGTACAAAGAAGTTATACTCTAGAGCACTGTGTACGTCACAAATACAAACTACCTCCACAATTGAATATTTATCATAGTGGATGTTGTTATTTTATGGTACTACTACTCATTTTAAGAATAAATCTAGTAATCAAGTAAATGCCCCAATTCTACTCTGAAAGTATCTGACTGTGTTTTGTGACTAGGTGTATTAAATAAAGGGATTTGTGTAAGTTAGGATTAATTTGTGTGTAGATGTTTAAACCCACTGTTAGCATATAACAGGATGCTCGCCAAGCAGACTGAATGTCCCTGACTCACCTGACGGCTTGTCTCCTCCTTTGAACTCCTTAACTCCTTGAGCAAAGCCTGGGCCTCATTCTTCTCCTTCTGCAGTCGGTCTTTCTCAATAATCAACTGCTCCACGACCTCGGCAGTCTTCCTTGAGGATTCTGCAGCCTAGGTAACGAAAAAGCAAGTCAACCACACATAAATACAGAAGAACCCGTAACTTCCTCGAAAAAGATTGAACAGCAAATCCCAAGGTCCAAGGGATTTATCAAAAGAAAAAGTGAGAGCATTTATTCCAAATTAGTGAATGACAGAATTATTCTCATATCGTGCAGTACATGTTCACGTGCTTTAGATTTCAGCCCTAAATTATACAAATCATTCCAAACTAGATTTTAAAGCTGTTGTCGGTTAAAATGGTAGAGAGATCTCAATTACTATGCTACTGAAATTACAGTCAGGCATACTGGCAATGTCCACATCTAAATCAGAAAGGTAAATCAGAAAGAATTTTAGAAAGGTATTGTTATAAAACATTAAAGCCAAAATGTAGAAAGAAGAGAGTAGAAGACAACGAATGAGATCCCGTGCCCTGAAAAAATAATTATTAATATTTTGCATATTATTGTACTGATATTTTTTCTCAATTTGAGAAAAAAGATCACGCTCATTTATATATTTTTTACTCTTACTTTATCAAACCAGATTCTTAGCCCACCGCAATCGACATCTCATTCATTAACAGATACAGAGGAATTAAAACACAGAAAGAGCAATTAATAAAAATGATGAAATGAAAAGTTAAAAAAAGTGCCAAAACCAGCATGCAGTGCGGTTGAAACAAGACCAGTGCTCTCAACCTTAGGGTTAGTTTCGGGGTTTGTTAGTAGTAGTGTACCTCAAGCTGCTTGCAAAGAGTAGATTTGAGTTGATTCTCAAGCAGCGCGACTTGCTGGGTGGATTTGTCCTTCTCCAAGAGCACAGCATCCTTTTGGAGCTTCAGGTCCTCCAGGGTGGTAAGGATTTCTTCCCGGGCCTTAGTAGAAACAAATGCCTCCTCAACAGAGGCTTTGTGCTGTCCCTCTAGAACTGATTTCTCCGCACGTAGAGCCTGAACATTTGCCTCAAGCTGTGTCTGGGTACATTTCAAGTTTGCGACCTCCTCCACGAGCTTTGAGTTTTCCACATTACTACTTTCCTGGCCTCTGCGGAGGGAGCAAAGGTTTTCCTCCAACCTGGATTGTATAGCTAGAAGGTCCATCTTCTCTTTAGACAGGGAGGAGACCTCTTTGCCAAGATCATCCAGTTTGGCAGACATTTGCTTTTGGTCTTCAGAAAAGCTACTCTTTTCCAGCCCTTCTCGCTGTAGCTGTGTCTTTAAGCTTTCTACCTCACTCGCCAACGATTTCCTCTCGTCTCCAATATCGTTAACGATGGCGGACAACTCATCAATGGTTTTGTCTCCAGCGATCGATTTCTGAGTGAGTTCCTGCACTTTGGCTTGCATCTGGGCACTCGCCTCAATAACGCCATTTTTCTCAACTAACAATCCAGTATAATTCGTCTGAAGTTCCTCTAATTGACAATGTAAACTGTTTCTCTCTGTAATAATTTTGTCTCTTTCACCACAAGCAGACGCAACGCTTTCGTTAAGCTCTTTCTGACGGGAGAGCAGGCCATCGTACTCTTTTCGTAGAGTGTCCTTTTGCTGGATGAGTTCCAAACACATCTGTTCAGAGTTGCCTTTTAGTTTATGATTCTCCTCTAAAAGTTCAGTTTTACTTTTTTCAAGGTCCTCCCTCTCAGATACCTGCTGCTGTAGTCGTACCTGTAGATCTGCAATTTCTTTTTTTAAGGAAATTCCCTCAACCTCCAACTTTTGAATATTGTGTGTTGACTGATCGACCAATGACAGAAGGTTGGAATTGGCTTGCTTCAGATCATCATTGGCCTTGGAAGAGATTTCCAGTTGTGACTTCATATCTTGGATATCACCTGCTAGCTTGTCACACACTTTTGTGAGCGAAACCATTTCACAGACCTCCTTCGTGTGCTTTTCTTCAAGTTCTTTGTTATGATCAACCAAACGGTCACTCTCAATCTTCTGCTGTTCAAGTGTCGATTCTAAGACAATCTTCTCTTTCCGTAAGGAGTTCAACAATTTCTCTGTCTCTGCATTTTGGAGACAATATGCTTCCTTTTCCTTAGCAAAAGATGCAATGACCTCTATGACTTTCTCCTTTGAGGTGGCAACTTCCTCAGTAGAAATTCTGAGCATCTCCTTTAACTCTTGCATCTCCTTGAGAATTTCATCTTTCTCAGAACAAACCTTACGCTGGGCAGCCAGCAGGTCCTCCTTCTCCTGCAGGAGTTCAAGCCTCTCAGAGTCAGTAACCTCACTGGTGGTCTTGGACTCCTCCAGCATCTTGGCCATACTCAATTTAGAAGCATGGAGCTCATCGTTGTCACGGACAGACTTCTCAAGACTTCTCTGGGTGATGTTCAGCTGACTCTGAAGCCCGGCGTTCACGGCTTGAAGTGCCTCCTTCTCAGAAATGGCGGCATTAACTTGAGCAGACATCTCCACTTTATCTTTGCCTAAGGCCACTGACTGGGCCTGCAGTTGAGTGTTCTTCACACAGAGATCTTCTTTTTCCAAGCTCAAAGACTGACACCTTGCCTTCAACTCTGCGTTCGTTGCGTCAAGGGATTTCTTGGCGTTTCTCGCTGCTTCCCTCTCCAACAGAAGGCTATCTTTCTCAGCACACAGCTTCTCTCTGCATTGCTTTAACTCTTCTTTGAGGTCGTTGCGTTCTTCACAGGTCTTCTCGTGCAGCTCTGTTAATTGCGTTCTGCTAGTTTCATGCTGCTGGATCTCCAGTTGTAACTTCATGAGAACCTCATGTTTCTCTGCATTTGTCCTTTGAAGCTCCTCAATTTGGGACTGATGCTCAGATTCAGACTGACTAAGGCATTTGTTTTTGTCCTGTGCCTCCTCGAGAGAAACCCGGAGCTTCTCTAACTCTTTGGATAGAGAGGCCTTTTCTTCATCCAACCGACGGTTGGTGGTCAAAAGGTCCTCTTCGTCTTTTTTAAGCTTGTCCCTTTCGTTTGTAAGTTTCTCAATCTGACCCGAGAGGTCCTTGTTACTCGTATCTGAGGCGGAGAGTTTGGCCTGGAGTTGCTTTTCAAGCATTTCCCTGTGAGCTTTGTGATCCAAACTTTCCTTAGACATATTTTCAAGTTCTGATACTTGCTTCGCCAGATCAGTAGACAATTGATCAACGTGTTGCTTCGAGGAGTCGAGCTCAGCAGAAAAAAACTGAGGGAATAAAGTTGAAAGACAAAAGGGCATTTAAAGGGAAAAGTAACAAAATAAGTTAAGCAAATGAGCAAAAGTAATAAAATGCAATTTAAAAGGTTAAGCTGTTGCAAGCATAAAAACCATAGCTGATAAAACGGGAAACCATAGAAACCGAAGCTGACACCACCATGAAAACATTGAAAAAAGGGGTTTGCCAATGGAGTGAATAGCATTGTCATTCTAACAAGTGACATTTGACCAGAAGATTTAGAAAAAACCTAGGATATGCAGCATATCACCCTCCCCAAGAAATACATTTGTGATATGTATGATGAAACTATTGAGATAATTCAGATTTTCCCAGAAAATTGGCACACGCACAATAAGGGTTACCATTTGGTCATTATAGGGGTAACGTATGTAGATGAAGGACATGTTCAAAGAACAATTAAATAACGCTTTAACACACTGCGGATAATGTATAGAGGTCTGATAACGTCCCAAAGCCACTGAATATGGTACAATGCCAATAACAATTCGTAAAAAACTAAAATCTGTACTGTAAAACAAAGAGACGCCAACTCGTCTCTCATCGAAAGTAGTGCGGAATATTCCAGAACTATTTTCATCCATAATTATAAGCGATCAAAATGTGTATCTTTGTGGTCCTGATATTGACATGGCAGGTGCTCACCTGAACCTTCTCCTTGAATGGCTGCAGTTCAGCCACCAGTCTCTCCAGATCCTGGGCCTGGTCCCTGGACACACTCAGCTCATGCATAGACTTGTCAGCCAGATTCTGTAGTTCTTGGAGTTGTCTGGCATGGTGCTCTGAGGCCTCAGACTGGGTCTTCTGCTGGGATGTTTGCACCTCCGTCACCCGGGCCTCACTCTGCAGCAAACTCGTCTCCTACAGAAAAAAACAACTGTAACTAACATCCAATCATGTGTGATGCAGTCAGTGGTCGAGAGACGTAAACACAATTAAATGTTTGGAATAGAGAATTAAAAGGCCAATGAAGACCATGGTGTTTCTTAAGATCTCCTTCTTGCCAACAAACAACAATTAAGAATTATCTGGGTTCTTTACGTACCAGTTGTGTAATGTTCTCCTTGAGGTTCCTGAATTATCTGGGTTCTTTACGTACCAGTTGTGTAATGTTCTCCTTGAGGTTCCTGAATTATCTGGGTTCTTTACGTACCAGTTGTGTAATGTTCTCCTTGAGGTTCCTGAATTATCTGGGTTCTTTACGTACCAGTTGTGTAATGTTCTCCTTGAGGTTCCTGAATTATCTGGGTTCTTTACGTACCAGTTGTGTAATGTTCTCCTTGAGGTTCCTGAATTATCTGGGTTCTTTACGTACCAGTTGTGTAATGTTCTCCTTGAGGTTCCTGAGCTGACCCTGATGCTCTTCTTCTGCATTCTTCTGGTCCCGCTCTTTCCGGACCACTTCCTGTTGTAGTTGCTCCTCAAAACACGCTGCTCGATCTTTCTCGTTTGCAAGTTTAGACTGTAACTCTTCGAAAAGCCTACAAAAGAAGAGGGGTGGAATCATTGAAAAATATGAAACCAGCAAGAAGAGCTATTGTAACTTGATGCGTCTCTGTGCATACGTCAAAAGCAAACTCAGACTTCTTAAGTTCCTGATTAGGGAATTGCAAGAAGAGTGGAGGTCAAGAGTGGAGATTGAAAGCATGAGATCATTCCATCGCACCTTTCTTTCTTCGTGAGATCTTCATTCATTCTGATGAGCTGTGCTGAACTGTCACCCGAAGATTTCATCATATCGGAGATGTCACTCTGGAGCTTGGCCTTGTCTTCTGTGAGCATCTCAAGCTTTTCCTCTCCAGCCTTCAACTTCCTCTCCAGCCCTAAAGAAGATTCAGTCACAGAAAATGAGCGTCAGCCCTAAAGAAGATTCAGTCATGGGTAATGAGCTTCATGTAAAATACAATGCCAATACCCCACCAAAACATTATCTGAAGTTACACTATAAAACTTTTTTGTTATTGTGTCGATTAGTGATCCTAACCAGGTATATTAAGTAAAACCACTAAAATAACACAGCAGCTGTGAAGACTCCTTCCTGTAGGTTACATTACTAGCCAGGCGTCTGACCTGCAAGTTGGCTTCTAAGAGCCTCTGATTCAGAGGAGAGCAACGTGCACTGCTCTTCTTTCATGCCCAGCTTCTGAAGCAACTCTGTAAAACACAATGTAGACAGAATCAGCGTGATTCTCTGTGCAGCAACAATAAACATAATACTATACTGTCCACTGTGGCTTGGCCCTGTCAACCAATGTAAATATCTATAAAAATGCATCACATTGTTAGTCAATTAATGTGCTTGAAATGAACATCGTATCTGAACGCTCAAAACAAAAGCAAACGTTTCGACCAGACAAACACGTTCACAGCAAATATATTTACCTTGTATGGTTTGTGATGACTTAGTCTGATTGTCTGTGATTTCTGACAGTTCCTTTTTCTGAAGAAATAAAAACTTAAATGAATACAATTGTGAATAACACACCTAAATGAATTACATATTACACATGTTTGTTAATCTTACAAGGTAAATAAAACAAAGGTCTACCAATAGGAAAACAAGGTAGTATTTCTATGTAAAACCCCACCTTACCTCTGCATACCTAAATGCCACCCTTTTCTATTATAACCCTGGTTCTTACCACAATACATTGACCCCATTGGTATTCACCAAACCTCATATACTGACACCTCACACACGCCGGTACTCGCACCTCACACACGCCGGTACTCGCACCTCACACACGCCGGTACTTGCACCTCACACACGCCGGTACTCACCACATTGCCCAGCTCTTGCACCAGAGAACCATTGTCCTGTTGGACAGAGGTCAGACTCTTCTGCAGGGAGAGAAGCTCCTGCTTCTTGCCTTCCAGTTCAGAACATAACTCACTGATCTACATGAACAGACCATGGGGGGTTACATAGAAGACATTATTAAGAAAAAATACAGAAAATAAAAACTGTGACAATAAGGGAAATGAAAAGACAATCAAATGAAAATCAAACGAATGATTATGAAGTTAGGGATAAAACAAAGTTTTTCCAGTGCTTATAAACTCCCATCTCCAGATTAATTTTGTCAATCCAAAAATGTCATTTGAATTTAAAAACATTGTTTCACTGGTGACCTAATTGCGCAAATATGTTAAGTAACAGGCAGCTTAATCAAATTTTTTTTTTGAAAATGATCCATTGTCCTGGAGCGAGAAAGTTAATCCTGTTTGCGTTCCTTTTATTGCTGTGACTTGGGGTTGCCAGTCAACTTATCCGGCAACGAAACCCAAAGAAGATACTGTTCTGGAAGACAAAAAAACAAAACCGAAAGAAGAGAACAATGGAGATGGTGTTTGGACATACCTTGGTGCCGTGAGAGCCCACTTGTCCCTCAGCCTCCTTCAGCTGGATCTTCAGGCTCTCCAGCACCTGGTTACCTTGACCTGACTGGAAGTGCAGGGCCTCCATAGCTTCGGTCTGCTTCTGGACCTCCTTGACCCTTTCCTGGGACTGCTGGACAAGCATGGCCTCCTGCTCCTTTACCTTCTGCTCAACAGAGTACAGTTTGCCCAGAACATCCTCCATTTCCACAAGGTGCTGCTCCTCTGTCGCCTCCACACTGAATCGTAGGCTCTCCTCCAAGCGTTCCTTCTCCTCCAACGCGACCGCCAGCTGTTTGTTCAGCTCCCCCGTCTCCCGTGCCCGAGCTTCGGCTTCAGCTTTACACCGGGCCTCGGTTTCCTCCAAGGCCTGCTGGTGCTCCCTCTTCAGCCTCTCCAGGGCACCCTTGGTCTCCACCAGCTCTGACGCCTGGGAGCCAGCCCCTTTGCTGAAGGACACTTTAAGCTCCTCCATGCCCTGTTGGTGTGAGGCGACGGCAGACTCCAGCTTGGAGCGCCAAAGCTCTACTACGTCTGTGTTCGCCTTCTCGTTTTCACTGAGGCGCAGTTCCAGCTGCTTGTTCTTCGTGGAGAGTTTGGTGGAAGAGACTTGAAGCTGGGCCAACGCCTCATTCTGGGCCTTCTCTTCGGTCGCCATTTTCTCCTTCATCTCAGCCAGCACAGCCCGGTGCTGGTCTTCCTGTGAGGCCAGCTGAGCCCGCAGGGAGCTCACCTCCTCCAGGAGAGGGGAGGCAGTGGAGCCCGAGCCTTCCGGCCCTTGCTGGGTCTCCAGGTGGAGACGCAGGTCAGCCACCTCCCTGGACCTCAGCACCAGGTCCCTCTCGAGCTCCATGATGCGGGACTTCTCGGACACGGTGGCCACCTGTAGGACGGCACAAGTCTGGCTCAAATTCACCTGATTTCTAACCCTCGAGTGATATTGAAGGTAATGAAAGGAGATATTAACCATGGTTTTAGAGCTCTATACAAAGGGGTGCATACTTTTCAATGATGGCCCCATACAGATTTCCAGTATAGTTACAGAAGTAGCATAACCAGGCATTAAAATACCATTCCATACCAATAAGGCGTTGGTGACATCAGAGGCAGTGTCATTAAGGCTCTGTCAAGTATGAAGAAGTACATTTTTCAATTTTCAACGATCCCTCCCAATATCATGGAATAAATGAGGCCATCAGGCAATCAAGACCTCAGTCCGATCTAAATGACTACATTAAAATGGAGGGTGTGCTCAATGGCAACGTCCACGAAAGTCTGTGTGGGACCATGTCCTTCCCCACACAATTGTGCACAAACCAACTTCATTGGTGTTGCCGTGTTTACTGGTTTTCATTCAAACAATTTATCAGAGGTTGATTTGTATCAGAAAAAGCAAACAACGAAAATAAGTCACGATAGCTGGAAACAGAAAACCAGCAAAAGCTACTGCCCCCGATAATGACAGCTACATACCGTGGCACTGATTGGAACCTCTTAAGTGCTAGACACTTTGACAGGCAAAACCAACTGGAATGACTGGTACAAAAACTGATACTAAAACGCTACAACTGATAATTAACAAGAAATAAACCATAGGGGTAAATGCGGAATGTGTTTGGAAGACTTTAGGTAGATTAACCACAGGTGTACGCGTAACGCCCTCGATGACAGACTGGATTGGCAACGTTCACGTTAGACAAAATGGGGAGAGGGAAACTACTAAATAAGGCCGTGTACATTTGGACTGGTTCACCGATTTAAAGGAAAGACAATGGCACATGGAAATGGTTCACGTTTAGTATCTGAAGACCCCACTGAAGACATTAAACATAATACCCGCCCCCGCCCCGACTCCATCCAGACTTTTAACCCTGGCACCGTGCTGGGCATGATCCATTACCCTAGTGTCTTCTAAATCTCTCTGGAGTTTCTCAGCTTTGGTCTTTTCAAAGAGCAGGCTCTGTTCAAGCTCCTTAATCTGGGCATGCTCCAGTTTGCTCTGCGTCTGTTAGTAAAGAAGGGGAGAGGAAGAGAACACAACCAGTGCCACCATCACATGCCAGCCCAACACAGACAGCAAGGGGAGGAAGGTTAACGCTTGGTGGTTGAATGGAGACCGGCGGGAAGGTGGAGAAGGGGTGTGTGTCGGGGAAGGGAACTCCATGCAGAGCCCATGCCTAGCCCGGGTGGTGTTTAAATAAATGATTATAATGATACGAAAGCAAGGGAGAGGACAGACGTGTTACACTTATATGTTGGTTGTGATTATAGGAACCCATGCAGATTGAGCTGGCGGACCACAGAGACATACTAGAAAGGAATGTGAAGTTGTGAGCTGTGTGAGCGAGCCATCAAATGAGAAAAAAATGGATGTGAGCAAGCAGTGGTGGCATGTTTTTGGCTCGACTTCAGGTCCTGCGTTATTTAATGATTCACGAGATATCATGGAAATAAAAACGGGAGGAAACGACTATGCAAATGGTTCAACGAACCCAGGAAGTCCGGTTCTAAGTGCAACTGTTCTTCTCTTTTTGTGATTACACTATATGCCCATTTCCTGAGTATAAAAATCTTAAATATATATAATACCTACTCTTCTATGACACTCGCCATAATGCTGAGTCATTACATTTAACGGCCGTATTGCCCCTTCATTACATTTAATTGAATTCCCCTTAATAGATTCAGTGCACACTATTTTGAAGTGCTAGTAAGTGATTTACTACAGATAATTCCTGATGGGTAGGTTGTGATAATAAGACTATGAGATGGTGAAGTGGGACCTCGGCAGTGTTTCCATGCATAGCACTGGGCCGACATGAAGAACAGGAGGAGGAGAAAAAAGAAGCAGTAACATGACATCACCGATCGAAGCAGTAACAAGAAAACATTAGTAGACTTTCAACTGCAAAAACATAACAGAATCCTTCGCCATGTTGCTTTGGGTTTCCTTCTGTAAAGCCGCATGCATGCGAATATTAAACGTGTTGCGCTCAGCAGCACACAGATCATTAGTAAACAATAAAGGGAAGATAAAAGGACTATTACTGCTGACCCTGTGACGGCCATTCTTAAAGATAACATTTGAAGTGGGATGTCGTCCGAGTAATTAGGATGGTCCCCTGATTGTAGCACTGTGGGATAGATAACGACACAAGTCCTCGGATCAGACGGTTAAGCGTTAGTTAGCCGCCCTGAGTACACTTGCTAACAAATCTTTGTTCCGTTGACAAATATATTGTCTGCCGAGGAATAGGGGGAAATGCAGATTTGAGCAAGTTTCCAAATTACCCACAACTCCCTGATAGAAGTAGACAGACATATAGGTGATCAACGACTTGTTTATCACAGTGGGACTGTGCGCACTGGGCAGGACAGATCGCCAGTCTATCCAGACAGTCTGAAGAGAACGTTTAACTCATATTAGACTTGAGACCTACTTCAGTCTGCATTCTGATCAGTACGCTTTTATCTCACGATTTACCTCAGTTTGTCATGACTAAAAGTTTCAACTGCAGTCCTCACAAGTTGCTGTGCAGGAATCTTTCAACTACACCTTAGCGTCAATTGATGAGTTCCAGCGAATAAGGGGCCAATTTATAACGAGACAGCAACATGTCAATTAAGCATGATACATGTCATGTTTTAGGTTTGTAGCAGAACGTGTTTACCTCCAGATCTCCTTTGGTAATGCACGCCTCCTCCACACGGAATTGTAGGTCCTCCACCTTCCTGTCAAACAGAGCAGCAAAATCACCAGAGGTATGAACAAAGATCATCAACCAAGAATATGATAGAGGTTAAATCAAGGATCAGTACCCAAGAATATGATAGAGGTTAAATCAAGGATCAGTACCCAAGAATATGATAGAGGTTAAATCAAGGATCAGTACCCAAGAATATGATAGAGGTTAAATCAAGGATCAGTACCCAAGAATATGATAGAGGTTAAATCAAGGATCAGTACCCAAGAATATGATAGAGGTTAAATCAAGGATCAGTACCCAAGAATATGATAGAGGTTAAATCAAGGATCAGTACCCAAGAATATGATAGAGGTTAAATCAAGGATCAGTACCCAAGAATATGATAGAGGTTAAATCAAGGATCAGTACCCAAGAATATGATAGAGGTTAAATCAAGGATCAGTACCCAAGAATATGATAGAGGTTAAATCAAGGATCAGTACCCAAGAATATGATACAGAGTTTCAATTGGAACTGGGAATCTAAATTCAAGCTGTTAACTACAATGCCAATGTGCATAAACCTTCTGTCCAGTTTCTCTCGTGTCAAACTGTCCTGATAAGACACCTTCCCACCATTAGGACAGTTCTATCCATAGCTCGACTTCCTGCACCCAGGTCACCTGCAAACCCACATAGGTCAGAAGCCTCACCTCTTCTCCTCTTCCAGCAGATTGAGCAACTCGATCTTCTCCTTGTCAGCAGCCTCCACCAGAGTACGTAATTGATCCATCTTGGCCTCCATCTTAACATGGATATAAAAGCAGGTATTGATTAGGCAGGTATTGAATAGGCAGGTATTGATTATAGGTTTGGAGAACAGAAGCCTATGCGCCGGGCTGTATAAACAATATTGAACTGTTATGAGTATGAAAACTTAAAATTAAAATTGCTAGAGTGTTGAACTTATCCAAATATACCACTCTAAGTTCCAAACCCATTTTATGATACAGACTGGATACTAGGAAAGGCATTCTACTAGGGCCAAAATATAACCTCTCCTGACAACCTAGCGACAGTGGATCGAGTGACACTTAACAAACAGAGCAAGACATGGGCTCCTCAGACCAGACAGACAAACCCCGAATCAAACAGAGTAGTAGGTTTCTAACAAGGTAGAGGTACTGGATTATGGTGTCCTTTGGACACACACCATTGAGCAAACAATTCCTTCCTGTTGACAAGTTGGAAAATGCAAAGCAGATAGATGAGGCATGATTATATTGTTCTGCTTTCTGTAGTGCCCATTGAGACAGGAACATGTACATTATACACCGTCTACACATGGATCTGGTCGAGAAGTTGTGCGATGTAATTCCAGAAAATATCCATAACACATCTCTCGTAATAATTCGTATGCCTTTCTGTCTACGATACTGATTACAAGGGAGAGCGAGGTCATTCCTCAATGTGTCAAAACTGTATCTGACTGAAGCCTGGACCATCCTTTCAATATTACTGGAGATGTGTTATGGATATTTTCTGGAATTACAACAACCAACTTCTCAACCAGATCCATGTGTAGACAGTATTTATTACTGCATGTCTACATTTTGTCCTGACTTTTCTAAATGCTTTAGAAGGCTAATGGGTCAGGTTTAGGGATCAGCTGGGGTCAAGATTATGCATAAAAAGTTACATTCTTGAAGTTGTGGTTATTGGTCAGGTTAAGGGTTAAAGGAAATTGTTCAGGTTTAGGGTTAGAGGATATTGTTCAGGTTTAGGGTTAGAGGATATTGTTCAGGTTAAGGGTTAGAGGATATTGGTCAAGTTTAGGGTTAGTGGATATTTTTGACTGAAAAACAACATATCCGAAAACAGGTTTGTAGAGGTTACTGGAGGTGGTATAGACCTGCTCCTGGTCCTCCCTCAACAGGGTCATTTCCTGCTCCACCTCTCCAACATGGGTGGTTGCCTTGGCCACCTCCGCCCTCTCCATGTCCCGCTCAGCCATCAGCTGTTCGATGTGCTGCTGCTTCTCCTTCAGGACCTCCTGAACGGCTGTGGTGCCGGAGATCTTTCTCGAGTACCGTGAGGACGTTTCCGTCAGCTACCAGAGGGGGGATATTGTACAGAATTATCAAGGTGTTCAAGACTGTCAGCATCAAATCAAAAGCTTAGCAGTGCACTTATACATACGCTACACATTTACGTCATGTGACACGCATGATCATTGAGGGCAGTTATCAGGACAGTGTTGTAGTTGGGTTTATTGATCGGAGTAAGATATTACTCTACACAATATCGATATGAGATTAAAAGCATTAATCCCTTTCAAAACGTAGCATATCAAGGTGTATATGTGTCTGTCAGATATATACCTACAGGGTGCATCGAAATCTCTGTTATCAAAGAGTGGCTTCTCCTAAATATATTGAGCTTTCCTCTAATGATTGAAACACACTGACCAACAGTTTTTTGTAGTTTCTCATTCATGCACAGGCTTTACAGTACAGAACTTTTTTTAGGTTTTATGACATCAGGTCAGTGTCAAAAGTTGTAATTCACAACCTGAAGTGGGCCACCGAAAAACACAGGTAAAACATGCTTTGTAGCCTTGAAGGCAAAGAAGTATGACATGGTATCTTTTTTGTTTACAAGAGACAAATTAATCAATGCAGGACTCCAAAAACATGTCTAGAGACTGACTGGTGTGTGAGTACCAGCAAAAGTTAATGTCAAATCAATAAACATTTACAATTGTAATGGTTATCATTCTAGCAGAAGTTATGGGGCAATCATAAATATTACCGTACACACAGCGCCCTCTGCTGGTGTAGTGTGACTAGTCATTAAAGGAGTGTTGAGGTTGGATTTAACCAAAAATGGAACACCACATAACTCCTCAGGTGGTCTGACTTCCTGCTCTATAATTATGCCTTTAGTGTCAGTGTCTGACGTCATGTCAGAATGTACAAAAGAACAAGACTTTGAACCACTTTTATTTGAACACATCCAGGCTTTATAGGTCTGAAAGAATTTTGGTCTGGAGATGACAAGGGTCAGAGGGCACTCATTAGTTCTTGCAAATGTGGAAGAAGAAATTACCACGCGAACAGGACAGGCTCAATAAACTGGGAAAGATCGCAGGGCATGACACAATATTCTAGGACTGTTAGCTGTGGTGAATTTGATAAGTAGAATTATTTAACATCTATTGGCAGTGGTTCTTGCAGGGAGGGTGTAAAATAGCCTATTCCAACATGTAAATGCCTGGGCTTTTGGATATCGGCTACCCGGTTTGTTATGTTCGTGCTAACATTTGGTTAGTAACCCCCTCAATTTGTATTTAAATCACGAACAAATAAAAAAGGTAGTGTATAAATGGATTCCCTGACTGACACATGCTACATTTAAATCAGCTCAGGATATAAATACTCGGATCATAATATTAGGTCATATTAGGTTGTTAAGTCAAAAATAAATGGCGTAATTCAGAAACACTCCAACCCCACATGCAAGTAGATTAACAAGAGTGAACGCAGGTTCTGGCAGGCTAAGAAAAATAGATTAGGAGAATGTCATGTTGCCCTGGATATATGTGTGTGTGTCTCTCTCTCTCTCACACCAGGCCTGTGTGAATAGGCTTAGCACATAGAGATGACGTGTGTGTGTGTGTGTGTGTGTGTGCGCGCGCGCGCGAGACTCTCACCAGGCCTGTGCGACTAGGCTTAGCACTGACAGATGACGCCACAGAACTCATCGAGCTGATGGAGGAGGCACTGGGACTACGCTTCAGGCCAGAGGGCGTAGCCACCACTTTCCGCACCGTGGTCTTGGCCTTAGCCGGCGTGGTGGAGGGGAACCCGATACGTGTGACCTTGTGAACCGGTGCAAACAGGCCATACTTGGGTTGGCACTGAAAGTACCTGCAGGGGGAAAAACAATAATGGCTAAATGAACAGAATCCTATCGTTTTCTCCCTTATTACACTAAGCTGTGCGTAATTCTGTTTTATAGAAATACATTGCCTGTGGGGGTCATCGTGTTGAAGTATTTCAGGTCATGTGAGGTCATGTGATGTGATAATGCAGTGAGATCTTATTACCTCGTCCCTGCCACAGCACCGTCATTCTTTCCTAGTGGCTCATCCAGCTCAACACCACACCACTCTCCCTTGGCAAAGTCGGCTTCACCAAGAAAGCGAACTACACCGGCCTTTGTGCCACCAACCTGAGGGGAAAAAATGTATATATTTTAGGCGAATAAAAGGTAATAACACTAATTTGTTTCATTTAGAGTGCGTTCAATTACAGAAATATCCCCAAAGCTCACTTAACACAACGGTAATTCTACATAATGAGAAGAATAAATTATTAGTATTACTATATTAGAGATGATTTAAATTTAACAAAAAATTTACAAGTATTTGTAGGGGGGAAAATCTATAAACAAATTAAGCTAAAAACATTGGCCGAATGAGTAGTAATTGAAACGCACTGAATACATTTAAGAGCACATAAGCATGATGTTTTAAAAAAAAGTTTTAAAAAATAGATTTTTCTAGCAGTTTAAACATGACCATCATTTAAGCCGTCCCAAATGTCTTATATCTTATTGATGAGCTCTAGCGATTATAATGCTTTATGAATCTTGTAATTGAATTGGTTGTTGATAAGAACATCTGTACAATAAAGCCTCTTGGACAATGGAAGTGGTAGTCCTTTAAAAATAATGGCAAACTCTATAATTTCACACAACTGACTCATAAAATATGAAGAAATGTTCGCTTGCCTAAACAAATGGGGTGAGTTGTTATGCAGTACGTTTGTAAAATGCCATTTCCCTGACTGTGTAAATCATATAAAATAAACACATAACCCATTCAAAATAAAATCCCACTAGATCAAAGGGAGAACGTGTTAAGTGGGTGGATACTTATTTATTCCACTGTATTGCCACATGCAAGTTCATTTTAGTTGAATTCTATTTATGGTCTTATTGTGATCAGTTCCTGTCATATTTCCTCTATGTGCTGGTGCTAAACTTCCTCTTTACAAAACGAGTTAGCCAGAGCTGGACAAAGTGAGAAGAGAAAGCCATTAATTAAACATTTAAATGAAATCAAGATGTGACAAACCTGCCTTGAATAGGACCTAGGTGTATTTTACCCCAAATTTAAGGTAGATAGTTTGATACAAAACAGATCCACAGATGGAAAATTTAAGAAATTGGTGAAGTGGCCAAAACGCCATGTAGGCACCATGCCAACAGGTTATTTAGACAAAACACCTGACCCTAATAATCGGTTCTAATAAAGGTTTCAATGGCATTAAGCAAACACCAGGTGCTGAAAATTGTCTTTTGTTCAGAAAAATCATCCAAACAGCTTGTTAGCATGATGGTGTCATTCAGATGTAGTTCTGGAGATTTGCTGACCTAAAGATTCACCTTCTGCTTTTATTATTTATTATTTTTAATATTTTCTACTAAGGGCTTAATAACACCGGAGGAAACTCATTTGAAATTCAATCTGCTATTGGGCTTAGTTGTAGTTCACTTACAGTGTACAATATAATCATAAATGTGTCACTTATTTACCAGCCTATGAGTAAATGTAACAGCCTATACACAGACACTGAGCTCACTCAAAGGAGTGTTAGAACAAACATTCTCATTGGTCAGGGAGAAGTTGGGCGGGATCTGGACGGAGGTTGTGTTTAACGGACACATTCCGAAGAGATTACCACTGAGGGAGAAGGGGGCAGTCTTGTGACTCCTGTATTTTCAGTGAGGTCAGAACACGAGAGGTGGGAATGGGGATGGAAAAGGGGATGGGGCAGGAAAAGGGGTGGGTGTGTGGCGGGAAAAGGGGCGGGTGTGTGGCGGGAAAAGGGGTGGGAGTGTAGCTCTGGCTCATAACCTGGACATCGAGTTGACACTTAGAGACCCCTAAGGAGAAATAGTGAGGGGAAGATGACGAACTTGCATTGACAAACAATTGTGAGCCACTTTCACAACTGTCAACTGAACAAAGTGAACATTGAGATAGCTGCCTGAAAATAAAAGCTGAATATTTATTTGGTCCAAGCTGCAGCACCGGTTAAAATAGAGCCCACTGCTGCTTCAGCAACAATTAGTTTCAGTACAGGTATTTACCACCAAAATAAAGAAAAAAAAAAAACTACATTTACATAAGTCTTACCAAAACACGGTCTCCATTCTTCAGCTCCCGCTCTGCCTTCTTGACTGAGCCCGTGTCTGAGAGATTAGAGATGGACTCGCTGTTGGTGCGTGCCAGGTTGGAGGCTGGCGCTACAGGTGTTTCAGACGCTACAGGTGTTGCAGGTGCTACAGGTGTTGCAGGCGTTACCGACGCTGCAGTCGCAGCCTTCTTGACAGCAGGGGTGTGAGAGGCCACGCTGGCAACGGAGGGGGTCGGGGACCCGGCCCGGGACGGAGGTGCCGTCTGAGTACCGTTAGCCTCGCCCTCGGTGTAGGACAGCTTGGAGGGGCGGGTGAATATACCCTTTAGGGGCTCACATTGGAAGTAGCGTACTCCGGCCACAGAACCATCGTTCTTCCCAATCGGCTCGTCCAACACAATGCCGGCCCACTGTCCTGGTGC
This sequence comes from Dallia pectoralis, assembly GCA_029465975.1. Taxonomy (NCBI): domain Eukaryota; kingdom Metazoa; phylum Chordata; class Actinopteri; order Esociformes; family Umbridae; genus Dallia; species Dallia pectoralis. The sequence goes on from CM055750.1 coordinate 13,502,857, forward strand.
AAACTGAGCCTCCCCCAAGAACTGCACCACACCAGGCTTGTTCCCGTTCACCCACACCCGTTCGCCAACCTGAAAGTTCTGCCCCGCATCTTGTGCTCCGGCGGCACTGTCGACTGGAGCAGATTTGTCAGCTGCGGCCGCCTTTTGTCCAACTGCAGGATAAACGGTGAGAGGCATAAACATCACAACATCAAGGTGCTCCATAGTTAGCTAACAGGGCTGATGTTGAATAGTCATGGAACATATCTCATGGAACACAATCTACTGTAGTTCCATATATGCCTAATTCCTTAACCAATAGTGACATGCTACTGTCAACATTTGATTACACCACAATAAATACCACGTCTTTACTTTATATAGAGTGGACCGTTTAAAATCTAATTTTAGGTGTTGTTAGACCAACAGTATGCAACAACAGTAGAAGGACCACATTATGCAAGATAAAGCCTGATGCGGCTAAAGTCACTAGCGACCTCAATTCACCCAAATCAATGTGCGCATAATTACAGTTAATACAACATATTGTGAGAGATTTCGCTTAAAAACTACAGCCCCGCATTCTAAATGACCAGGAACCAATCAGCAGCGTCTGCTTCAAATCTACTTAAGCAGCATCAGCAGCATTAGCAGACTGATAAAGCAGTAATGCCTCTTTCAGAGCCACTGTAAGCTGATTGATGAATCCAAAGCCAGAGTTCTGGTACTATATCTGTCAGAGCACCTGACGAGAAGCAGCCTGGCAGAGTTGACAGTGGGTGCTGTAGAGGAGGAGGAGCTCTTACCGGCGGATTGGGCGTTCTTAGGGGCAGATGCTCCTGTCGGCTTGCCAATCTTGCTGGGGGCTTTAAGACCGCTGTGCTTAGCCGTGCTCATGTTTCCTTTTGGTGTGCTCTGTAACCTGCAGGGCCTTGTTGTCCGTCAATGGCCGTCAGGTGACCCCAAACCATTGAAGAGGTTGTGCTCGCTCTCTGAGATTTCAACACTCCCCGTGTTGCAGTTCCAAAATAAAAACAACTAAAATAAAATATAGGAAAAGGGGCGAGGGAGAAAAGTGAGCTACCTGTGTTAAGAAAAGAGAAAGACAAATTAGTAGCAGACACGACTTGTATGAAATTGGAGTTCAAAAAATGAAGAACTTTGAAGCAAATGTGAACAGACTAGCTGCCGCTTATGTTTGATGATTTCATTCGTCAGCAAAAACTGACCAGCAGGTACACACCCCTGGGGGTTTCTGTGGGTGAAGGATTTATTCTTTTGCTTGCCATTACCAACTAAACAGTTATCTTGGCTCGCAATTTAGCTTGAGTCACTGTATTGTATAAAAAGTGTGCCAATTCAAAAAGAGAACAGCACAACCAGTCCCGACCAATCTGCTGAGTTTCAACAAGGTATCTCGTGATCCTACAAACTTGGACTCTTTAATAAACACATTCCCCACCAGCCTGAGCACAATGTTGAGTGGTCAGCAGAGATTCTTCACTTAACTCTGCAAGGCCGGACAATTCATGTAGGGGCTGACCGGAGTCATACACTATTAATGACATGTCTTCCCATTTTGTGTGTCGTACTCCTGCATACTCCTCTCCATCAATACATCTCATTAAGAAAACAAGAGGCAATACACAGTACTAAATTATGTAACTGTAATTTCAAAATGGTTCACCCGAACAGATAAAATACACCGAAAAGAAAGCCGACAATAGTTCTTGTATCATTTAAAATCCAAAGTGCTGGTATAGAGATACCACCACCCTCCGAAGAAGTTACCCTGGCTAAATAATTTGAGTTAACACAATTTTGAGAAAACACATTGCACAAAGCAGTATACAATTATCAGTAGCCAACTCATAGATTACAGAAAATGTACTCCTTGCATTCACGTCACATGTGCTTTATCTATACACCTGTGAGAATGGGACATATATGTTTCCCTCACGTCATCATTACAGTCAGTAAGATCAATGAAACATCTGGGTATCCCATGATCGTAGCTGGGAATAGAGCTTAAAACTCCCTAAACTTCTAGCAATACCTGTGGAGTTCTGAAATAAGTCAACTTTACTAGTTATCGAACAATTCACAATTTGACACTAGTTTACCTGTCAGCCAAGGACGGGTTTATTTAGCTCTCTACTAGTTAGCAATGTAACTAGGTAAACAACTAGGGTACAGTGCAGACAGATGTCGGACTGCCAGACCTGTGCTTGCCAACACAGCTGGCATTCCTCTTAAAACATGTTAAAGTACTCACTACTCACTGCCTAGATTGGAAATGGAGAAACGATGTTGACTGTTCTTATATCAGCTAAAAATTGCGACAAATGCAAATGATCAGGTCAGGACTATTGTCGAGTAGACTAGGAAGTATTCGTACGCTTTAAATACTAGTGCTGCTGCTAGTGCTTTTCGGCGCCACGCAAACAGACCAGTACCATTACCGTAATGTCATAATGCGCATAACTAACCTAGCTAGCTACTGTTAACATTACCGTAATGTTATAATGCGCATTAGCAACCTAGCTAGCTACTGTTAACATTACCGTAATGTCATAATGCGCATAAGTAACCTAGCTAGCTCCTGTCTGTAGCAGCAAGCTAGGTAGCGTCGTAACTTACACAGGGAATGAATGCCACTCAAGACCCAACGTTAACGTGTAGAAACCGCAATGTCAGCCCAGGCTGAAACTATTAATTACCTTCCCGAACTACAATGTTTTTTAAAATCACAAAGTCAAGAAAAGCTGGATATGATACTAGTTAGTTAGGTAGCTACCGGTTAACTAGTTAGTTTAGTGTGTTAGCTATAGCCTTGAAGGCCCAGGTGTTGATTGCATAGGATTGCTGCCCGGTACCGTAGAGTTAGCAGTGCATACAGGCTCAGACCAACGTTATTCACCTCAGAGGAAGGGAACTAGGCTACATACCAATGTAATAATATTAAGTTCTGTTGCTCGTGCTTACCTGTGCCCGCCCCGTATAAACCGGTAATTTGACTAAAACCTAACTAGAAACAATGATCTGATGCGCTGTGTTGTGTTGCCTACCCAAACCGAAGCCTTCCGCTCGGAGTTCAGTCAGACCGTATTTTTATTTTTTGCATTCTGTCACCGACTCACACTGCTACCGGGGGATATGCCCGTCACGTGATCCGGCGGAATGGGAGGGAGGTGCGCCTATACCGGATCGCCAGTCGGTACTAAACCATTAATCTGCACGGTTACTTTATAATGTCATGTGTTGCAATGGTGCGTTATCCAAAAACATGAATATTAAACGCATTGGATTCTTGCGTTTCGTTCAGCCGGCGTTTTTTTTAACCTAAAGTCATCATGCTGCCAAAGCCAAATTACGTCACTTTTATTTTGAGCTTTTTATCGCGTCGAGTTTGAACTGAAATGTCACCCCGGAGGGCAGACGCATCCCAAAATGTAAGGGTCAATATAAAGTTGTATGCGTGCATATGCACTTGCCCCGTGTGTATTTCTTTGTCAATAACGATTAACAAGATGTTTTGCTCATTTGGTTCTGATGAGCAAAATCCTTAAAATGGAAACACTGAATTATCATAAATATCAGAATTTTACACTGCATTGGGAATCTAATGACATAAAATAAACCAAAATGTGGTCACAACTTTTTGTTCTGTATAAGAAAATCTGTCAATCTTACCATACATAGGCCTACATCTATGCTTAAAAAAAACAATATCTTGTTGCTTTGAAAATTGTTGCAACTTTAAATGCATCGAATACAATTCATGTTGTACCTATATAACTTGCAAGTTCTTATTTTGGTCAAAGCCATTAATAGATTTTGGGCGCGTTCAAGTGGTAAGCCAAAAGTAGCTGAGTGTATACGGATGTGCAAGAGGGAAGACAAGTTGGTGCTTTAACAACCAACAGTTTGACCGAACATGGAGCGACCGCACCTCAGCGCAACACTTTCTTTGCAAAGATGCGCAAAATTTCACAAAGTTCACAACCGATTGCCAACTGCATTAGGCAAAAAAATTAATTCTAGTTCCATGGCTTTGGATAACATGCAGTGAGTTTCTAAGGTTGACCACTTGTATTACCCCACTCCTGTGACTGGTCATTGTCTCAGCACCATCAGTGCATACATCCATACTTTTCTTCCAGCTCATCACTACTTCGTCATGAAGTTATCTACCATTAATAATATTTCCTCACCTGTGACACCTCTTTACAACATCAGCAAGTCCTCAAACAATGGCCCTTTCCATGGATAGGCAACCAAAACCAACAGCATTGTAGCACTTGCAATACACGCAAACTTAAGATCTAGCCTGTCAAAAACGTTGGCATATCAAAACTGTCGAGTTGGCGGTGAGAAGCATAATGTGCTGCCTCTGGTTAAAACTATGTGGCCAGACTCATTATGGTTTTCTCAAGGCAAGATCACCATGCCACGGTTGCCATTGTTTTTTAGTTAAACATTTGATTAATGTTTTAGTATTGTATAGCAGAAACTGCAGCCCAAGGAAACTTCATGGTTTTTGATCAGCAAACAAGAATCCACACACCAACGTTGGTGGGGGCTATACGGCCCTAGGATAACATTTAGATAAGTCAGGGAATGACTGAACAAAAGTTGACTAAAATCCCACCTCCCCAGCAGAGGTGGTGTTTTAAAATAGACTAGTTTCATGAGGCATATTTGAGCAACTATACATTTTGCAATACCGATGCTATTTTTGGTGTCTCACTGCATTGGATTACATTTTCTACACACATTGCCATATTAAGGCCACTCGTAGAATATAGATGTGTCTTGTAGATTGTGTTAACACTGGCAGCCAAAATATGGAAATACATGTGATTTTATTGATAATGCATATATTTGTATGGGGCAGAGCGATTAGGACGCATATCTAAGATCCCTTGTGGTCACAGTTACCTCTCAATGAATAGTGTTTAGTTTTCCAACCTCAACAAGGATTAAATCAGACACAAAGTTGAAAGATGTATTTACATTTATTCAACATCCTGACTGTATTGAAATTGACTATAAAAGTTAGAGAAAAGTGAGAAAATAAATGTACCAAGTTAAAAAAAATGTTTCATGCCGAGACTTCATGCCGAGACATCGGAAACTAAAATCTCATTTAAAAAATCCCCTCAGCAACATAAAACAATGACTTTCATATTAAACATAAATCTAAATGTATATTGATTACCCAGGGGTTCTCAAACCTTCCAGTCACCCGATCGAAGTTCTGAACTTATTAACAAGTCCAAAGCTAGGGAAGATAAACCTAGTTCAGGGCTTTAACTAGATTCAGAAACATCTGTGTGTGTGTGTGTGTACTGTTCACCCAAAGAAAAATGTGAATTCTTCAAAAAGTATACATTTATGGTAAAAACAAACAAGAGCAGTGTTGTTTTTTAATAAAATATCATATTTACACCTAAAAGAAGAATATGGATATTGTTATGAAACAGATGGCCTGAAAGAGAAACGTGCTCCTTAATAGATCACATATTAGAAAAAATTCTGTTCAGTACAAAAGAAAAATCAGAATTAAAAGAGTTCAAATGACAAATCATCAAACGGTTCGCTCCAACATCTGTGGCACACATATTGAAAGACTAAAAAACAGTTTTTATGCAAAAATAATTCTGGATTTAAATTTGAGGACAGCCTTTGCTCACTTTTTGTTTTTCGACACATTTCGGGGGGAACCTTTCAGCGCGTCTCGTATTTTAAGGTAAGTCCCAGTGGACTTAGAAACCTCGGTGTATTCTGGCGTGTCCTCAAAAGGGATAATGCCCTGGGCAAACCGACTCCGATGAGGCACAGCCATTACCTTCCCAGCAGAGTCAGACAGCTCTCCCTCTGTTGCATCTTGATCTGAGGAGTCGGGCTGACAGCTCTTTTGTTGGACAGGCGTTTGCGTCAAGCTCGGGCTCCACGCAACCTCACTGCTTCTTTCTGCAGCAGCTTGAGGGCTTACTGGACCCGCTTCTTGGACCTGTGTTTTGGGCACATCAGGTTTCTCTGCAACCGTGTCACCTCTATCAACTGCTTCCGGGCTCTGAGGGCTCTCGTCCTCGTCTGGGGATTGAGTAGAGATGCTCGGCGAACTGGGGAGGGGTGTCCCAACAGCTGGCGTCTCAGAGTCACTGTTGGTAGCAGTGTCCGCGTTTTCCAAAGCTGACAAGAGCAGCCTCTGCTGCTCCTCTAACTCCTCCAGGGTCAGCTCCTCCTCCTCCTCCTCCCCACCGCCTGCAGACTCCACACTCACCGTGCGCCCCCGCAGAGCCGGTGAACCATTAGTGGGTGTGGGAGGAGGTGTTCCCTTAGGAAGGGGTGGTGGAGTGGGAGTGGCTGGTGGTGTACCATGGGGTAAAGGCGGGGGTGAGCCAAAAGATGGTGAGCTAGGGGGGAGCGGGTGCTGGAACTGGAAGCCGTCAGAACTCCGGTAATGGCGGGATGTACTATCTTGGTCTGAAACGAGAGATTGGAGAATTATCCGCCGCCAGAGTAGAGGCCAAAACAACATGACGTGAATTACATTGATCAACAAGGGTTAAAGCCGGGGTCTGCGTAAATTAGATAATAAGCCAACAGTAAGCTCTCGTAGTCATGGTGTTGAATGCTGAAAACATGGGTCAGGGTTAGCGGAGGGAGTGTGATGCCCTGGGTAATGTTCTGCTGGGAGAACCTGGGTCCGGGCATACATGTGGATGTCAAATTGAAACGTGCCACCTACATAAGGATCATTGCAGACCAGGTACACCCCTTCATGGCAATGGTATTCCCTGATGGCAGTGGCCTCTTTCAGCAGAATAATGTGCCCTGCCACACTGCACACATCGTTCGGGAATGGTTTGAGGAACATGATGAAGGGTTCTTCGATTTATTTACTAGTGACTGAATCTCTCAATTTACTAGGATCTGGTGTTAAATAATTGATGCCAGTGGGTCAGGCAGTTTTGGCGGCATGCAGAAGACCAATGGAATATTGGTGCTCAATATGTTTTGGCTCATGACTGTATATTCCTATTCGGTTTGTCAGACCAGAAATAATGACAGCAGGAAGATGTGAAAAGCAGAATGTATTGATCTGTTGGTCACTGTGTTCAGAATGCTGAATTATAACACCTCTACCTGAATCAACATCCATATCTGAACTTCTGGCATCGGATTTCCTTTTCTTTGTCTGTCGGGGAGTTGGGTCAGTTTCGTGCAGCCTCTTTTTGCAGTTTGCCCCAGGCTAGTGGGAAAAATTTTGTCATTTATAACGTGCACACGTACCTTGGAACCAAAAGAATATTAAAAAGTGGATAATATGGTCATGGTAGTTACCGTTGGAAAATTGGTTGACAAATATGCAGCAAAACTCTGCTTCATATGATTTTTCTGCATTGGAATTGAGCCATATTGCCTGTAGTCCTAAAAGTCAGAGGGTTAGGGTTAAGATTGCTGCACGAGTTAGGTGCAAAGATCTACAAGTCATGGAAAACACAAATGTTTCTACAGTAATTATGTGCCGCAATGAAACTGCGTATAAGACTTACATCCTTCACATTAGCTGGTGCAGATATATTGAAGCCTGGGAAATCTATAAGCTTAGAAACATCATAGGAAATCTTTTGTCCATTGCCATCCTCCGTTTGTTCGCCATCACTTGAAACTACAGAGTGAACACAATATTAGTAGTCAGCCACCCACAATTAAACAGTTTGGCCAAAAAAGCTGTTGCACAAGGTTAACCAGCCCTTCAAGGGAGCATGACTGATTCATCAGAACAGAAAACACATTGAAGCCATGGAGACAAAGTCAAACAAGCAAACCACCAAATCAAGGGTTAGGTTCAGTGAGGTAGTCACCCTTTCCATCGTAAAGTGCGAGACCAGAGTTTTCCATCTCTGCCTCCTTAAGCCAGCCAGGTGGGTACCCCAACTCCCTCATGCGGTAGATGTGTGGGGGTAGGGCATTGACATCAACTCCCAGTGCTGATAGAAGCTCCCCACTGTTCAAACCAGAAAACAGGTAAGGTTAAGGACTAATACCAAAAATCCAAGTTCAATAACTAATCTGATGTCATAACTGAAAATGATCTGGTTTCTGATTGTTGGCGCAATCAAACATTTCAAATTTGCCTCATGATTCCAGGTTTATATTTGGCAAATCGCTCCTCCACTTCCTCTGCATGGTAACGCTGATTGCTTAGGTTGCCTTGGTTTCCATGAGAAAACTCCTTCCGCTTCTCGTTGATTCTGGCATTGTCCTTCGGCTATGACAGCAAAAATTCATAGAATGTTTGCTTACTTGTGAAACTGGCAGGACTTTCTTAAGTGAGCAACTTCCGCAGTAAAGTGAAGTTACTCAAGACTTACCGCAGGACAGTCTCGAAGTTGATGCCCATCCAATCCACAGTTGAAACAACACGGTTTAGCTCTGTAATGTGGGCATGAACGGAACATTAGGATACTGGTGGTAATGATGATTCACAGGTAGGGCTTGTTTTCTTTCACACAGATCAATGATACCTTTTCTCTTTTATCTGAACCTCTTGTCCATTTAAAGCGAGGACCTGGCTGAAAACCTGCTGATATCTTTGCGACAATTCAGGAAATTTAAATATGACACAACAGGTTATGCAAGATGCTTAACAAAACATAATTCACATTTTACATGTTACATTTATAGAATAAAAAATTAAACGAATGAGAAACGTCTCTGGTTGATGTTCTCCAAACAATCAAAACTAGACTAGGTAAGCCACACGCAATCAGTGTTGAGGATACTTTGGAACGTGCCATCCTTCTGTCTGCTGTGGGTTATCATTCAGCAGGGGCTGTCCAAGTTTGTCCAGACAGAAACTGGTGAAATACATGACACTTCCAACCATCTGTAAAACAGGAGATATTCCATCTAGACAATCGAATGCAAATCGAGTTTTACAAGAATGTTGTGGAGATTTAGAGACTACTTCTATAAATAAACACTCACACTGAAGGCCTCCTTAATCGTTTTAATGCCACAGGTGGCTTTAGTCTTCTTATCTTCTTCCATAACGAAACTTGAAGACTGCACCAGAAAAAAAACACGAAAATAAAAAAGTGTTACACCAAAGCCTGAGGAGTACTTTTATTACCAAATCCAAAACAGTACCTGAGGGTTGACATTGCTAGAGGGAGTTCCTTGTTCAACTCCTTCATTCAGCTGATGTTTGTGAACAATACTACAGATAGAATCTTCAATTTCTTGACGGCACTGCCTTTGAAAACAATAAAATGTATTTAAGTAACAAAGTCATTACTGGTCAAAATTACAAATGAAACCGAAACTACATACTTTGAGATGTTATTGTTTGCAAAAAGGATCTGTAGAAGAGGCCCGTCAATCTTTGTGTTTTCAACACTGATGCCACTGGAAGAAAAACTTTGAATCAGGATCACTATAGAAATCACACATAGTTTTTGCCTCTAGTGTGGTAAGTAATCGATCAATTACTTACCTAGGCCTTGTCAAAACTTTCAATTTTCTTTTTAACTCTTCATGTGGACAATATGTTAAGGAAGGAATATTTGGACATTTCTGATCGAAACAAAATTGGAATCTTGCATTTCTATCAGTATGACAGTTTGCTTAGAACATTAATCCTAACCATATGGCTTTTCTAATATATTGAATGTAAAATATATATTCATGTACGCACATAGCTACAGTAATGACATGTGATCTTTCGACGAAAAAAGTGAATATCCACGAGCACTACTGTGCCACCAATTACAATGTGGCACAGTTGGTTACTGGCTAATTTATTATGTGTTCAACATATTCATAGCTAGCTAGTTTGTTTTTATCCGCACTGATAAAGAAGTTTACAACGCAGTGATCTGAAATGCTGTCAAACGAGGCACGTCCAAGGAATGACTGGGAGTGGGAGAGCGGCGAAATTCAATTTTCGAGTTTGCTAGTTAACGTCATAGTAAATAGCTAGCGACGTTAGCAACAGCCGCTAGCTACTGGCACACACACAAGGATATTCTCCTCCATGAGACCACGAATTGTCTCCTCACACTCCCCCAACCGTTCCTTGACCTCACAGCCGTGTTCTCCATCCTCAGTGTCCTCATTGAACCGAATGTGCGTAGCAACGGGCAAACTATCGTCCAACTGCTCAAAGAGCTCACTGTCACCAAAATCAACCTCCGCCATCTTCACTCTGTGTTGGTAGACAGAGATCAGAGGTGAAAACGTAATCTCGCCGAAGCGCTGATTGGCTGTTTTATACCACGTGATTGAAACGTTTTCCCCTTTCTCCAGTTTGCAGCCAGCACTGCTCAGTCTGTTGTCATCAGTGTTTGGCTAAAAACGAATGTGGTTCCTTTGTCGCACTGGACTTATCGGTTTAAAATGTCAACATGCACAACTATTCAGTTACCGCATTGGAGTGTTAACGACCTTAAATTCCGATTCATATACTTGGCGAATAGAAGTTCGTTTAAAGTGACGAGCTGTCCCATCGAGGTGAGTTTTACTTCGCTTCATAAACTTTGGTCTGCACTGACTGAACTAGTGGAAAGGCTGCATTAGATATCTTTCCGTAAGAAATTGTACAATATTACTCTTCAGCTCGGCTTATTTTTGCTCTTTTAGGGACCAATGGTTCCTCTCTTTTTAGGGGCCGATCTCTTCTCAAACACTGAAATCCGTACAGAGAACCATCCCCGGTATCATGCAAAGTTTGCGAAGAAAGGATTGGCAACAAAGCTGCATTTTTCTTCTGGTAATTAAGACGGCATAGACATCGTGTTACTTGTTTGTGGTTTGTGCCTTCTGGGACACAGTCGGTAGGAACTCACCACCGTTTAGACAGGAAAAAGCCTTTCCATTCACACTAACCTCTTTAATGCCTCTCTCCACAGCTTTTAGATTCCATGGCCTGAGGGTTCCTACTGCCAGCAATTGTCTGTGGTTCTACAGCATCCAAGGTGTTTTTCGAGTGGCCTTTGAAATGTACAATAAACAAGAGCAGCTGTCTGTATTGGAGAACCTTCAGGTACAATGTCAGACTCTTAGTTATGCAATCAATCAATCAATGGAGACTGCAACATACTGTTTTTACTGTTACCTAAATAAAACCTTCACTTCATGGTTGTACATTTTAATCTTCCTTTAGGATGTATGGAAGTCCCGCCTAAATGACATTCCGTTAAAGATGAACTACAATCTGAGCGTTCAGCTGGAACCTCTGCCACCGCAGATCATTGTGGACATGTATGACCACGCCTACAAGCTCAAACTGACGTCTCAGAACCACCAAGGTCACCCATGTAAGCCTGTGGACATCCCCCAGACAGACACAGGCTTCTCTGGGATAACTTCAGCAGATCACGATTACTGCAATTTCACAGATACGAGTTTGCCGGCACAGCCGGTCCACCTCGGTGCCTCGGTTGTTTGTGAGAAACTACAGTCCTTGGAGGCCAAGCTCAGCTCAGACAAACCGCTCGGGACCAACCAGCAGGAGACAATCCTGCTTCTTTTGGAAAACATTAAGCGCTGTGTGAGCCGGCCCCTGGAGGAAAGTGACGTGGCAGAGATGGTCATAACTCTACTCGAGGCCCAGAAGTTGAGTTCAGTGTACTCCAGTCACTTGCTCTATTCTATTGGCCGCTGGCTTGGTCAGCAGTTTCATGCGGCCAACAGCTGTATCAGCCAGCAGGTGGAGGGCTTCAAGGTGCGTCACATAGAGAGAATCACAGATCTGCCCCCTGCAGAGGAACTGGCCTCAGAACTGTTTCCGGGGGCTATGCGAACTCTGCTACTTCACTGGATGGGCCTGAGCGATGACTCAACCCAGTGGAAGAGACAATGCGAGTACCCCATTTTGCTGTTGATCCTTGAGTTTGCCAACCACAACCTCATTACCGGTGTGGCACATGTGCTTTACTCGACCCTTAAGGTTAATTTAGGTCCACCCGACTTGTAAGGTTTAGGTACAACCGCTTTTATGTGAATATAGATGCTCTGCACCAGCAGAATCACAAGACAATTCCCGGGAGAAGTGTACGTTCTTAAGCATTGTGACGGCCCAACCTGGGACAGAGTACACTTCAGTATGGATGGCATTGAGTTTACAGTTTTTGTATTATCTCACCTGCTTGTGACTAAACATGCTTCTGTGCAGCCTTTTACAGTGGTTCCCAACCAAGTGTAAATTATAAATTCAGGTCTGAATAAAACATCAATATTCATGTATTTACAATGGCTAGTACTACTAGCAGTTTTAGGGTTTACCTAGTTAATATATTGGCCCTATGCATATATTTGTTGCTGGTTAAGTTAACAAGACCATGACGACTTTTAGTAAAAAATGGTTTTCTAATGATTGTTTTAAGTATTTATTTTACCCACAAATTATTTTCAGAGCAGTCTAAAAGCATCAGTGGTCCAAAACACAACACATATTCCACAGAGACTTTTATTCCAATGACATATGTAACAGTATATTGTTTGTTCCTTCCATAATGCCACCAGCTAGCTGATAGACATCTTAGTAGTATCCACTGTCCTACATTTCCATTCAGTAGAAAGATGACAAATGCTACAAATTGAGATTTTAATTTTGAAAGCCTCTTGGTAAATGAATGTAAACAGAATAATTTCACTTGATCTACACGCTGTCCCAATGTCAAACCATCAGAAATATATACAAGTTAGTAAAAAAGGAAGAAAAACATATGCAATCACGAAACTCTAAATCCTGCCAGCATCAGTCAAACGATTGCATAACTCTGGAAAGACGGATACGGATTTCTATCTATTTACATGAGAATGTTCCGAGATGTGAGATTGTTTCTAAATAAATTATTACAGACCCAACGCGACAACATCCATGCGAGCGTGAGAGCTAGCTGTGAGTGCTAGCGTGAGCGGCAACACATATGTGGAAGAAAGCAAAGGCAAGCCCGTGCACGGTCTGAGATTAGATGGCGTCCATGCCCCGTGAGAAGGACGAGCCGAAGCCTAGTCCCATTCCCCTCTGAGTGTGAGTCTGGGACCTGGCCATCTCGTACTGGACATCCAGGTTATGGAACATCTCCTCCTGCTGCTGCAGGGTCTTCATGCCTTCGTCGTTCAGTGGCTTTGACGTCTCACCTTCCTCTTCACCCTGACAGAAGAGACACCCGCGCTTGATGGTTAGTGCTGAACCACTTATCCCACTCAAAATCGGGAAAATAAACAGATTCAAATGTACGTACTTTGATGCCCATCAGTTTGCGGAATTTTACGTTCTGGTCCTTATTGCCAAAGTTCAGCTTTTCCCACAACTCGGCTGTCTGGGACTTGTCCTTGAAAATAAACAATTTGCATGCATTAGTAACAACAAATCTAGGTGTAATATAAACAGTGCCTGAAAAATGAAATTGAATAAAAATATATATATCTTACTCCTTCCTTCTTTCCCTGCCAGAGCTTCTTTCTCTTCTTCTCCTGCTCTGCAAACTTCATAGGATTGACAGCGGAGGGATTATAGTAGCTGGGCACAGCAATGCCAGTCTCTGCTAAGGTTTTGGCTTGAAGGGCTGCCATCTGAGCTGCCATGGCAATCTGGGGGGTGACCTGGGTTCCAGAGGCCAGGAGCGCCGCCACATTGAGGACAGGGTTGGTAGCAGCTGCAGCCGCAACGACTGTGTCAGTCAGTAGAGGAGCTGGTACTAGAGACCCAATGTGAACATCAGATAGTGACAGGTTTTAATGGTCTCACCCTGATGCAATAACGTATATTACAAATGCATTTGTACAGTAAGTTAAAAGACAATGAGTCTCACCTGGAGGTACATCCAGATGCTGTTTGTCCAGCATCTCCTTCTCTTTCAGCTCCTGGAGTTTCTTTGCCCTTTCCAACCTAGATGTGGATTAGTTATGGGTGTTCATTGTTGTCAGCCAGGCTTTGAAAGTAGAATGAAAGATTGTACCGTATCCTAAAAGAAAGATGCTCAAGAAACAACAGCATCAGTCTCACAGTGCCTCTGAGCTTACCTTCTGGCCAGGGCTTCCTGTGCGTCCATGGCAGTGTTCCTGCCGCGAAAAGCTGGGGGGCTCACAGATCTGCTACGACTCTTCTCTTTTCTACGCACTTTCTCAGTCTTTTTCTTCCGCTCCCTAAAGAGACCTCATAGCATTTTAGTATCCACAAAATGTAATATTATATATAAAGAAAATATAGCTAAAACAAAACATGTGGCAAACGTGAAACCAACAGTAGGGGTTACAAATGACAACCTGGTATTGAGCAGCAGTGGAACCTACCTGCTTTTACTACGGCTGCGGTGACGATGTTTGCTCTTTGAACCGGACCGGGACCTGCCACGCTTCTTCTTCTCCCGCGGTGACCGCGATCTCCTTTTCTCCCGACTTCTGCTGCGATGACGCCTGGAATTGTAAGGGGGGGGCGGATTTCACAAAACATGCCGTAGACTCGATCTGATTTTAAATGTCTGACGCTGCACCAAATCAACATGCACAAAGAAGTTGGGGGTTTCTTTAAAATGTCAGGTTACGATTAACAAATAGTGGTTTTGGTCAACTGTTAGTTTAAATGAATCCGAAGAATTCTCAAAATACAAACGTTGTATGGCTATACACGCAAGTGCAGTTGAAACAAGCCATGCTACTACACACGTGTATTTCCCACGTCTGTTTTAGTTAGCATATTCTGTAAAACAGGCTTGCCTACCTGACACATTGCCAGACTCAACTCTTTGAGCTAAAGCTCAGGGTTATAAACACAACTCACCGGTCACGTGAATGTGATCTGGAGTGACTTCGCCCCTTCTTATCTTTGCGCCTGGGTCGGTCTTCTCCGTTTTCAGACGAAAGTCTCTCCCTGCCCCTCTCGGTCGTCTCTGGCTGCTCACTCAGCTTACTGTGAGATTTTACTGGTTTCTCAGAATCCCTCCTTCGTGCCTGTTTTAAGAAGAAGTTGTCTCTTTCAGGAAAATAGTGCAACAAAGAGAGTTAGTACAACGGTTTTATACAGAAAATACTAAAGCATGTTGAGAACTCCTCAGTTCAGTCATACTGTAACATTTCCCTCATTAAGATAGACAGATCACCAGAAACCCTCGTGGGCCGAATATGCCAGAAGTGTAAACGGGTTGACCCAGCATCACTTTATAGTTTTTAACTGTTTACTTACACTTTCCCCCCCTCTCATGTGTCACTAAGACTACAACATGCCCAAACTTAGCGTGCATAAAGTGTCACGGTTTCCTAAAGCTCTACACCTATTCAAGTGGGACAAGAACAGCCAGTTTCAAATTGTAAAAGTCGCCTGCATGAATTAAAAGCCTACTTCCCAAGACTAAATGTAGGCCTCGCTGGACCGTCATTCAAGGCGATTTTAATTGTTGACATTACCCCACATCCCTTCGTCCAGACACAGGCACATTTAGAGCCCATAGCTGGACGAAGAATGACTTATTCAATACGGTCAATGCAGCTTGATGTGAACCCATAAAAGGTTGTAAAAAAAATGCTGCAACTTTCATTCTTTTGGTTTGTTACTTTCAACCTTTTTCAGTTCTAGGTGGCAAGTGTGAGTTTGTAGGACTGATAGTTACCTGTCTGAGTAGTAGGCATATTATTTTGCTATGTCAGCAGCGTCTTCATTTCAGTGTCTCTTCGTGCTTTAGCACGCTGAGTGTGATTTATTGTAGAAATGTTATCATGTGATCTATAACCAGGATTTATCAAAAAAAATCCTACATATTCAATCTTCACCGTCTACTATGGTTAAGAGTACGTGACAGATGACCAAGAAGGACGTTTATGTATATCAATATAAGAAAAATCTATACCCATTTTCAAAACCCATTGAAATCTCTAAAAGCTCTGATTCATGTTAAATAACCTACACTGTTTAATACTTACCATTAAAAAAAATAAAAACTAGACATTCAAGATGGTGACAATGTGGTTCATTTAGTTCACAAAAATGAACTAAGTTTAGTTACCTCTTTGCTCCTGCTCCGACTTCGTCTGTGTTTTTTGTCACCTTTAAAAATAAGCAGTAATTAATTGTTTAGAACAATTAATGCTTCAATTAGGTCTGCAGCTATCAATTATTTTGATAATTATGCTATGCATGAAACACTTGATTATTCGAACATTCAATATAAAAAACATGCCTCAGTGTCTATATGGTGTTGCTTTTTAACTTGAGTCAAAATATAAACAACAAGTATAGTCTCTGTGAAATGTTTTAGAGACAAGACAAATCATCCCAGACGTTTTAATATGGGCATATCTGCATTACCAGTCACATAATATCCATAGATTTCTAGGTACTCAAATGACCATATTCAGTTAACTTGAGCTACACACAATATGCCTAACCACCTTCAGGGCATTCAACTTACTCGATTTGCGCTTTCGGTCCATTGAGCGCGACCTTGACCGTGACTGGTGATGTTTGGAGCTTCTGGACATTTTGGGCGATTCCATCATGTGTTTTCTTCTGTCCGTGAAAAGAGAGCCCATCAACGGTTGCAGTCCCGCTGGATTGGCGTCACTTGCCTAAATTGAACAAAGTACACAGTTCAATCACACATCTGTGATGACCGTTTGAGCACAATAACCTCACTAGGGTGGTTTAAACAAGACAAGTGGTCACAAAGGGATGCAATTCTTACATTGGGCAGGTAGTAAATATAGTATAATTATCTCATGATTTAATAATACGATCCATTTTGATTGCATCAATCAAGAAGCTACTGTAAATGTAACTAACTTGCGGTTTCAACTCTATTCTGATGAAGTAATCCAAATTGTTGGGTCTTTGCTATAGTAACAAAAGCACTTGATGTCCATCAGTGTGAAATACATGTTGCATTGATTTGCATAGTACTTCTAATAACATGACAACTGAGGTCTTAGTTCGGACTATAATACGAATTGCATAAATCATGTCGCCCCGCTGGCTTTCAGGTAGTTATCCTTTTTTGTCTTAAGTTCGGTGGGCTCAGTCGAGATAAGGCTTCCTTGTCTGTGCCATACGAGTTGATAAAAAATGGTAGTCTTAAAACGTCAGTCACCTTCAAAATTATTACAATTTCCTTTTAACCATCTCAATACAGATGGCTTGTTCTGTGGTATGTAAGCAGTGTAAACACCTTTTATTTAGTAACATTATTGTAACCGGCTGGCTAACAGCTAATATATAGATGACGCTAAGCTATGCTAACATCGAAGGTTGTGCACATCCAACACGAAAGTAAATGCTGTGGCCAACTAAAAAAAACAAATGTCACACTCGTAACTGGTAAAAGCACCCTAGCTAGTTGTTCAAAGTATACTTATTCAGCGATCGTTGGTTATTGTAGTTGACTAGGCTGCGAAAGTAGCTACCCATCTGCTAGCATGGCTAATGACATTCTCCATCATGCCATGGCGGCCAACGCAAAAAGAGACGCCATCTTGATGAAACAACAACAGCTGTAAAACAGCAAGAGCTAGTTCGAATAAATGCTTGGATAAAGCCCACGGTGGTTTGTTGTTAATACCCTCTTAACACTTACCGCCATAGCAATCTTGAACAACCCCTTGGTAGTCAGATTTAGTTGCTATTTCAGTGAGACTGTAGTAGAGTTTCGTATGTATTCACGCAAGCCGAAACACCTCCAGTAGTGATTACAGGACTGACAAACGCTGCTTCGTGATTGGTTGTTCGTGAACGATAGGCTGCTCCGTGATTGGTTGTTCGTGAATGATCGGCTCTCAATGTTTGAATGACGCTGGGAATCGATTCACAGTATTTTGACTGCATCATTAGAACACAGTCGGCAAAGTAAATAATTTTAACGAGAAAACGCGTGTTATCTGAGACATCACAACAATAGTCAAAATCTCGTCTCGGATCATATCTGCATTGTGTATTTTGTTGGTAGTAAATCGAGCAAAGACGACTGATCCAGTTACTTTGAATGAATGATTGTAAGTCAATGTGCAACCAGTTTGAATGAACGATGCCTCTTATATACTTGGAGGGATCCGAACAATTCGGCTCACTGAAACCAGCAATCTGTTGGGTTTACAGTAGAACAACGCCCCCTAGTGGCCAAATGCGCATTTACCCAGAGATACTTTTGACGCGACGGATCTGTGTATACACATACCAGTGAAAGTGACGCTTCCTGTCAATCAATCAATTAAATTTATTTATACAGCCCTTTTTACAAAAAAGTTGTCACAGGGTGCTTTTACAATCACCCAGCCTGAATCTGACAGAGCTTTAAGATTGAAATTACATTTGTATGTGCACATATACTCATATTCAAAGCTGTTTGTTAAATATTTAAGGTGAAATAATTAATAGACCAATTATTAATTTTAATTAATACAAACACACACACACACACACACACAGACACACACACACACACACACACACACACACACACACACACACACACAGACACACACGTTTAAACAATAGTAGATATGTCAACTCATCGTTTCTGTGTTATCATGGGCTGTTAATTTCCTCTGTAATCTAACTCACTAACCGGGCAATGTTGGCATATTTACTTTTGGCATAGTTGAATACTGTGAATTTCCGAACAGTAATATGAACAACCAAAGTGAAATGACAGATGTTACATGATGGAACAAGAGTGACTGGCAACAATTATTTTGCCATGCTATCACAGATCCAGCGAAAACCTTGCCAATAAATTCCTGCTCCCAGCACTCTAAAGTAGTTGTTTTATTGCGTGTCTCCTGGCGTATCCTTAAAGAAATACCAAGCATGTCATAGCAAGCTGTTGCCTCCTGAACTAGCGGCATATCTTCCACATCCATCTGCAGTTCTGCAACGGGATACGTCCGGGCTGCTTCACAATAAGTCCTGAAGACCCGCGACCGAATGTAATCCAGCTTTTTTAGTTGGGATTGCGCTGCTGACTCACGAGCAATACTTCCATAGCCCAGATTTGATCGTAAAAAGTGCTCTAACTATTTTTAAAGTAACCCTATCTGCTCCCCAGTCCATTCCCACGGGGCACCTCATCACATTCAACATTTTCCATCCATTACTACCACTCGCGTCTACATCTCTGATTCAAAACACAGAACAGGGTCCATAAAACCCTTTTTGCTCTATTGACGTTACCCAGTAATCTCCGTTATCACCATTTCCGCCTAGTTACAAACAAACTATCGGTCAATTGCTAGATGGGTTTTGGGGTCTTTTATTGGACTCCGTGTTGGTACGAAGCTTGTTTCCAAATGGCTCCCGTCACTCTTTTTTAAACAATCCCTATAGTCTGTTTATTGCCATTTCACTTAGATGAGCCATCATAACATAACCTACGCAATTCTTTCAGTGGAGATGTCATTCCTGTTTTGCCTATAGCTCTCTCCATTTAGTCCGTAAATAGTGTGTACAGTGTATCATTTACCCTTCCCGTCCAGCTTCTCTTTATCTCCACCTTGGCACTGCCAGTGTCCTCTGTCTCCCATTTTGACCCAGACTGTTGTCTCCACCATGGCACTGGCAGTTGAGTGTATGGCCCTATTCACCAGTAACCCCGGACAGGGCCCACCATGAAGGAAGGAACTCCACAAATTTTTTATCAGCTATAGTGGCTATACCATGACTCCTTCTGAGAGACTGTGCCAGTGTTTAGCACAGCATATTATCTCCAGGGTTGACTACTGTAATGGGCTCTTAACTGGACTTCCCCAAAAGACTGTAAAACAGCTGCAGCTCATTCGGAATGCTGCTGATAGAATGTTAACAAAAACTAAGAGAACAGAACACATCATTCCGGTTGTTAAATCTTTGCACTGGCTTCCATATTGTCCCTGTCTTTTTGGAAACATGTGGTCGTACTTTAGTATCTCATTCATGTATAGCTACAATGGTTGGTATATTCTGTGAGGGGTTAAATCAACGATCAGACACCTGTGCTATAATGGTATTAAGCCAACACATCTCTGACAGACAGCTCCATTACAGACAATTAAAAAACACGCGTCCGGTTTAATTTCAGGTCATGTTCCTGTCTGAGGATCGCCTACGTGATTCAAGAGATAGAAAATCAATGTACTGACCTGGAGAGTGAACAGAGAGGCCTGTCTGGCCCAGTGAACGAATCTCTCCGGCACAGACAAATTCCCTGTCTTCGAGAATTTGCATTCACTGGTCAGCTTGAAGGAAGGAGCCTGGTGAAGTGCTTTTATTCTGGGTGGAAGTTCTAGATATAATATAAATGGATCTCTGTAAATCATCACATGAAGACAAATGGAGAGGGAGCAATGAAATAGACGGATGGTGTTACTCTCTTCACTAAGACCACAGTTTGTATAACTCAGATGACTGTGTGGAGGTGAAAGAGTGAGCCTATGTGCTTCTTCGTATTTGGGAATATCACTCCCTAAACAACCAGCAGCGCATGTCTGAGACAGACTTGAGGTCAGTTTAATACTTGTCGAGCCCACCATAATTTTTAAAAACACTTTTTGAAGGAGCTGGATAATTTCAAAGGGGTGAAATTAAAGTTCATGTAACCAGAGTGCTTATTTAACACAACCCCCATCCAAAATGCTGAGGGAATTGGTAAAACAATTAGACCGGAGAGAAATTGCATATTGCTTCTGGTCTACGGTCTTCACAATACAATACATCTGTGTATAGGCCAATATCTACAGTGGATATAAAGAGTCGACACACCCTTGTTAAAATGCCAGGTTTTTGTGAGGTAAAAAAACGAGAGAAAAATAAATAAATCATAAATTGAAAAACAAACTAAGATCTTTTGGGGGGTAAAAATAAAAAATAATATGCAACCAGGTTATTGTAAGTTTTCTTAATTTTTATTTTATGGAATTGTTCACAATATAGGTCACATTAAAGGTCACATCTAAAAAAAACTAGCATTTTAACAGGGGCTGTGTGTAGACTTTTCTTATTCACTGTATGTGTAGGCACTAATTGACCAATTCCATGGGAAGTTAGCAAGTTCCAAACTTATGCAGCGTGTGTGGTTGCCCTGAGATGAAGGAATCTTTGAAAGGTCACTTTGCAGTTCTGTCTCAACAGAATCAGAAACAAATAAGGTCTTTGTGTTTTTAGTTTCCAGCCTGACTTACTTTCACTTTTCGTCACAATTCCTGACTATATTATATATATATATTTTGGTTGTCATGACGCTGCTCTATCAACCAGGAAATGTACACTGGAATCCGTGCATGCCAGAATTAATGTACATTCTGACCTTGTACCTTTGATTAACCCAAAGCCGACACAAGGAGTTGCTAGAGTGCAACAAGTCAAAAGGAACCATATTCCTTTATTAGCTCCCAAAATCCTGATGGTGGCCAACTGTGCCTTCCTACACGAGACATGGTCTTACTATGACTCAGTTATTTACAAGACAGTGATAATGTATGAATTAACAGATCGATATTTATATTTCAAAAAACATAACTGACCATGTATGGCCTCGATTGATCTGGAATACCTAAAAAGCATTCCATATAGATGGCATTTCACAGTGTAGCTACTCTATCGCAGTAACAGAAACTAGTGAGAAGCTGGACTCTGGAATGAGAACATCCAAATGGATAAAAAATAAGAAAAAAATCGAGCAAATATCTGAATATCTACATCTAAATGTATTTTAAAGAAATTGAAATACACTGAAAATTATTTTAATCCAGTTCTGTTCGGGGAAGTGTTGTTCCATTTCTGATGGACAATAGACAATGTTCAATATGAAAAACCTCTAGTCCACACAGAAACAGCACTTGTCTGTGAACAGGACATTATGCATCTGTTTCAGATTGCCCTGTGTGTGGTTGTGTTTGGATGTGGACCAACATGAGGATGCAAGAGCTTTCATTTCATTATTTAGTGAGATAAAGCTAGTTTCACGACAGACACTCTGGACATGTGTTTTATCTCGTCAATAGCAAGCACTACATGACCATTATAATTAAATGTTTTGTATTGGGAGTGGATGGAGTATTAAGCACACATTATGGGTGTTTTTAATTCCAGATTCTAATCATCAATAGGTCCTAGATCAGGGGTGTCAAACCGGTTCTACGGAGGCCAGGTTTTTGTTTTTTCTCTTTAAATTAGTTCCCAGTTCAGCCAGGTGAGGGGAGAACCTAGCCAATAAGTGACCTAATTAATCAATCAAGTACAAGGTGAGAGCAAAAACCTGTAGACACTCGGCCCTCCATGGAACCGGTTTGACACCTGTGGACTAGACTAAACGTGACCATGAAAATATGACAATAATATATTCAGAATCAGTGGAGGATGGAGTACAGCTGTTATTTTTGAGACTACAAAATTTGATTTTAACTAACTACACGAATTGTGCCATTAGAAGAAAAGTACATGCTCTGAATCATGAGTGGAGTCTTTGGAAATCTAACAGCAGCAACAAAATGTATGCCATGTTGGGGGGAAAATATGTTTTGTGCCACAACTGTTTTCAAAATTGTGGGTCAGAAGCTATTGATTCTTTTTGTAATGGACATTTTTTTATATGTGAATAAAAGATATGTGGAAAGTCAAATGCTGTGGACTGCAATCAATTCTCCATCGATACAGAAAATGTCGTTTAATACAGTTAAACAGTGTGGATTTTATGTAATAGTCATGTAATAGTCATGTAGTGCTACACGTAAAAGCTATTGATGAGCCAAAATAAAGACCCACTGAATGTCCACTATAAACCTAACTTTTCTTCGCTCCCCTTACAGCCCGGAGGATGGGCCGTGTGCTCGCACTCCTTATTTTTGTAATTCACAATCGCGGCTCCTTTGTTTTGGACGGGGTACAATTTGAGAAATTATCAACACATATGATATAATTAACCATTCAGCATTCAGCACTTAATCTCCCTGAGAGCAACTAGAATATCATACTGTAAGTATATCTCTAAATTGTTATTTTATGTAGCACGTAAATTAAAAGCTGATATAACTGACCTTGGGCTGCAACTAACTAACAACTAATTTGATAATCGATTAATTGTAATGTTCTGCCTAATCAAATTTCAGAATTTAGTGTAAATGCTCTTTACATTTTCTTTAACGTTTTTGTGTTTTTCCTATGATTTTACAATTCGTTTTTTTAAACACCTGTATGCAGTTGTTATAAAACAAACACAACATGTGCAAAAAGGCTTATCATCGTAATATAATTGTCCCTACAATTGGAAAAGCATTGCAGGGGAACCTCATTCAGCTGGTTGACAGACGTCTGAATATACCTCAACACTTCTATTGTTGAGATTTTGGTATCCTCAAATAGCATACAATAAACAGTGTGCCAAAAGATTGGTTTATCACAAATACTATTCGCAGCAGAAGTGCCCTGCTGGTTGATATATCTGGTGCACCCTAGTGCATGTGTTTGGGGGGGACTTTAATATACCACACCCGCTGCCCAGTAAAAATGAGGGGTTTTGAAACGATTCACTCCCGTTACCGGGTTCCCGACCGCTTATTTTACCACCAAAGGATAAAACACCTTATTTACTGCCAAATGGCGTTTAAATAGAACAGTACACAAGAGGGCATTAGGGAGCTGCACACAACAATAAACCGAAGCATGAAGCAAACATCTATAGGCACATTTCCCAGTGAGCCAGAGGTCTCACTTCAGCTGCTATATGTCAGACAGACAGGAATATCCGACCAGGCTGTTAGTCTGAGCAGACCTCTAGAACAAAGTGGTGTGCCCTTGAGCATTGAGGATATATTATTATAATATTTTTTTATTTTCGTTCTTTGAATTAGTTAATTGCATTCCATTAAATCGTTTGATTGTTCATATCTTATTTTAACAAAAATATATATATATATATTGTAGTGGCTCTCGTACCACAAAAAAGCCACTTGAGGGAATTCAGCCGTATAGTTTCCAACGCGTAATTGTGCAATAAATCACGTCTTCCGTGGAATTCGATTAATAGTTTATTAAATGCTGATTAAAACGCTTACAAACACTGTCGCTTGTCTTGCTGGTATAAGTTAAGCTCATACGAGTTCGAGCAACACTAAATGTAATACTGGAAGCTGGCTATGAAATAAAACCCGAATATCCACATGCACACATGTACGGTTGAAAAACTGTGTAGCTTCGCAGATAATAATTCTCTATTGTTACTCCCCTGTGACTTCCTTATATACCCAGCATAACCACTGTGATGCCATACCTATGCCCCCTGGTGTGCAGGTGGAGGAGCGTCACACCCATGCAACATGCCACCAACAACACATATAAAACCCATCGAAATTGGCTACAACATACATATTTAATAGATCCGAATCAGTTCATGCGAGTCGGCTCTCAAGACTCCGATTCGTAAAGCAACCCCCAAACCCCATATTTCCTAGTACCATATTACCAACCCATAAACAACTCGCATGGGTTAACACGATCTATTTTAGCCCCACTCCATTCCTATGTGAACGATTCTGTCACTGTGCTGGCTTGTATTAAGCTATTCATACTGCCAGCAATACATGGCTGAAATTAAAACCTTAAATCTTTGGGGACATTGTTTTGAACATGTGCAGGAAACATTCCTTAGTGATTTTGGCCTATTTTGAGATGAGAAATCAATTTATCCAGGTCATCCGGGTGTTTGTGGGTCTACTCTAGACACATACAAAAGTAAGCACAGATCAGTTATTACAATTCGTTGACCAACGTGATCTACCCGCCTATTGATACTTAACAATTGGATTTAAAAAATATTTACTCACCTTTAGATATAGCAAATTATTAATTTACAAACCCGTTACAAGTGTAACCTTATTATTACTCGTAGTTATTCCTCTATTTCAATAGGAAACACGTTTTTCAATGCTTGTTATATCACGCAGACGTTACCAACAGGATGTGGACTGACTGGATCATTGCATCCTTTTTTTCACAGTAAATAGCGGCCAACAGAAATCATGGATGCCGAACGCAACGGGACTGATTATGACTACATTGACACGCTGAACCAATCAGCCCCATCAAACGTGTCCCCTGACATTTACAACATGTTTCTGATAAGGACCTGCATCAGAGTCACGTTCCTGGTTGTGTACTCTGCCACCATTAGCATGGGACTACTGCTAAACTCCGCGGTCATCTTTATGACCGTGAAACGCAGACATAACAAGAAACTGCGCCAGCGGCCGTTCGTCTTGGGCCTGGCCGTCACCCACCTCGTGTTCTGCCTCTTCACCCCACTCTACCTGATCTCTGCCTGGAACAACTTTTCCTGGACGTTCGAGAAGGCCGCCTGCAAGCTAGGCTCCTATGTCATGTTCGTGAACATGTTCTCCGGCTCTCTAATGATCACCTTCTGGAACGTCCGGTGGTGTGTGCCAGCGTGTTTTGGTCGCCACATGTCCACAAACATGGTCCTGCTCTCCTGGTCTGCCGGGGCCATACTGAGCACCCCTTCTTTACTGTCCAGGGATGTTCAGTACACTGTTGACGGAGACGTCTGCATGGACAACTACGATTACAGCAGCAACATCCAGGTCTCTAAAGAGGGAAGGCAAAGAATGTGGGCAGTTGTGCTCTGCCGTTTCCTTTTCGGGCTGCTTCTCCCGCTGGCTGTGACCTGTTTCAGCCGTTGCTGCATGAACAGCAGCGGAAGCAGCAAAGGGAACTCTCCGGTCGTTCGACCTGTGACCATTGCACATTTCCTATGCTGGGCTCCCGTCCTCTGTCTCTCTGTGCTGCAAGTCACAGTGAGGAACAACCAAACCTGGGTCACATACGCGTTGTCTTCTGCAACTGCCCTGTCCGTCGTGAACAGCTGCCTATATCCTGTCATCAGCATCTTTCAGGGACAGAAGGAACTTAACGTTTTGGCACGGCCTGAGGTGCCCGCTCAGATAATTCACGACAGAGAGGAGGGGGAAAAGGAGTCCCTGGCTTAGAGACCAAAGGGAGGAGAATTACTTAAACCTTACTATCAAAACCAAGTATCAAGTATTGATTGGTGTATATCAAGTAGGCCTATTAACACATTCTAGTGGTGCGCACAGCTCTAAGAGTATATATATATATATATAAAGTATTATTGCGAATTTCCTGTGACGTCATTCCCGAATGGACTTTGTGTAGAGTACGCATGAACAGTGATGCTACTGTATATGTGAAAACAGAGTTTTGTGTGTATTAGCTGATTTACTGTAGTCTGTGTGTGTGGCTAGCCTTTACCAGAATGTCTTGTACCTCTAGGTTTAATTAAGCTGTTCGGGAGAACTAGGGCTGAAGACCAATGCCAAGGATGCCAGCCTTGTATCAGCTTTGGTGTCATGAGTGAGGAAACTAGGACCTAACTCCGAGGTGATTTTGTTTGGTCACCTTTCAGTTCCAGGTTTGGGTTGGTTATAGATAGATGTTGTTGATCAACTAGGCTGGTTTGGTTGTTGCTTTCCACTGTGATGTGCTTCTCGGTGTTTCATGTCACGGCTACGGTGTGTGTTATTAGATGTTTTTAACCGTTTAGTGTATGTTTAGTAAGCCGCGTTTCAGCGCACAATATTTTACACTGAGTTTGGCCTTCCGTTCGATGGTACGTGTTTGTTTGTTTGCAACAATAAATACCACGAACGGTTAAAACTGTCTTTGCCTTGGCTTTATCCTTCACTGCACCACCAGAGAAAATGTGACAAAAAACGTGACAAAATGTTTCCAACGTGACAAAATGCTCCCAACGGAAGAAGCTCACCGTCGCACCCCGGAGCAGCAGGCTGGTCCGACTCCCTCTCCTCGGATGATGAAGAGGCCATGTATGAGGAGGTGTAGGAGGACTCCCTAACAGGTGTGCTAAGGTGGAACCCCATTTCAGTTCCAGCTGCACCTGACGCCGGCTGGGACGGGCAGGAGCGGCTACCGGGGAATGAAACAACGGGTCCACGGTCCTCCGAAAGACAGGGTAAGCTGATCCCCCGGAAGCACCCCGAAATCTGTTTTAGCGAGGCTGTATAATGCACTACATCACCAGAGAAAACGTGACGATGTGTCCGGTCTGTGCTGGTATTATTGGGTAGGTATTTATGTGTGTAGATTGACTTTAAATATAAATGACTAGACACTGTTTATATAAATGACTGACACTGTTTATATAAATGACTAGACACTGTTTATATAAATGACTAGACACTGTTTATATACATGACTAGACACTGTTTATATAAATGACTAGACACTGTTTATATAAATGACTAGACACTGTTTATACAAATTACTAGACACTGTTTATATGAACGACTAGACACTGTTTATATAAACGACTAGACACTGTTTATATAAACGACTAGACACTGTTTATATAAATGACTAGACACTGTTTATATAAATGATTAGACACTGTTTATATAAACGACTAGACACTGTTTATATAAATGACTAGACACTGTTTATATAAATGACTAGACACTGTTTATACAAATGACTAGACACTGTTTATATAAATGACTAGACACTGTTTATATAAACGACTAGACACTGTTTAAATAAATGACTAGACACTGTTTATATAAATGACTAGACACTGTTTATATAAATGACTAGACACTGTTTATATAAATGACTAGACACTGTTTAAATAAATGACTAGACACTGTTTATATAAACGACTAGACACTGTTTATATAAACGACTAGACACTGTTTTATAAATGACTAGACACTGTTTATATAAATGACTAGACACTGTTTATATAAATGACTAGACACTGTTTATACAAATGACTAGACACTGTTTATATAAATGACTAGACACTGTTTATATAAATGACTAGACACTGTTTATATAAATGACTAGACACTGTTTATATAATCAACTAGACACTGTTTATATAATCCGCTTTGCCATTTATTTATTTTCAGATTTTCTTTGTGTCTGCATCCGTACAGGGATACTATATGCTTCAGCTTCACAGCTGAATGTTGTATGTGTTAGGCCTACATCATTAACTTGGATAATGTGCAGTTCAACCATCTGGTTGAAACCGGAACAGACAGGACAGGGTCAAGATCATTGTTAGATGAGAATGTTGGACTCAAGTTTGCTGTGTGTACAGACAGGAATACAAAAAGAAAACCCCATGAAATTAATTGGCGATTTTAAACATGCTTTCCGGAGATTTACAGAAATAATTGGAGCAGCACTAATCAGCAAACCTGAGTCATGTTCTTTAGCCCTGTTGCTTTCTGGGTGTCGCTAGGTAAAAAGCATTTAGGATGTTGTAAATGGTGTCTGAAAAATCTTGATTGATATTAACATCTGATTGACCAGCTAAAAACAGACACAGTTTTAACACACATTTCCCCTCCTGTACAAATGTTAATAGGATAAAGGTTTGGCAAAACATTCTTCAATATATGAAAAAAATGTGTAATGCGTTACAACACGCTTGAGGAGAAATGTGACACGAATAATAGTACATTGTTATGAAAATTGGAGTAGTGAAACTAATGGAGAGAATATGGATGTTGGGGAACTACACTGAGCCTGGCGTATATTTCTGAGGAGAATTAGGATAGTTAGTTACAAGTGACCGTCAGGATATATCGCCAAACAGCACTGGACACCGACATGACAGCACCATCAATAGATCTATAAGGTAGGTTATTTCTGACAATGGACCCCTTGTGCCAGATTGTATGGAATGGTGTTGTTGGTTTAATAATCAATTCATTCATATGGTACTTGTGAAGAAATTATTTGCTCAAGATAGGTCTTTTTTTAAATGGGCATGTTGTACATGTTGGACGGAACATTTAAAATAGGCCGAAATATGTATGTATGTATGTTTATTTAGATAAATATTCAGTAAAGAGGGTGAGAAATGAATACTAGTCATTGATGTCTGAAACAACAGCTGTTCATTTCATTTTGTCTTTAACTTTTTTTTTAGTTTCACTAAAGAGTTTTTGGGAAGTAAAAGAAGAGTTTTTGACAAAGTAGCAAATGGCCTGGATTTTGAACTTACACTGGCAATCTTAAAAGCATTATAGTCACAACGACATGGAGTCCTACATTTGTTATTAAGTTTACAAAATGTAAAAAGCTAAGATATCAATGCATATTTTTTACACCCACGATATTTTGCTTTGGTGGCAATTACAGCTGTGAATCATTTTAAATTGATTATAGCAACAAAAAACTTAGGGGTCAAGATATATTGCTTGTGTGTGTCAAAAACAATTTAGCTCAATCATTGAGATAAACAATATTCAAGCCTTTTCTCTGATCTGAGCGTTGACCACTCATGAACTTTGATCAGCCATTATGCCATAATTAGTCTCTATGAGCACGCCAGAAACTTCATGCTTAAACTACTGTGCACTCTGATATTTAGAATATTATTTAAAACTGGAAAAGTTCACTTTCCCATGTACTTCAGGTAAAAATGGAAATGTAAAAATGTAGTGTGTTTTCTTGTCCTAAAGTATTTATGGTTCTGTGCTTAAATTATAGTTGTAGTGATGCAGTAGTACTGTGGATTGTATTTATGATAACAACTGGGTTTCTATGTGTCAGTTTCACAGTATGTCCTCGATTATTTTTGAGGTGTTCTGTCCGTGTGGTGTTATTATATGTTTGCTAGTATAACGGGTTCGAGTCTCGATCGTCATAATACACCTATATCACATTATTATCACAGTAATCCATTTGAATCACCTTCCCGAGTAAATGGTGTTAAAAACTAATTTAATTTACTTAGGTATGAACAAATAATGTATGTCTATAAGGAAGTTGCAGTAAGACACAAACAACAACTAAGTGTCCTGCTCTTCGTTCTCGTGACCATATATACATCCTTCCTCTAATCAAGCCATGTCTTGAACTTAGTGGTTATAGAAAGTCTCAATCCCGTTTTTAAAATGTTCAATTTTGTTGCTTCACAGCCTGAAATGATGTACACTCAGTAGCCCAGAATATAAGTAAAATAAAATAAATAAATGAAGTAAAAACTAAGTTTGAGTTAATTCATGGACACCCATAATGCAGTATTGCTTGTGACGGCAGCAGTTTAGGTAATCATGGGTCTGTTCATGTAGTTGAAACTGGTGATGACATGTTGTGCTTTCCTCTTTTGTTTTCTGCTGGAACGTTGCAAACATGGAGACACGACACATGCATATGAAGAACGGAGGACGTTCAATAAAATAACTAAAACAGAAACTAAATAAACAGAACGAAACAGAACAATGTTACGTAGGACGTAGCCAAACAAAGACTGATCAGAGACAATAGAAAAGGAGATACACAAATGAGGGCAGTTATGGTGAAGTTCCATGCTGCAAATGAGAGCTTTGGTTATTACCGGTACAGCAACTTACGCAAGTTTGTTCACTTTCACAAAAATTGAATGTAATTTTTTGGGGCATGTATATTCAATTCCAATGGCAAGAAAGACTCTTGAATCAAATGGGATCCTAAACAGATCTTAACTACTCTAAAATCTTGTCTTCACAGGTATTGCTGAAAAACAATGGATGATCTGGATTTTGGTTTTGAACCCTATTATGATTATAGTGGCAATTATTCCAATTCCAATTCTACTTCCACAGAGGAGGAGACATATTTCAAACCGTTTAAGACATGCTTTGCTGAGGTTCCATGTGTCATCCATCTGGTCGTCAATGTGGTCATCTGTCTGCTGGGGGTTTGTGGGAATGCGGTGGTCATTTGGATCGCCGGTTTCAAGATGAAGAAGACGGTCAACACCACCTGGTACCTCAGCCTGGCCGTTTCCGACTTCATATTCTGCGCCTGTCTCCCCATAAACATAGTCTACATGGCGACAGGGGAGTGGATATTTGGACTGTTCATGTGCAAGTTCACCTCTTCGGTGATGTTCCTCAACATGTTCAGCAGCATCTTCCTCCTGGTCATCATCAGTGTTGACCGCTGTGTATCAGTGATGTTTCCAGTCTGGGCTCAGAACCACCGCAGCGTAGGCAAATCCACTTTCATGGTGGTCATGGTTTGGCTTTTCTCCGCTGGCATAAGTATACCCGCGATGGTGTTCAGAGATGTCCAGACACATTTGGGGAAGACCGTGTGTTTCAACAAGTACCCCGATAAAGAATTCCACAAGACGATCGCGGCGACTCGGTTTATTGTCGGCTTTGTCATTCCCTTCCTGGTCATCATCTTCTGCTACTCCGTTATCATTCTGCGACTGAGGACCAATCGGATGATGAGCAGGTCCTCGAAGCCCCTCAAAGTAATGACTGTTCTGATAGTCACGTTCTTCATCTGCTGGCTGCCCTACCACGTCTTTGTAGTCCTGGAGTTAAACCACCAAAATTACAACCTGAAGGCTATAGAAACTGGACTTGTGATCGGCACCACAGTAGCTACAGCCAATAGTTTCATGAACCCGATTCTGTACGTGTTCATGGGGAATGACTTCAAGCAGAAATTTAAGAGCTCTATGCGGTCTAAGATCGAGAACGCTATCAGAGAGGAGGGCCGCACCACCAGTCGCTACCTCTCCAGGTCCAGCTCCATGGAGGGCAGTCGCAGAACATCTACACATATATAAAACTCGCTACCAGTCGCTACCTCTCCAGGTCCAGCTCCATGGAGGGCAGTCGCAGAACATCTACACATATATAAAACTCGCTACCAGTCCCTACCTCTCCAGGTCCAGCTCCATGGAGGGCTGTCGCAGAACATCTACACATATATAAAACTCGCTAGTTGCTACCTTTCCAGATCCAGCACCATGGAGGGCAGTCACAGAGCCTCTACACATATATAAAAGTCTCTGAGGATGGCCTTGCAATGATATTCTGATATCTTACAACATTAATTCCTAACTATTTAATTTATTATTGTCTTATTTGCAGATACAATGTTTTTTTAACCTGTTTCAAATATAACAATTGTATTCATACAGTAATCGGAATTTGATTGTAATTTGCATACCTTATTTTTCTCCACAAAAATCTGTTTTACATAATACAATCGAGATTACGTTTTTCTAACCATGTTTGCATGTGCGGTGTCATTTGTTGTAACAACAGGCTAATATAATAAAATATAGAATCTGATTACATTTTAAAACGTTTTTTTTATCACTTAGGTACTATTTTCACAAATATGCAGTGATGTTTCACATGTGTAAACACAAATCCAATCTAGCTAATCTTACATAGAAACCAGTGGTTGGCCTTTAATATCGGTATGTGCAGTAGATATTTTTTATCTAATCATTGATCCAACATCTTCGTTTTGTTGGGCGAAATGTACCTATTAGTTCATAAAACAAACCGATATATGTTTCAGAAAGACAATTCAGATGGCAGGGGTTAATGTTCGACAGTGTTCAGGAAAGTATTTTTGTAGTAGAAGAAAGAAAAGAAAATTATTTCCATGATGTCTTATGTGTAAAAAAAGCTGGAATAAATAAACTCATCTCAACTTCTCTAATCCTTGATGCAAGAACTACAATTGCAACTTGAGTTTTTGGTCAAATCAATTGTAACAAATTAGAAACACTGTCACGGATGCTCCGGCGTAGTGCGGTGAAAGCCATTGCAGAGTCGTAGGCACCGTTCAAAATAAGGTTTATTGCGAAGTTAGAACACAAAACAAACCGAGTACGGCGAAAACACACTAAACTGTGAACTTAAATCAAAGATGCGCACATAGCGACTTACACACAAACGTTTAAGAACGACAGCTATATACATACACACACACTCACCTCTAAAACACAGTGACATGTAGTAACACACAATGCTAAGCAAGGAGTGACTTGCTAGCGACCCCTTTATATCCCGACATAAAGTGACAGATTACTAACAGCTGTGACCACGTGAAAGAGGAAGTAATCACAGCTAGTGAGAACAAAAACACGGAAGTGGATCACCGAAATGGAAGTGTAGCAACGCCACCACACCAATCGTGACAGTATCCCCCACTAAAAGGCTAGCTCCCCAGATAGCCGAACGAACTAACAAAAACCCTAAGGGAGCAACAAGACAGAACCCACAGTTAAACCCAATGGGTTAGTCCATCAGGACGGGTCCAGTCCTGAATAGGCCACGGTAGCCGACCGCCATCTCGAGCGGCTGAGAGGCCGCCAGTTTGAGCGGCTCAGGGTGCGTCGTGGCGGCGGCCATCGTGGGCGACGTGGCGGAGGCCATCGTTGGCGACGTGGCTGAGGCCATCGTTGGCGACGTGGCGGAGGCCATCGTGGGCGACGTGGCGGAGGCCATCGTGGGCGACGTGGCTGAGGCCATCGTTGGCGACGTGGCAGCGGCCATCGTGAGCGTAGTCGTGGCGGCGGCCATCGTGAGCGTAGTCGTGGCGGCGGCCATCGTGAGCGTAGTCGTGGCGGCGGCCCTCGTGAGCGTAGTCGTGGCGGCGGCCATCGTGAGCGTCGTCGTGGCGGCGGCCATCGTGAGCGTCGTCGTGGCGGCGGCCATCGTGAGCGTAGTCGTGGCGGCGGCCATCGTGAGCGTAGTCGTGGCGGCGGCCATCGTGAGCGTAGTCGTGGCGGCGGCCATCGTGAGCGTAGTCGTGGCGGCGGCCATCGTGAGCGCAGTCGTGGCGGCGGCCATCGTGAGCGCAGTCGTGGCGGCGGCCATCGTGAGCGCAGTCGTGGCGGCGGCCATCGTGCGCGCAGTCGTGGCGGCGGCCATCGTGAGCGTAGTCGTGGCGGCGGCCATCGTGAGCGTAGTCGTGGCGGCGGCCATCGTGAGCGTAGTCGTGGCGGCGGCCATCGTGAGCGTAGTCGTGGCGGCGGCCATCGTGAGCGTCGTCGTGGCGGCGGCCATCGTGAGCGTCGATGCGGCAGCCATTGTGGGCGGCGATGCGGCAGCCATTGTGGGCGGCGATGCGGCAGCCATTGTGGGCGGCGATGCGCTGGCGGGACGGCAGGAGCCATCGTGGACGCTGGCGTGACGGCGGCAGCCATCTTGGGCGCTGGCGTGACGACGGCAGCCATCTTGGGCGCTGGCGTGACGACGACGGCAGCCATCTTGAGCGCTGGCGTGACGGCAACAGCCATCTTGGGCGCGGGCGTGACGGCGGGAGCCATCGTGGACGTGGGCGTGACGACGGCAGCCATCTTGGGCGCTGGCGGGACGACGGCAGCCATCTTGGGCGCTGGCGGGACGGCAGGAGCCATCGTGGACGCTGGCGTGACGGCGGCAGCCATCTTGGGCGCTGGCGTGACGGCAACAGCCTTCTTTGGCGCTGGCGTGACGGCGGCAGCCATCTTGGGCGCTGGCGTGACTGAGGCCATCTCGGGCACAGGTGTAGCTGAGGCCATCTCGGGCACAGGCGTAGCTGAAGCCATCTCGGGCACAGGCGTAGCTGAGGCCATCTCGGGCACAGGCGTAGCTGAGGCCATCTCAGGCGCAGGCGTAGCTGAGGCCATCTCGGGCACAGGCGTAGCTGAGGCCATCTCAGGCACAGGCGTAGCTGAGGCCATCTCAGGCGCAGGCGTAGCTGAGGCCATCTCAGGCGCAGGCGTAGCTGAGGCCATCTCAGGCGCAGGCGTAGCTGAGGCCATCTCGGGCACAGGCGTAGCTGAGGCCATCTCGGGCACAGGCGTAGCTGAGGCCATCTCGGGCACAGGCGTAGCTGAAGCCATCTCGGGCGCAGGCGTGGCGGAGGCGATCTCTGGCGTCAGATCTTGAAAGTCCAGCCATGCCTTCCACCACGCCCTAATGACAGCCGGGGGCTGCTTATGTAACCCCTCCGGGGATTTCTCTGTCCCGGAGGTAGGTGGTCGGAAAGGGTCTTCCCACGGCGGGGGTAGTGGCTGTAGCTCCAGGGCTCTTGCTGGCCCTGGCTGCAGCCCCGGAACAGTGGGCGGTGTCTTCTGCCCGCCCCAGCCGACGTCCGATGTTGCGGGGACTAGTCGACTGAGGACGGGATCCCATAGCAGGGCGTCTTCCAGGGAGTCCTCCTCCACTCGCTCGTAGACTGCCTCCTCATCATCCGAGGAGAGGGAGTCGGACCCCCAATCACCCTGCCAGGTGTAGCGCTGCTCCTGCTGCTCCGTGGGTTGACGGTGAGCTTCATACCTCGGAGCGCTATAGCTTGCCCCTCCGAGGAATCCACTCACCGTCCGGCTCTGCGGGCTTCTTGGGCGGCTTAGCATTCTGTCACGGATGCTCCGGCGTTGTGCGGTGAAAGCCATTGCAGAGTCGTAGGCACCGTTCAAAATAAGGTTTATTGCGAAGTTAGAACACAAAACAAACCGAGTACGGCGAAAACACACTAAACTGTGAACTTAAATCAAAGATGCGCACATAGCGACTTACACACAAACGTTTAAGAACGACAGCTATATACATACACACACACTCACCTCTAAAACACAGTGACATGTAGTAACACACAATGCTAAGCAAGGAGTGACTTGCTAGCGACCCCTTTATATCCCGACATAAAGTGACAGATTACTAACAGCTGTGACCACGTGAAAGAGGAAGTAATCACAGCTAGTGAGAACAAAAACACGGAAGTGGATCACCGAAATGGAAGTGTAGCAACGCCACCACACCAATCGTGACAAACACATGAAAACCATGTCATAAAATAATTGTTTAGCACACATTATTTGCATCAATTATTTCAATAATGTAATCAATAAAGATGTATTCGTTACAGTCACACTTATAGCCAGAGTCTTTCACAGCATTCTTGCCATTAAAGTCTGCAGGCAGCTAATGCTGCATTTACACTCTATGTTCATGGTGGTTTCTATTGTGAACTTCTGTCACACAACGGGATTGGAGACCTCAAGCACACTTCATGGTGACCTAAAGGTCCTGTGCAGGATATGTGGTTTTCTATGTTTGGTATTGGTGGATCCCAGATAGTACAGCTGCATTGCGTTGCCTCTAAATCAGAGCCCTGTTTAGTTCACTGATTGGGAGCAGACTTTCTAGGTCTTTGTTTGCTGTCAGTTGGCGAGTGTTTGCATCTCGTTGTTTTCTTGTTTTTGTAACATATATACGTTAGTAAAGAAGTAAAATGCATTTGCACCATCACAAATTCAGTTCAGTCAGCTTTTTCATTTGCTCAGGGTCTGTTTTTATCACAAGCATCTTTCCACTTTTAATTATGCTCTTCCAACTGGAAGTGCCCTAGTCCACATGTAGGTGGATTGCAGCCATCCTGTCCAACAGAAGGAAGCGTTCGAGACAAGCTCTTGTTGGACCAGCTGACCATCTTTTGTTTCAACTTGTTTACTACTTGTGTATAAACTGTTGCAACGGGCCAAATGAAAGTCCTTGTTTGTCGTTAACTTTCCTGGTTGATTAAGACCAGATACACTTTTCATGGTACGGGTGCCCTGAAGGCAGTGGTGTTTTACAGCAGAATCGTGCGGCCAGCCACACTGCACACATTGTTCAGACATGGTTTGAGGAATATGATAAGGAGATCAAGGTCAAGAGTTCAGATCTCAATTTTTTTGAGCGATGGTGGGATGGTCTTGACCAACCAGTCAGATTCACGGTGGCTTCACGTCGCAACTTACAGGACCTGAAATATCTGCTGCTAATGTCTTGGCGCAAGATACAACAGGACACCGTTAGAGGTCTTGTAGAGCGGGTTGGCACTGTACTAAGTGGCAATCTGTCTCTAATTTACTTCTGTCATTTCTCATACATTTAATTTGTTGGCTACGGGAACATGTTGCTCCATTACGTCTAACAAAAATAAAATGCACTTTTCTTTGTGGTTTATTAAAATAAAATAAAAATATGAAGAAGTTTAAAGCGAGCTGGGTAGCTGAAATTAGTTTTCTGATAAACGTCCTTACTGCCCTGGAGCTGCAGCCAGCGCCACCTACTGCCCTGGAGCTGCAGCCAGCGCCACCTACTGCCCTGGAGCTGCAGCCAGAGCCACCATCTGCACAAGAGCTCCTGTCTCTATCGCCTAAGCCCGCCGAGCATGTGTGTATGACTGGCCGCCATTGCCTGAGCACATCAATGACTGGCCGCCGCCTGAGTCTGCGACGCCCCCTGCGATGCCTCCTGCTGCGAGGAGGAGTTTGGTTCGTCTCAAATCACACCATAGATTTGTGACGGCAGTACTGTGAATTGTATGAATGGTAGCGATAAGGTTTCTATTTGAACCACTCACCTGAGTAAATGGGCAACAACTAATTTAATCTACTTATGTAAGAACAAAACTAATATATGTCTATAAGGAAGTTGCATTTAGAAGCAGGTGGCAACTGTGTGCCAGTGTCCTGCTCTTCGTTCTCGTAACCACATATACATCCTTCCTCTAATCAAGCCTTATCTTGAAAGACTTAACAGTAGTTATGGAAAGTCACCACATCCTGTCTAATCGCTTATCTTTGTTCGCTTTACAGCCTGAAATGAAACTTGCTTTACGTTTACACAGTAACCTAGAAAATTCAAGTAGAACGCATTGATAAAACTCCAAAGCCAAGCCACGATCTTAACTAGCTCTGCAAAGATGACTTTCATTTATTGTGGTATTCATATTGTTTATTTCGAAGAGGAATATTACATATGTTCTGCAATTCAAAGCCATGCAAGTGTTTGAGCAATGTGATTAACATAATGTGCGCGATTGATGGAGGCTGCCACGTTCGTGGAAAGGCCTCAAGGGTAATGTAGTTTATATCCTGTATCCGCCTGTGAAGCTACATATTTCATTTAATGTCCTGCAATGTGTTTCATTTGAAAGACAAGTAGTTAACATTTCTCTATGCATTTTGTTATAGACAATCTGTTCTCATTTATGTATTAAAGAACATCTGCTTGCTTCTGTTCATATGATTGCAGTTACAGAAACTTTATTGCAGCTTTACAGTTGATATCATTGTATTTATCCGTTGTATCTTATGCAGCTTACTTAAATTCTCAGTCTAGTCTGTATTGAGAGAAAGAGAAAATCTCTTCACATTGAGGCATTGAAGAACATCTGCTAGCTTCTACTCATATGATTGTAGAGTGCAAACTCCTCAGTTTCGAATAAAAGAAACCAAAGTGGCTTCACAAAGTGGTTTCACATCGGTGTAGTACGGTCTTGTACCAGTCCTGAAACACTTTAGAGCTCTTCTCAACAGATCAGGTAGGTGGTGGAGGTGTAATGGTGTGGGGGATATTTTCTTGGCACACTTTGGGCCCCTAAATACCAATTGACCATTGTTTCAACGCCACGGCCCACCTGAGTATTGTTGCTGACCTTGCGCCAGGTCACAAGCTAGCACGTTGATTTATATAGCACAATTCACACATAGAAGAAATTCAATGTGCTTTAAACAAGGAATTGAATAAAAAACTTGATATGCACTTTATATTCATAGTCACCTGTTTACTGGCATCATGTACATTTTAAACATTACATCTAATGTCTTATGAACTTTATTGAAAAGGTCTTTAGAACCATTTCAGGTCTTTAGAACCTGGCCGAGAAATCTCTATTCAATTCAATGAGGAACAGAAAATAAAAACAGAATGAGAACAAATTAAAATAAAATTAAAATAGACTTGATAGTGTGATAAAGTTTAACCTCTCAGTCATACGCTTGTGAAAAGAGAAATGTTTTTAGCCTGGCTTTAAAAATGGATACATTTGCGGCACGTCTTCTGGTAATTTATTCCAGTTGCATTGCTTGGTTTATAATCATCAAACATATCAGAAATGTATTCAGGGCCCAGACCATTCAGAGATTTATAGACTACGAGAAACATCATCTCTCATCTCATCTCATCTTCAACCGCTTATCCGGGGTCGGGTCGCGGGGGTAGCAGCTCTAGCAGGGGACCCCAAACTTCCCTTTCCCGGGCAACATTAGCCAGCTCTGACTGGGGAATCCCGAGGCGTTCCCAGGCCAGTGTGGAGATATAATCTCTCCACCTAGTCCTGGGTCTTCCCCGAGGTCTCCTCCCAGCTGGACGTGCCTGGAACACCTCTCTAGGGAGGCGCCCAGGTGGCATTCGTACAAGATGCCCGAACCACCTCAACTGGCTCCTTTCTATGCAAAGCAGCAGCGGCTCTACTCCGAGTTCCTCTCGGATGACTGAGCTTCTCACCCTATCCCTAAGGGAGAGGCCAGCCACCTTTCTGAGAAAACCCATTTCGGCCGCTTGTACCCGCGATCTCGTTCTTTCGGTCATGACCCAGCTTTCATGACCATAGGTGAGGGTAGGAACAAAGATTGACCGGTAGATCGAGAGCTTTGCCTTTCGGCTCAGCTCTCTTTTCGTCACAACGGTGCGGTGAAGCGAATGCAACACCGCCCCCGCTGCTCCGATCCTCCGACCAATCTCCCGCTCCATTGTTCCCTCACTCGCGAACAAGACCCCGAGGTACTTGAACTCCTTCACTTGGAGTAAGGACTCATTCCCTACCCGGAGTAGGCACTCCACCGGTTTCCTGCTGAGAGTCATGGCCTCAGATTTAGAGGTGCTAACCCTCATCCCAGCCGCTTCACACTCGGCTGCGAACCGATCCAGTGAGTGCTGAAGGTCACCGACCGATGAGGCCATCAGGACCACATCATCCGCAAAAAGCAGTGATGTGACCATCAGCCCACCGAACGGGAACCCCTCCCCCCCATGACTACGCCTTGATATCCTGTCCATGAATATTACAAACAGGATTGGTGACAAAGCGCAGCCCTGGCGGAGGCCAACCCCCACCTGGAACGAATCCGACTTACTGCCGAGGACACGGACACAGCTCATGCTTTGAGCGTACAGAGATTGGATGGCCCTGAGAAGAGACCCCCTCACCCCATACTCCCGCAGCACCTCCCACAAAAGATCCCGGGGTACCAGGTCATACGCCTTCTCCAGATCCACAAAACACATGTAGGCTGGATGGGCATACTCCCAGGCCCCCTCCAGGATCCTTGCGAGAGTAAAGAGCTGGTCCGTGGTTCCCGGCCAGGACGAAAACCGCATTGTTCCTCTTCAATCTGAGGTTCGACTATTGGCCGAACCCTCCTTTCCAGCACTTTGGAGTACACTTTACCAGGGAGGCTGAGGAGTGTGATACCTCTGTAATTGGCACACACTCTCTGGTCCCCCTTTTTAAAGAGGGGAACCACCACCCCGGTCTGCCACTCCTCTGGCACTGTCCCAGACTTCCATGCAATGTTGAAGAGGCGTGTCAACCAAGACAGCCCTTCCCCACCCAAAGCTTTTAGCATTTCTGGACGAATCTCATCAGTCCCTGGGGCTTTGCCACTGTGGAGTTGTTTGACTACCTCAGCGACTTCCCCCAGGGAAACTGACGATGACCCTCCATCAGCCTCCAGCTCTGCCTCTGTACTAGAGGGCGTGTAGGTCGGATTCAGGAGCTCCTCAAAATGCTCTTTCCAGCGCCCGATCACATCATCAGTTGAGGTCAACAGTGTCCCATCCTTACTGTACACAGCTTGGATGGTTCCCAGTTTTCCCCTTCTGAGGTGCCGAACGGTTTTCCAGAAGCATTTTGGTGCCGACCGAAAGTCCTTCTCCATAGCTTCTCCAAACTTCTCCCACACCCGCTGCTTTGCCTCTGACACGGCAGCGGCTGCAGCC
Source organism: Dallia pectoralis (assembly GCA_029465975.1). Lineage (NCBI taxonomy): Eukaryota > Metazoa > Chordata > Actinopteri > Esociformes > Umbridae > Dallia > Dallia pectoralis. Next base: position 13,543,435 of record CM055750.1, read on the forward strand.
CTTCGGGCCTGTCAGTACCCTGCAACTGCCTCCGGAGTCCCCAGGGCTAGCATATCCTTGAAGGCCTCCTTCTTCAGTCGGACATCTTCCCTGACCACCGTGGTCCACCACGGTGTTCTAGGGTTACCACCCCTTGAGGCACCTAGGACCTTGAGACCACAGCTCACCGCCGCAGCTTCAGCAATAGAAGCTTTGAACATTGCCCACTCAGGTTCAATGCCCCCAACCTCCACAGGGATGCCTGAAAAGCTCCGCCGGAGGTGTGAGTTGAAGATCTTTCGGACAGGGGCCTCCTCCAGACGTTCCCAGTTCACCCGCACTACCCGTTTGGGCTTACCTGGTCTGTCCAAAGTCTTTCCCCACCCTCTGATCCAACTCACTACCAGATGGTGATCAGTTGACAGCTCTGCCCCTCTCTTCACCCGAGTGTCCAAAACATGCGGCCTTAGATCAGCCGATACGATCACAAAATCGATCATTGACCTTCGGCCTAGGGTGCTCTGGTACCATGTACACTTATGCGCCTCCTTATGTTCGAACATGGTGTTTGTTATAGACAATCCATGACTAGCACAGAAGTCCAATAACAAACGACCGCTCGGGTTTAGATCAGGGAGGCCGTTCCTCCCAATCACGCCTCTCCAGGTGTCTCCATCGTTGCCCACATGTGCGTTGAAGTCTCCCAGCAGAATGATGGAGTCCCCTACTGGAGCCCTATATAGGACTCCCTTCAGGGTCTCCAAGAAGGCTGAATACTCCGAACTGCTGTTTGGTGCATAAGCAGAGTTTTCCCCCCCACCACCCTTAGGCGTAGGGAGGCAAACCTCTCATCCACCGGGGTAAACTCCAACACCGCCGTGCTCAGACGTGCGCTCGTGAGTATCCCCACACCAGCCCGCCGCCTCTCACCCTGGGCAACTCCAGAGAAGAACAGAGTCCAACCCCTATCCAGGAGTAAGGTTCCAGAGCCACGGTTGTGCGTAGAGGTAAGTCCCACCAGATCCAACTGGTATCGCTCCACCTCACGCACAAGTTCTGGCTCCTTCCCCCCCAGTGAGGTGACGTTCCACGTCCCCAAAGCAAGCTTCTGCCGCCCGGGTCTGATCCGTCGAGACCCCCCACCTTTACTGCCACCCATATGACAGCGCACCCGACCCCTGCGGTTGTTCCTGTGAGTGGTGGGCCCGCAGGATGGAGAGGAGAGAGATGCCACGTATCTCGTTCGGGCTGTGCCCGGCCGGGCTCCGTGGCAAACCCGGCCACCAGACGCTCGCTTTCAAGCCCGCCGTCTGGGCCTGGCTCCAGACGAGGGCCCTGGGCTTCCTCCAGGCAGGGTCTCGCTCCTTTTCCCTCTATCTTTCATGGGGTCTTGGTGAACCATTCTTAGTCTGGCCCCTCGCCTGAGACCACTTTGCCTTGGGAAACCCTACCAGGAGCATGAAGCTCCAGACAACCCAGCCCTCAGGTTCATAGGGGCACACAAACCTCTCCACCACGTTAAGGTGATGATTCCCGGGGAGGCTACGAGAAACATTTTAAAATCTATTTTGTATCTGACTGGAAGCCAGTGCAAAGATTTAAGAACCGCAATGATGTTCTCTGTTCTCTGTTCTTCTTACTAAGCTCACATAATCTCAAACCTGTTTCACTATAATGACAATGAGTTCACAGTTACTTAAATACTGTATCTGAATCCAATGCAGCACCTTTGAGATGCGGCGGAACGGGAGATTCGGATCCTGGATTTGCAGCCAACAGCCGACTGGTGATTTGCAGGAACAATTAAATGAAGCTGCCAGTTGAGGACTTGTTGGTCTTTAGTATCTTTAACAAACAATCAAATGTATTTGTCCTCTTGCTCTGTTGTGCACCGGGGCCTCCCACTCCTCTTTTATTCTGGTTAGAGCCAGTTCTCTGTATTTTGTGAAGTATACATTGTTGTGTGAGATCTTAAGAACTTTTGCACGGAATAGCCTTCATTTCACAGAACAAGAGAAGACTAACAAATGTTAGAAGGAAGATTTTGTTTTTCAAGCAATTTGCTGATGATCCAGATACTGAACAAGTCTAAAGTAGTCCTGTTTTATCGCTTCTTCATTCAGCACAACAGTTTTAATCTGTGCTAACATAATTGCAGTTAGCCTTTTAAAATGAAAAACTAGCATGTGCCATTGAAAGCCAGGATTGATGGCTCGTGACAATATGCCTGTGTAGATATTCCAATGAAAAACAGCTGAGTCCAGCTACAATTGTCATTTACAACGCAATGCTAATTTAGCAAATTTAATTTACTGGACAAAAATGTGCTTTTCTTTAAAAACACAACTTTAAACTCATCAACAGTAACAAATACACAGACACTCTCACTGTATATGGTTCAAACTGACAAACCACAGAAAGGGAAGACGCTTTATTAAAGGAAGTAAAATGTGATGCAGAAGATGCGTTCTCACTGCATTTAACTGCATTACAGCTTGGCAGCAGGCTGGTCTTGAATTGTATCTGGTGAGTACCGTTTTGTAATTTAAACAATTTGTTCTAACTTCTAACTGTATATTCACACTGTCTTTTTTAGCAAACTGCTTAATTTCACATTATTTATGAGAACCCAAGAAGATTTTCTAGGTATATAACACGTAAGCGTAATAAAATGTTTGTGTTTATTCAAGTCATCGGTATGATGAAATGTATACAGTTAACTTGTGCATGGACATCTTTATACCGTAAATAATTATGTAAACATAAATGTGTTAAAAATTTGTATAATCGTAGGCTTATGACTCGATAAAATGTGTCTATAATTGAACATATTGCATTCTTACCATGTAAAATAAATGGTATTTTGAAATAAATGTACTTCAACACACTTTCCCGCTTTAAAAATTGCATATAATGAACATCAGTTCAATAATTAAACAAATGAAATCTATTATTTATTACGAGTTAATTATATAATAATTTTATTGTTTCTATTTTATTATTTATATCTATCAGGATCAATAGTTGTAATCCTTGCCTTATATTTGTGTCTGAAGCCATACCTCTAACTTTGCCTATCTTTATCTCACGGCGATAGTCCTGCTCCAACTACAATGAGCAGACTTAATGATACTCTGTTTGGGGAGTTCAGAGGAGAGCAGCTACGTTTGTTATGTCCAATTATTGTTGAAATAGAAATTAAATGTTGGTGAAGTCATTGGAAACTCATAAAAAACTATTAGTTAGTTTATAGAAAGTATTTTTTAACTGAGTTAGTTCAGAGTAAGTAAAGTTGGACAAGAATGGCAGGTGGCCAGGTGGATAACAGCAACCTGAGTCAACACATGCAACATTGTCATGAACTGTAGTGGATAAACACTTGGTAACTGAATAAATGTGTATGAGTTAGCACACTGAACTGCAATGACATGCAAATACCGTACTGTGGTTCTGTCTACAATAAAGCAGTTTTCTTTTGACAGAACAAGAGTGCCACGAGTGCAATGGCCAACAATTCAACTGATTATTATGATTATAACGATGACAACGTCACATTTCCATCGAAATCCCCGTTTGAAGAACAAAGCATTTCTCAAGTGAGCAGGATTTTATTAGTGATTGCCAATGTGCTTGTCCTTCTGCTGGGGGTTAGTGGGAATGCGGTGGTCATTTGGATCGCCGGCTTCAAGATAAAGAAGACGGTCAACACCACTTGGTACCTCAGCCTGGCCGTTTCCGACTTCATATTCTGTGCCTTTCTCCCCATAGGCATAATCCAGACTGCAACAGATAAGTGGGTCTTAGGACAGTCCATGTGTAAGGCCACCTCGTTTGTGATGTTCCTCAACATGTTCAGCAGCATCTTCCTGCTCGTTGTCATCAGCGTTGACCGTTACGTACTTGTCGTGTTTCCAGTTTGGGCTCAAAACTACCGTAACTTGAGAAAGGCCTCGGCAGTAGTGGTTGTTGTCTGGACCATCTCTGCGGCACTGAGCGTTCCCTCCGTAATATATCGACGAATCATCGACAGAAATGGCACTTGGGTTTGTATTAACGATTACCAAGATGACCAGAGCCACATGACATTAATTGTGAGTCGATTCGTCTTCGGCTTTGTACTCCCACTTTTCATCATCATCTTCTGCTACTCTGTCATCATCCTTCGTCTGAGGGCCAATCAGATGAGTAGATCCTCCAAGCCCTTCAGAGTCATGTCTGCAATTATCATCACATTTTTCCTCAGCTGGATTCCGTACCATGTCTTCATTCTTCTTGAACCTTATAAGTCAATTGGTTTAGGCATTAAGATATCGGTGGCTTTGGCTAGTGCTAACAGTTGCCTGAATCCATTTCTGTATGCATTCATGGGCAGAGGTTTCAAGCCTCAGTGCTGGAGCTCTTTTCTCTCTAAGATTAAAAATACGTTTGACGAAGATGACGGTGACATGAGGAGTCGAGGAACCTCTTTATCCCAATTTGATTCAAAAGTGTCAACAAATGTCTAAATGTCTGTGAACAAATACTGTAAATGCTGGAACGTGCTTAAACTTGTCTTGGCTCAGAATACAATCTACGAAAATAAATTAGAGGAACTAAGGTTGTTCTACCGATGTCACATATTGGTCTCATTAAAGTGAAAACAGTTCTACCACCCACGTTCATATTCAACGCTTAATGTGCTATTGGTCCTCCGCGTGCTGCCAGAACAGTGGTAACCTGCCGTGGCTTTTACGTGAATAAAAGACTGACCAAACTTGTGGCGGACGCAAAATATGAATTATTACTCCAATTAACAGTTTTTCAAATTAATGTATTCCCCGACTTTTACGATGTCTGAATGAACATAAACTGTAAAAAAAAAACGAATTCTTTGCTCTAGGCCTACTATTAGCAATGACCACCTCCGACACCTTGTTAAAGAGCATACAAAATGTGGGCGGGGCATATGGTTGACACGTTGTGTGTTGTGGTCTCATGTGATGATAAAAAGTGTTATGATAAAAAGTGTCATGATAAAAAGTGCAATGATGAAAAGTGTAATGATAAAAAATATAATGATAAAAAGTGCAATAAGAAAAGTGTAATAATAAAATGTGTAATGATAAAAAGTGTAATGATAAAAAGTTAAATGTTAAAAGGGTAATGATAAAAAGTTTATGTTAAAAGGATACTGATATAATGTTATGTGATAAAAATGTTAATATTAAATTGCAATTATTTTATTTAAGTGTATTTTGAACGATTTATTTATTAATACAATCATTTTGTTTTTAAGACAAGAGCATTTGAATGAATTAATTAATTACCAAGGATATCATTTACATTTTTTTAGCTTGTGGTAAATACTTTTTGTACATGTAAAATTGCCTTGTACTGGATTTTGTTGTTGTTATTGTGTCTTTTATTGTTCAAATAAATCGACCATTAATATTATAGACTGATCATGTCTTTGTCAGTGGGCAAACATACAAAATCAGCAGGGGATTAAATACTTGTTTATTTCACTGTAACATCTAAATCCACTTGTATGAGTACATTTTGGAGTTTAATGAAAAAGAAACCACCAACCTGCCTTGTCTTGATCAGATATATATTAATTCACCTTGTAGGGCTAGATACGTGCTCAAATATGTCTTGCAGAATAGTGATTAATGTATTTATTGCTATTGTGCATAAAAACATAAAAAACTGTAAAGGCAAAACACAAATGTAACTTTCATAAACTGATACACCGGGACGTTGGTCTCATCGTTAGATTTCTTCCTTTGTCAGATGTCTGTGTTATTTTGCCCATCTTAATCTTTACATTTTTGGACACTGAGATTTGGCCAGGATCCCGGAGTCTCTGCAGTCTCTGAGATTGAGACTGGTGATTTGCAGGGACAATTAAATGAAGCTGCCAGTTGAGGACTTGTTGGTCTTTAGTATCTTGAACAAACAATCCAATGTATTTGTCCTCTTGCTCTGTTGTGCACCGGGCCCTCCCACTCCTCTTTTATTCGGGTTAGAGACAGTTCTCTGTATTTTGTGAAGTATACATTGTGGTGTGAAAAGTCCTTTAAACTCTTCAACAGGAACACATACACAGACACTCTCACTGTGTATGGTCAAAAGTGTCAAACCACAGAAAAAGAAGACGCTTTATTATAGGAAGCAAAATAGGATGCAGAAGATGCGTTCTCACTGCATTTAACTGCATTACAGCTAGGCAGCAGGCTGGTCTTGAATTTTATGTGATGTAAGTAATTATGACAACATAAATGTGTAAAATAATTGTATAATTGTAGGCTTATGACTGATAAAATGTGTCTATAAATGAACATATTGCAAACATTCTTACAATGTAAAATAAATGGTATTTTGAAAATAAAAGTACTTCAACACACTTTCCTGCTTCATAAGTAGCATATAATGAATATCAGTTCAATAGCTAAACAATTAAAATCTATTGTTTTTCACAAAACAATTATATAATTAATTTTATTGTTTCTATTTTATTATTTATATCTATTAGGATCAATAGTTGTAATCCTTGCCTTATATTTGTGTCTGAAGCCATACCTCTAACTTTGCCTATCTTTATCTCACGGCGATAGTCCTGCTCCAACTACAATGAGCAGACTTAATGATACTCTGTTTTGGGAGTTCAGAGGAGAGCAGCTACGTTTGTTATGTCCTATTATCATTGTTGGACTAGAAATTATGTTTGTTCGGAGTAAGTAAAGTTGGACAAGTATGGCAGGTAGATAACAGCAATCTGAGTACGACATGTCCACACCGTCATGAACTGTAGTTTAAAAAGTGTAGTGAAAAAAAGTGTTATGATAAAAAGCGTAATTATAAAAATTGCAATGATGAAAAGTGCCATGATGAAAAATGAAATAAGAAAAAGTGTTATGATAAAAAGTGTAATGAGAAAAATGAAATAAGAAAAAGTGTAATGAGAAAAAGTTTAATGAGAAAAAGTGCAATCTTTAGTACATGTATATGGAATATTTGCAGGGGAAAAAAACAAAGCCCAAAGTTAATGTCCAAGACAGATGTGCTAATAACATGCATGCATGTCACCATTGCGTTTGGTGAAGAAAAAACAAAATGTGTTTTCTCACGATGGCACATGCTTGCAGACGTTTTAGTCAGTGTTAAACGAGTACTCAAGTCACATGACTGACACATTTTAATTGCCAAGCGCCTCCAAAACACACCGTTTTTTGTGGTGGCAATCAATCAACCAGTCTTCAGCCAGAAGCATGCATGTCTTTATACGCTTTTAATTCTGCTTTTTCTAAGCAAGCCGGAAGAGCGATTTCTTTGAGCTTTAAAGTCAATCTAAAGGTTGGTTGACCAAAAACCCAATAATTGCAGAAGGAACACATTCTGTGTGCCGACACTTTTTCTTCACATTTGTCCTTGGTTGTTCTATCACATGTTTCGGTTCCTCATTCGTGGTGAAGAAAACTCAGACTCATTAGCATTTCAAAACACACTGGTTCAATTTCAAATAGTAGCTCTAGAATAAGTATCCATAATGTTTTTTTTGCCATTCATATTTCGGCAGCAGGATCTGATTCATCACAGCAAATGACCGAAAGCTCAAATACATTGAGAACTTCAGTAAATTTTTACCCTAAACAACACATTTGGTGAGTAGACTCCAAAAACAAAGAGCATAATATATTTGCGGAACGTGCTAATATCATTGTTCGGGATTTCTAAATGTACACATTGAACACAGTCATCTTTCATCAGAGGAGTAAGAAACATTTAATAGAGTAATATTTACAATAGTGTTACACAATATCATGTGTTCTCCACTAATAAACCAATAAGAAATGTCTATGTTTCTTGGCCACGTCATACTTTTACGGTCATAAATAATTTCCTTCCGATGTTTATTTGAAATCACTGGCCGTTGCGTCCTCATGTGTTGGGTTTAAACACATTACAATCATTCAATACAAAATACATTCAAATGTGACCACGCCTTTTTAGATATTGCCAGCCTGTCAATAAAACCATGAAGTCTGTGTCAAAAATAGAATTGATCTCTCCCATTAAACGAATGTATCACAAATATGGTTTCATTTCATGTTGCTATGCTATACTATAAAAATAGAAGTGTCTATATAATAGTATCTCTTTTCTTTCATTGCAGTCTGTCCACTTGTTTCCAAATAATGACGAGCACATTGAACATCAGTCAACAAAAAGTTGGGGGTGTACAAAATCTAACCAGAACACCTTACTTACTCTGTTACTCTGGGATTGTATATCAAGGAAAAAGTAACCCAATGCGATTCACAGTATTTCAGCATAACTTGAAGACATGCTTTTGGACATTTGGGGTAGTAAGCTTTTTTAAATTGGAACGCAAATGCCATAAAATCTTAACATAGACGTTGATTCTACGATATAGCCTTCAGCATATGTGGTGTCCATTACAGGCAGAGATTATCGTCAAGCTTTGAAAAGCCTGAGCTTAACATTTTACTTTGTCTTTAACGTCATGGGTCATTTGGGTAAAAATCAATTGCAGTGTATTGGGTTATGAAATGCAAGAAACCAATAAACAAAACGAAAAGAGTTTCACCACAGAAAAATAATCTGAGAACTTGGTTATTTGCTTTTAACACGGCGTTTCTAAGACAGCTTCACATGGGCTGGTTTAGAAATCAGTAAGTCTGCCATTGCTGTATGTCTGCAAACACCTGACTGGTACCGGGGCCAATAACTTGCTAACTAGGAAAACCCATTAAGAAATGTCCTGCCCTCACAGGAGAGTACATTCACTCACTGGTTCAAACGTCAGCTAGTGGACTGCAGTCAATACTATTGTCATGATTGCTCGCTCGGCCTACAACAAAATCAAAGACCCAGTTTTGCTGTTACATGAAATTTGGTTTGGTGCAATTAAAACGGGTGTATAATTTGTTGATTCAATTACAATAGTACAGTAGAATCAACTATTCTATTTAGTGCAGTACGGTAAACTCAGTCAGATTGAATCTAGTGCAAGTGTGCAGGGTGGCATTTACGCTTCACAGCCTTGTTGGATTTGCACGTCTATGTACACAGGAAGCCGAGAGCGTTTTCTTATTGTCGTACAGTCATATTTAAATAAAATAAGTTGAACACATATATTTATACAAATGCAGCGGTAGCCCCAATCACCCAGAAGCCTTGTGTGTTTGGATCAGTGGCCAAACGTGGTTGGTTCTCACAACCTTAAGAATTCCCTCTACTGTTGTGCCCTTAAGACCATTTACCCCGGAAGGTCAAAGTTCACCTGCCCACACACCCATTTGAGAAGTCAACAGTCTTGGATGAACATTTGTTGGCCGTGTTTTGATACTATAAGACAAGGTTCTCCCATTAGTATCAATAAGCCACATGCCAAAAATACTGACACAGTAGTATTATATCAGTTATACTATAATTTGTATCTATAAGCCACATGTCCATTATACTGACACAGTAGTATTATATCAGTTATACTATAATTTGTATTTATAAGCCACATGCCCATTATACTGACACAGTAGTATTATATCAGTTATACTATAATTTGTATTTATAAGCCACATGCCCATTATACTGACACAGTAGTATTATATCAGTTATACTATAATTTGTATCTATAAGCCACATGTCCATTATACTGACACAGTAGTATTATATCAGTTATACTATAATTTGTATCTATAAGCCACATGCCCATTATACTGACACAGTAGTATTATATCAGTTATACTATAATTTGTATTTATAAGCCACAAGCCCATTATACTGACACAGTAGTATTATATCAGTTATACTATAATTTGTATCTATAAGCCACATGCCCATTATACTGACACAGTAGTATTATATCAGTTATACTATAATTTGTATTTATAAGCCACATGTCCATTATACTGACACAGTAGTATTATATCAGTTATACTATAATTTGTATCTATAAGCCACATGCCCATTATACTGACACAGTAGTATTATATCAGTTATACTGTAATTTGTATTTATAAGCCACATGTCCATTATACTGACACAGTAGTATTATATCAGTTATACTATAATTTGTATTTATAAGCCACATGTCCATTATACTGACACAGTAGTATTATATCAGTTATACTGTAATTTGTATTTATAAGCCACATGTCCATTATACTGACACAGTAGTATTATATCAGTTATACTATAATTTGTATTCTATAAGCCACATGCCCATTATACTGACACAGTAGTATTATATCAGTTATACTATAATTTGTATTTATAAGCCACATGCCCATTATACTGACACAGTAGTATTATATCAGTTATACTATAATTTGTATTTATAAGCCACATGCCCATTATACTGACACAGTAGTATTATATCAGTTATACTGTAATTTGTATTTATAAGCCACATGTCCATTATACTGACACAGTAGTATTATATCAGTTATACTATAATTTGTATCTATAAGCCACATGCCCATTATACTGACACAGTAGTATTATATCAGTTAGGGACAGACAAGACTGTTAAGTCCGATTCATTACCTCAATTATATGGACTTCAGTTCCAATAGTAAAGTTTTGAGTTCAGAAGCTCCTCAACATATATTTCTCAGCAAGTGGATGCATACTCATCCTATTTTTCATCAAACAAGTCTTTCTTGGAAAATAACCGATCATTCAAAAGTTTACAGTGACATTTCGAAGACATTTCACGTCAGGGCATTTTGTTCTTCTAATCTGTGAGAGCAATAGCAGCAGATACTCATCCATCACATAATTATTATGTATAATAGACGGTGCTTCTTCATTCCCCATTCAGATTACAGGGGATTGGATTATTGTGGTTGGCTGACAGTAATCCAGCCGTTACACACACAGCTGCTCCACCCGCATGTTAAATGAAGGCATAGTTCACAGACAGTGCATGTGGACTTAGAGTGGGAGGTCCTTAACATTGGTCCGTATCCGAGGTCTCCAATAGGCAGAGTGCTGTGCTTGATGCATATTCATTAACCAATTACACTGTGAACTGAATGACAATAGATACACCGAGTATTAAAGAGGAACAGAGAAATTTATGAAACAAAAAGGTTGTAGTAATCTAGATTTTTGGTGCCAAATAATTTTTTAACACATAGTTGAATGCCACGTTTTTAGTGGATGCCACTGTATTCCAGGGTTATTTGCAAGTACAGATAAAAACAAACTGGAAATAAAGAAAGGGTACGAGAGAGAGAAAGAGGAGAGAAAGTCGGATGTATCATCTGAGAGTTGGTCGGTACTCTTTTGGCACACCGGCCATGTTCCTCTTTCTTAGAGCAGAGTCTACAGTCATGACTAGTTCGTCTATACTTGTCCGCATGTCTGGTGTGTACGGGTCATAGTCCAGTTTACGCAGGCCGGAGCGCTTGAAGTTTCCGTCTTTCTGTCCTTCTACACAGAGCAGGCGGTCCTCAGCTACCTCCAGGTCCAGAAACAGGACCATGCCTTTGAGTTTCAAGAACAACTCCCTCTTGAGGTCCTCGAAGTGGACAACGTGAACATTCCTCCCGTATCGCAGCCAGTCCAGAGTGTGAGACGCCCACCAGGGAGCATAGTTCTTAACAAACTCAGGCCATTCTGAAAAAGAAAACAGAATACAGGACACCGTTTAAAGTCGTTTTTACAGGAATCATGCTTTTCTGTAGTGGTTAAGCACCCTAGACAGTGTTTGCACCAGCCGTCTTGTATGTCTTGAAGGCTGGTGTATAACGTAGGCAGTCAGTGTCGCATAGTGCATTTACCAATGTTCAGTAAACTAAGTTAAACTCCTCAAAGCACCCCGAAGCCCCATTTACAGTGTGTCTGGATATCTGGCAGTCAATCTTCAAAAAGGTTCCATCCCAAATGTAATTATATTTCCTGCTTCTTGCAATACCCATATGTCCCTGGTTGAGATGACTTCCTTTAAAATCACAATTGTCAGCTGATAGACAGCTTTTCCGTCTCCATGGCACACACACTACAACAACAAATAAAGGAAAACAGTCAGATTCTGCTGACATTTTCTCGCCTAGCAAAATCCATTTAACTACAAACTTGCCGTTTTACAGAAGATTTTAAGGTGGCTGAAGCTTTGCAATGATCAAGAATGTACACCACCCACAATATTGACATTTGAGTTACATCTTTGGGTGGCCAGTGTGTAGAAGTAAGCACTGGGCAAGTTTGTTAAGCTTGGTATAGTCCATCTGCTGGACATGTTTATTATACAACATTTCCATTTCGTCTGGAATATACTGACTTGATGAGCAAAATATGAGAAAATACTACAATAGGACTGGATGATAAAAAATATTCATACAAGAAAACAGAACAGATACATCTTATTTTTGGAGATAATTTAACCTCTGAAAAGTCTTTGCTGGTCATGCAAAAAGTATTTCTTAGACCTAGATGTAAAAGTAACACAAATCTTTCACAACAAGCCATTTATCTTTTGTCACAGCGTGGAATTTACATTATTGGCATCGTCCAAATTCATTAAAATTATTTAATTGAAACTGTGCATCCAAAAAAGAACAACAACATGGCAGGTGGAAACAAACTCAAAAAAACACTTCAAACTAAATTCATACTTATTTCACAGAAGCATGGATTTTTAATGCATACTAAGAGAACTGTTGGAGTAATTTGGCTCTACACAAACATTTCTTGGTAGCGACTACCGAACAGACACAGAATGAAAACTGGTTGTTTATGGTGGTCAATAAAATTATGTTGAAACTTCAAAAAACACAGACTGATAACATTGTGATGAAATGTGATCAGTACACATAGGAAGTATTTGTTTAGTTGAAAATTTTGATTCATTTAGCAGAAATGAAAACATTATTTTGAGGAATACAACAATGCCAGTTTTAGTGTGATGTAAACAATACCACTATTCTTTGGTGGAAATGTTTGGATATATTCGCTTGCAATGCAGTTTTTGCGGACCAAAGCACACAGTTTTAATGCATGATAACCCCAACAATGCTAATTCCAGACTGGAACATAGTTGAATACTTTTCTTTTAAGCTCTAAGGCTTCTCTTACATACCAAAGTATTGCAACATTTTGGATACTAAAAACTTTACATATCTCGGGCAATATCTGCGTAGCCTAACCTTAATTTGCCCCAAAACCATAGCAACACACTTCAACTTCCACAATGTCATGTGAGTAAGGTCTTCTCTCACTTCTCTCTATTTTTTTCTGCTAATGTCACAGTCTTTCTCAATTGGCAAGACATTTCATTGGGATAAACTGAGGTCCACTTGATCTCCTTTATTATCTAATGAATATAACCGCATTCCTTTACTAAAACAGTAAATTGGCAATGCTTTCGCACGCATTGCCAATATTATGCAACTTTTTGCAAAATGGTAAACACAAAAGATCTCTGTTGAGAAAATCATGTCAAACTTAATTACAGTTACTACTGCTACCACACATTTCTGGAAAAAGTACTGATGTTTAGAAAAACTACAAACTCACCCCATATTGACCAAACCGCAAATTCCTCGCACGATATTACAGATTATACTATACGATCTGGCATTAACATTAAACGTTGCCCTCAAAAGTCACAGAAAAGCATCAGCTACAATGACACTACTGAATACCAGCATTGATGAAAGGAATTTGAAACACTGATGATAAAAAGGAATCAATAATCTTAACGCGTTCTAGTGTTTCCTTGTATTTCACTTGCATTTGGGCTGATATTTAACATCCTGAAAGATGCAACTCTTCATCCTTTGGAGTCTGGAAACCTGTTTGGATGTTTTCGCCTTAATCTGTGTACCTCAATACTGGCCCTATTCAAATTCCCTATTTGAGTTCCTCCCTCTTCAGTGTATCTGGTCAGCCATTGTTTATGGTTCTGTTCCTTTTTGTAATGTTTTTCGGTTCGTGTCTTAACTTTTGTCACATCTCTGTTATTTTTATTAAACGCATGGAGTTCTCCTTGGGCCTGTGGCTTGCCTTCAACAAAAAACATTACACATGTTCAACACATTTCAAGAAAGTTTGTGTCACGAGTGGTGAGTTAGGGTACTGCACTGTCTGGTTTCGGGTGCCCACTTCCTGGTTTATGTTGGTTACAGCTGTTGGGGATTTGTAATCACTGGGTTATAAAGGGATTGCCTAGATGTCACTGTTTGCTGTTCATTGTTTCCATGTCACATTATGTTAGAGGTGAGTGTTGTTTTTGACTATTGTGGTTTCTGGGTTGTTTTATATGTAAGTCGCGATATGCGCACGTTTGCTTTTCAGTTAACCAGTTAGTCCTTTTTCGCCGTTGTCGGTTTGTTTTGTGTTTGTGTCACGAATAAACCTAATTGAACGGATTACCTGACTCTGCACATGGCTTTTACCTGCACTACACCCTACGGCCGTGACAGTTTGCTTATCGCTACAGAAAACACACAGAGGCATTATTAATTATTTAGTGTTTAGCAGGTGTAGGGTTTCTGACAGAAAAATACATGTTTATTCTTCCACAGCTTCAAGTATCTGACTTGAGCAGTGAGTTTCACCTATTACTCAGGCCATATTAACAGATTGTCTGTACAACCTGAAAAAATATCAATGTACTGAATTATTATTTGTGCAGAAAACTGTTATTTCTCTCCCTCGTCTGTCTCCTCTCGGTTCTTCCTCTTCCTCTAATTCTAACCTACCCTCTGATGTTTTTATGCGTTTTCTGAAACACAGGTGAGTTTATATGTGGACATTAGTATTCATGTCAACGTAACAACTGGTTGTTGACCAACTAGGATTCTTTCTGATTGAACCTCGAGAATTGTAAACTGAGTGGGGGTTATAATTCAGATTATTTGAGTTTATATATTGATTGACAGCGTTCTCGGTATGACAACGTGGTGACAGCGCTTTACAGAGATGTGCAATGAAGTGTGAACAGAAAAAAGATTTGAGTGACATCTTCACACATAAAACAGGTAATCATTCAACTTGGTGAAAGGAGGGTGAAACTATGTGAAACAAAGTGCAGTATGGATGTGTGTTGGAGATGTCCTCATGGAAACAGAAAGAACAACAGCTTTAACCTTGTTGTCGATCGTGGCGTCAGCTGCTGGGCCGCGGCTTCACTCAGATGTCAGTACATAAACTGTGGCATTGGTAGGCCTTTGAGTAATGATTGACTGAAATAACAAGTTGTACGTTTTGATGGTTAACAGTTGAATTCGACTCATGTATTCAAGGTTTTGAGAGTTCAAGTGCATTTTGCAAATGACTTCGATCACTTTTGATAACCATTTTTTCAGTTTGGCCCTGCACGTTAACAGTTTTGAACAAGTGAGTACGAGTTGTACAAAAGCGCTTAAGCAATCGAGAAAAGCTGTAACGCGAAGGACAGATCTCACATATGTTGTTTCAATTCCTGTTAGCTTCCTGTTTGTGTTGTGTGGTTTGTGTGGCCTAAACTGGCTGTGAGTCAGCTACTAGGCCATCTGCCAAAAAAAAATCACATTAATATTTCTAAACCATCTAGTTCAAAACAGTATTTAACGAGTTCACCGAGATCCTGGTCTTCATCCAACTGCTAATTTTAGGGCCCACCAAAAGGAAATTGCTGTTAGCTCTCACATTGAACTTTCCCTGTATAGCCACCCTGCACAACTACAGATATCTGTATAGGACCTCGGTATTTCCTCGAGACCCTGTTCTCTGTTTTGATGAAGATCAACAAACCAATCTGGTTCATTACATCCTAACCTTATGTGGAAAAACATATTGCAGAAAAGCAAATTCATGCTTTTGTTACTTCACTTCAACCATCCATAAAGACACTTACAGACACTAAACTTCAATACAATACGGCAGCAAGAAGGTTGACTAAAACTCAAAGGGCCGTCTGTCTTAAAGGGCTGTCTCTCTGACTTAATTTGTGGGCATTCACATCCAAATTGGTGGAAGGGTTTAGGAATTACTGCTCTTTGATGTCACAAACTCTTTTTCAAGGCCAAAAGACCTTGAATGTAATCCCTGTTCAGAGACCCATGTGGGCTATTCCTTGGAAATTAGGCAGGTAAAAGCTCTGGAGTTGATTCCAGGTGTGACATTCACATCAATTAGGCATCAATTAGGCAGGTAAAAGCTCTGGAGTTGATTCCAGGTGTGACATTCACACCAATTAGGCATCAATTAGGCAGGTAAAAGCTCTGGAGTTCTTCCGACAGATTACTAACTAAAATCAACCTGTACCAGAATGCTGGGAAGAAAAGAGTATGGAGAAGGCCTGGAACGGCTCATGATGTGAAGAATACCACATCATCCTGTCTTTAAATATGTCTCTTACTTTAAGATGCTTCACACTATGTATCCGCTGAGGCTAACACCCAGGGCTAACACCCAGGGCTAACACCCAGGGCTAACACCCAGGGCTAACACCCAGGGCTAACACCCAGGGCTAACACCCAGGGCTAACACCCAGGGCTAACACCCAGGGCTAACACCCAGGGCTAACACCCAGGGCTAACACCCAGGGCTAACACCCAGGGCTAACACCCAGGGCTAACACCCAGGGCTAACACCCAGGGCTAACACCCAGGGCTAACACCCAGGGCTAACACCCAGGGCTAACACCCAGGGCTAACACCCAGGGCTAACACCCAGGGCTAACACCCAGGGCTAACACCCAGGGCCCAGGGCTAACACCCAGGGCTAACACCCAGGGCTAACACCCAGGGCTAACACCCAGGGCTAGCACCTAAAGCTAACACCCAGGGCTAACACCTAAAGCTAACACCCAGGGCTAACACCCAGGGCTAACACACAGGGCTAACACACAGGGCTAACACCCAGGGCTAACACACAGGGCTAACACCTAAAGCTAACACCCAGGGCTAACACCTAAAGCTAACACCCAGGGCTAACACCCAGGGCTAACACAGGGCTAACACCCAGAGGCTAACACCCAGGGCTAACACCCAGAGGCTAACACCCAGGGCTAACACCCAGAGCTAACACACAGGGCTAACACCCAGGGCTAACACACAGGGCTAACACCCAGGGCTAACACACAGGGCTAACACCCAGAGCTAACACCTAAAGCTAACACCCAAAGCTAACACCCAGGATTCTTCATATGTGTGTCAGGAGAGCTTCTCTGCTCTTTACAAGCAACCAATAGTTGTCCCCATCCATTACATGAATAGACATGTGTCTGATGTGCCAATCAGAGTTTCATTTGGGTGCCTAAGTGTCCATGGGTCAGGTGAATGAATCTGTAAATGAATGAATGAATCTGTAAATGAATGAATCTGTAAATGAATGAATCTGTAAATGAATGAATGTAAAATTCTGTAAAACAGAGTGGAGGCGGTGTGATGGTATGGGCATGAATGGCTTCCAATGGCACTGGGTCGCTAGTGTGATGATGTAACAGAAGACAGGAGCAGCCAGGTGAATTCTGAAGTGTGTAGATCGTTTGTCAGATTCAGCCCAATTCAGCATATTTCATTGAACAGCGATTCACTTCACAGATGGAAAATTACCCAAAACATAAAGCAAAAGCATCCCAGGAGTATTTTCAGGCAACAACCTGGAATATTCTGCAATGATGATGACGCAGAACGTTCTACGAATACACATCAACTGAAGACAGCTGTGGTAAAGACCTGGCAAAGCATCACAAAGGAGGAAACCCAGCGTTTGGTGATGTTGGTGAGGATTTTATTTATTATTCTGTCACTTTGTTCGATTACATTCGAGCCCCTGAGGTAAGGCGACTGAGTGTGCGGTAAGGGATCTCAGTTGTTTCCTTTCAAATCCATCGTGGTGGCGATCCGAGCCCAAATAATGAAAGTTGTGTGAGTGTCCAACTATATCCGCACACCTAACTGTACCTACGTGTACTTTATGGTCACAAAACGCAGGTCTAATTACATTACCGGGAACTTCTACACAAACCGCTGAGGTCAGGAATTTCTCCCATTGAGCCCCATTATTCTGGGACGATCTCTTGGTTAATGTCCAGTTTAAAGGTCTCACCTTTCCCTCTCCAGTGGGCCTGCGACGCAAATCCAATATGGCCACCGTACTTGCGGTTGAACTCAGCCATGAGGGCCTTATACGGATTGCGGATCATGACGATGCTGCCGTCGAAGGCCTCAATCTCTTTCTTGCCGCTCTCGTGCGTTTTAATGCAGATCGTTCGACCGCTGCGCCAGTGGTCTCGCTCTCCCTTGAAGCCTAAAAAAAGAACAACAACAGAGTTGTAAACGTTTCCACGACTTCCCCACGGCCATCCGCGCGATCTGTCACCGCCGGGTGAGTCCTAGAGTACCTTTGTTGTAGAGGGAGCCATCGAAGTAGTAGCTGCCGGTATAGAAGCCTGTGGCCAGCTCTATGAGGTGACGGGCCCAGGTGTTTCCCGCCCCGGGGAAACTGGCCAGAGCAATCAGCTGCTTGGACCGTGTGGGTAGGAAGCGCCTGTCCATGCACCGATTGTCTGAGAGAACAGAATTGGCGACAAAGGTTACATGTGAGAAACAAACTCAAACACGCACCTCGAAGAACGGGACTAATGAAGTATGAATTGTTTGTTCCTGATCGTTCCTTAAAACCATTTTGTTGACACGGAACATATTTTCTTAATAGCACACTGTGGCTGGGTAGTTTGAATGTTAAAGAATGTTACATTTATATTGTTATTGTGCACCAATCGGGTTTTTAGTCCTACTTGAGAAAGGACCGTCTGACTTTTCAACTGACTTTGTCGAGTGTGACTTCTGTTTAGGTTTTTGCGTCAGCGTTTTTGACTTTGTTTGGCTTTAAGGAAGACTAGTCGAGGGTAACGAAGTTTCCCGCGGTGTGGAACTTGATGCAGTAGTCAGAACACAAAAGCTCGTTTTTCTGTGGCAATTTGGACAGCAGCTTGACTGTCCCTCCATCATGCTTGGCTGTAGGACAAGAAAGCAGGCCAATGTGAAAGAAGCACTGTGCTGGTTATAAAGTCTGAAAGCTATTTAAGGAAGCTTAATGGCCACACTGTCAGATTGTGTGTTTGGAGAACTGGGGATGCACACGACTACGTCAAGCTGGAGCAGAAACAAACGGTCACATGAAACACGACCATTTACCATAAAAGCGCAGCATTTATGACCAGTGAGTTGGAAACACAAAACAGAATGAAAGAATTGTGCAATTCAAGATTTAAAATACATTTGATTAAGCATGGCATGCTCTATCTAAATCAATCCCTCTAGATGAAATCAACACCATGCTGCGGAAATCCTTCTGAGTGGGAGGAACTAGGAGACTGTGATTTACGTTGGTCATCCTTTTAAATCCTATCCAAAGTATTCCTTAAAAAAAAATCTGATCCCGAGCACACAGGACCTCTGACTGGGTTCTGGATTCATCTTTCAGCAAGAAAATTACCCGAAGCGATCAGTCAAGACAATGCTAGACTGGGTGGCAAAGACAAACCCCATCGAACATCTGCGGAAAGACCTGAACATTGCAGTTTACAAATACGTCTCATTCAATGGGACAGAGCTTGAAAGGATCTACAACAAGAAAAGTTGGTGTAGCTCAGTGGTAGAGTTCATGATTTGAATGTATGATGTCCTGGTATTGGCTCTAATTGTTCCTATTGGTAATATTTGACAAAACAAATTCACAAAGGACTTAATCATTTGTTTGTATTTGCCAGGTTATCTGGCCGTTACTATAATACTCTAAATATAGAGAATCTGAAAGAAATGGGGTCGCTAGAACGCGGCTAATTTACCTTGAACTTGTGTCTGGTACACAACAAAGTATTGATCATTTCCACAGTTCTCAAACTCCTCGCCATGGCAACGGTGCAAACACATGTCCTCCTCCTCCATCTCATGGAGGTTGAAGTGGTGGGTGGGGTATCCACAGATACACGTGTCTCCAGCTAGGATCGCTAGTGGTAGCTCCTGGATCACAGAAAAGAAGAAAGGGATTTTACACACACACACACACACACACACACACACACACAGGTGCAGGACAGACAAACACACAACACAAACACACCGTCAGTCACTCCCAGTATCGAGTAAACACACATCACAGTCTCGGCGTCACTGAATGACTTTCTCATCACCTTCTCCGTGCACATGTCCACACACTTCTCCACTGACATGTTCTGGATGACAGCGCTGATGGGGAGGGCCAGGGTGACATTGTCGGGCCTGTGGTAGCACCCCTTGAAAATGGCACTGCCGTCTGAACCGAGGACAAACACAACAGACAAAACACAGAACAGTAGAGGAAGTTCAATCACTAAACCATATTTTCATGTGTTCAGACTGAACGAGGTGTCGCATTTATAACCCGTATCCATTGACCCTCCTCCGTTGTCCTGGAAACCTCACATAGAGCCTGAAGTCCTGAGCCAGTGGCGTTGCACTAAGCCAGCATTATCACAACAGGGACACGGTCTGGCTCGTCTTACAGCCCCAGTGTGTCGTTAGGGGCTACAATAGAGCACACAGGCTCAGCTATTTTATAGAACAGCAAACAGCAGGGAAGTTCAGCAGTCAGTATGGTTCATGTACGAACAGGGGGGAGAATGTGCACTTAAACACGGTTAAATTCATTGTACGCAATTAACAAATTACCACAATTATGAAAATAATCCCCATAATGAAAATATTCCCCATAATGCCCGGTATCCCAGTTCACTTGTTCCACAGTTTCTATTGTGAATTAGTTGATAACTCAAATTGGTTTAATTCTTTATTTAATAATTGCAGCACAAGCCAATACTAGTCAGTACTTGTAGTCACATCTAGCCAATAGAAATGTAGGTTCTTCACGACTATTTATAGTACGTTCGTTTGTTCGTTCATTTAGTGTGCCATTGGGTACCGGTATTATTTTATATGTGCGTCTGTTTGTCGTGAAAAGAAGTCAAAACACCTCAAAAGCTCCTTTCTCTTTGTCTATTGTTTTCGTGTTTTAGACTTTTATATTACATCTCGTTTTAGTCTACTTCTTCTTTTGCCTACTTACACCAAGTTTATTACTCAAAATGGTATTATTATAATAGTTTAGCAGACGACAAAAAAAATGCTAAATATTGACCGATGATGCCGAAGGCTGAGCTCAACCGTGATTTCTGAGGAAGTTACTTTCTTGTAATTTAGTGTGACACAATGACCCTAGTTGGTTGGGATTGCAGTAGTGCTACAACAAACAGCTGGGTGAGATGTGCTCTGGGAAACTCCCTAATCAGTGAGTATAACATGACTCTCTACCAGTTGTCGTGGTAATGCTAGGTCAGGAGAACATACAGGACGTCATGGAAATTGAGAGGGTCGAATATCTGGGTAGTATTTGGGTTAAGAAATGTAGAACGTGAATGTTTGAAGAAATATTTTCGATTTCTTAGCATATTATTATTGACTAGTGACATAGTTTAAACATCCTACTGTAAAATGCCAACCGGGTAACAATATACTGCCATACCAGAAATTACTTAGTTTGACAAATGTTGAAAGTCTGTAGTTAAAAGAAAACATTAGATATGTAGAATACGCTATCCGTCTCAACTCAGCTTTTTCTGTCAGTAAGTTGGTGTCTCTAAACCCCACACATCCATCACCTTTTTGTATTTTATCTCTACCTCCCGCTATCTTTAAGACACACTTGCCTTATTTGGTAATGACATGTTTTACGGTTGCATCTTTTCCTAGTGTGTCACTGAACTTTACATCAAACTGCGTCTGCAGTGAATGTCAGAAGTGTCAGGCCAGGCATAAAAGCAGTCAAAAAAGTGCAAGCAAGCAACTGGAATCTGGGCAGACAGGAAACAGGAGACATGACAACAATCACAGGACATTGTTGTCATTTACCTCTGAATATAAATAGTGTGGAGATGTTTGACCTGTGCACTAATCTTCCATAGATTATGGACGGACGGACGGGGGGGGAATAGTTATTGTTAAATGATCTAAAAGACTAGGTGGAGATGAGGCAGGGAAGTGGAGTTGGAGAGGAAAAGGGAACGAGGTACACCCTCGCCTGGGGCTTCAGAGCATCCGATTGCACTGAACCCTTCAGTCCCACCTTATCCTCAGATATGTTAATGACCCCGCAGAGGTTTACATGGGAAAACATCACAGAGACTCCCTCCCATCTTACAGAATTCACATTCACTCACAGCGACGTAATGACTCCTGGCTCAGCTCCAGTCGGTAGATGGACAGACGATTGGCACCACCACACAGGTTCCCCTTGTCACCTTTACACTCCATGTTGCATTCGCCCTCAGAGGCGTTGGGGGCCTGGATCTTGTGGCCACAGTAGCACTCGGCTCCAAACTCTAGGCCGGAATAGAGATACCCCCTGTTGAAAGAAAATCACCGTATGACGTATGACTGTATGACGTATATATAACCACTGGCACGCATGAAAACAAAATGTGAAACAAAAGTTCAGAAAGCAAGACGTGGGTGATGAAAGCGTATTCTTCTCTTTTCTCAACAACCGCAGTCACCATGGCAGTCACAACGGCAGTCACAATGGCAGTCACAACGGCAGTCACAACGGCAGTCACAACGGCAGTCACAACGGCAGTCCCAACGGCAGTCACAACGGCAGTCACAACGGCAGTCACAACGGCAGTCACAACGGCAGTCACAACGGCAGTCACAACGGCAGTCCCAATGCAGTCACCATGGCAGTCACCATGGCAGTCACCACGGCAGTCACAACGGCAGTCACAACGGCAGTCACCAAGGCAGTCACAACGGCAGTCACCATGGCAGTCCCAACGACAGTCACCATGGCAGTCCCAACGGCAGTCACAACGGCAGTCACAATGGCAGTCACAATGGCAGTCACAACGGCAGTCACAACGGCAGTCACAACGGCAGTCACAACGGCAGTCACCATGGCAGTCACAACGGCAGCCACAACGGCAGTCACAACGGCAGTCACAACGGCAGTCACAACGGCAGTCACAACGGCAGTCACAATGGCAGTCACAACGGCAGTCACAACGGCAGTCACCATGGCAGTCACAACGGCAGTCACAATGCAGTCACCATGGCAGTCACCATGGCAGTCACCACGGCAGTCACAACGGCAGTCACAACGGCAGTCACCAAGGCAGTCACCATGGCAGTCACCACGGCAGTCACAACGGCAGTCACAATGGTGCACAACTCACTCACTGATATGTCTGCATAGAAGCAGTTATATCTGGGGTGGGGGAGTGAGAAAACAGACAGTTAGACAGAAAGACAGAGAAGCAAAGGAACCCACACTCTCTCTCTTTTCCTCCTCTCTACTCTCTCTCTCTACTCTCTCTCTCTACTCCCTCTCTCTCTCTCTGTATCTATTCACACTTTGCCTCCTCTCTTGTCTTTCGTCTTTTGTGAGTCAGCAGTGTAATGGGATGCATCGGGCAGAGCTGTCTGTAGGGATGGAGAGGCTGAGGTGGAGGCAAAGGGTGAAAGGGAAGACGTGAAGAGAAGATGATAGGAAGAGAGAGAGAGAGAGAGAGAGAGAAAGTGAGAAGTGTGGGTGTGAGTGAACGATAGCTGGCTTTACGCCTAGCAATAATTAGCCAGGACTAATTTCATTCTGCCAGACACGCTAATCTGCAACACACTGATCTGAGGCCCAATGCTGACTCCTCACACCCAGCCCGTGGCTGTGTGGTGTGGCTATACTACTGAAATAAATCCTGTGACGGTAAATGACTGTAACACCAGTAGCATACTGTACATTCTACAGAACAAACTGTAATATGCATTGCATTGTGGGGGTATGTTTGCCTCTCTAATATCCTAGCACATACAGGAGCATTCGTCTCAAATTAAAGGTGACACTATAACAGCATGTGTTTGTCTATCTTGAAGTGTTTTTATTAAACGTGTATGGGTAATGCGTTTCGTCATGGGGATCTGGCCTTTACAGAATAACACAGGTCAGGTGGGCACGTTGTTCTGTCAGAATCGGATTGTCACAGCTGGTGCCATAGATTATTTGTTTATTTTATTAAGGGGCCGGCATCGCAAGCTGAATGATGAGCACAGTCTGAATCTCTGTAATGTCATATAGATTGTGTTTCAATTTCCAAGTGTTAATATTTATTTATTTAGCCTTTATTAAATCAGGGAAAACCAATGAGATCCAGAGTCTCAGGAAATGACTGTAAAAATGATTAGCACATGTTAAAAAAAAATTGTCACAATATGACTGCACCAGCCTTAGAAACAAGTCACATACATGCAGAAAAACACCCAAACTATAAAAACAAATCTAGTTCAAACTATTGAAACCCAAAGCCATAAATTAGCAGTAATAAATCAAACACTAATATTTCTTCATAAGTGTCATCTGGAGGAGAGAGAGGAAGAGACGGAGAGAGAGATAAGAGAGAGACGGAAAAGAGGGGAAAGAAAGAGGGAGTGAGAAAGGGTGAGAGAGGGAGAGAGGAAGTGAGAGAGAGAGAGGGAGAGAGAGTGAGAGTGAGAAAGGGAGAGAGAGGGAGAGAGGAAGTGTGAGAGAGAGAGAGAGAGAGAGAGGGAGAGGGAGAGAGAGGGAGTGAGAGAGAGAGGTGATTATTGCTATTTCACCATCTTCATCACTATGTGAGAGCAGCGCAAAAATCATTTCCATTTCTTGGAATTTGGCAACCTTCCAGACTTCCAGACCGGATGTAAACAATTAAACACACTTCCTGCTATTACACTATATTGGGCAGCAACTTTGTTTCAAGTATAAATAACTATTTGTTTGCAGTGCATGAGCACTTAAACACATGTCTCCCACAAACACCCTTGCTCCTTAGGACGTCGCCTGTATGTAGGACCCGAAAATTAATTTAGGAGAAAAAGCAAAGCAACACACCAGGAGACATTTGTTTGCTTGACGCGTGTTTGTTCTGAATCATCAAGTTTGTGAGTTTTTATATTCACAGACTTACCTTTCAGCACAGTTGTCCTGGCAACGGAAGACCGTCATTTTCTTGTAGTCAAAAAAAGACACTCCCCTGAGTGCTCTTCTTGCCGTGTTGTCAATATAGCAGCCGATGTACTTCGCTGTGAAAGTAAGGAACAAGGTTCACGTAACAAATCGAATGGGCACCATACAAGCAGACCGAACAACATTATGGGAAACATGGCAGAGTGACAGGATGATGAATTCTGCAGAATTATGGTATATATACAAAGAAAACACCCACCAATGCATGCAGGGCTGAATTAGTTCGCCATCCGTTAATAATAAACACCCACAAAAGAACACAAACATGTTGGTTGCACCTTAAATCAAGTCCCCCAGATACACTGCTAGCTGAAGCTCTACAAACCCAAGAGTTGAACCCCAAAAAGAGTCCTTTATGTCAGCAGGTCATGAGACTAACTAATAACAAACACCTAACATAGTTTCCTCTCAGACCAGCACTGCTTTACAATCACAAATCAGAGTAAATTAAATTGCTAAACCAAAAAGGCCTATTTGGAACGCCGGAACAATCAAACCAAAACACCAAACTAACTTGCAGCCGGGCCCTAAACAGATATTATGAATTGGCTGAATATCTTTTTTATTGTGAAAGATTTAAAGCAGAGACAGACCGTGACCATGAACAGGCTCAGTGACCACAGTCTAGCCATCGAAAAGGGCAGACACAAAAAACATGCTTACCAAAATAATCCAGAGTATGTGGTCACTGTATGACAGATGAGGTAAAGACAGAGCTGCACTTCTTACAAAATGTCACAAATATAACGCCATCAGAGAGTGTCCCTAAATGCCATACAGGGTTACAAAGACCTCTCTGATGAGGATAAACTCCATGAAATTTTGGGGGAGGAGTCAGATAGCTCTGTGTTGTTTTTGTTTAAATGACATCAGTTCTATTGAATTTATTTATTATTTTATCAATTTAATTTTTAAGGATCTAATGATGTTCTATGTGGATCTAATGATGTTCTATGTGGATCTAATGATGTTCTATGTGGATTTAATGATGTTCTTAGTTAGAGAGAAAATTGTCTGTATGTCTATTCATTGTGGAGTTTTTTCATTTATTTAAATGAAAGACATAACTGAATTGTTGATCCATAATATTCTGTGTTACCTACTTGTATGCTTTGGCAATATGCACACTGGTATATCATGCCAATAAAGCAAATTTGAATTTGACTGCTGATAATAGTGTTCTGTGTATACCATATTATTCCATATGTGATGTTTTTCTAATGGCAAATTGTATACGAATATAGACGTGACACATTCTATATTTAACAGGCCAATGTTTTAAATCCGCAATTCTCTCGAAAATACAACTTTTTTGTCCATATGCGACCGTATGACAAATAGAAATGTGTCTTTAGCTACATTCGAAACTCTCCAGACAACCTTCATTAAATGCTCACCATCCAGCCGCACATTATATTGATTTATTGATAGAGACACACTGTCCTCTAGTGGCCAGCACCTGTAATGAGACACACTGCCCTCTAGTGGCCTGCTCCTGTAATGTCACCCAGTACACTTCCACCAGGACTTCTGCACGACCAGAGGGAATCCTGTGAATGTCATATCCGCAGTGGGACAGCCTTCTCTAAGACAGAATGCTGAGATCAATCCAACCAAACACCCTACACCTCCTGTCCTCTGCACTCTCCAAATGGGTTGTTAAATGCACATTTGAACACGCGATATTACTGCGATTGTAATTGTGGTGCACTTTACGCAGACAATGCGGATTTAACATGATACCTCATTTGCCATTTGACAAAGACAATCGGCTTTGAGGTCAAATTAAATGCACTTTAATGAGGCTCACCTTCCACTTTTGTTTCTCTGAGCTGAATTAGAATTACATAAGAAGATCAGCTGTCGTTCAAGTAAGCACAGATATCCATTTGATCTGCTTTCCTGAGATTAATAAATAGTAAATGTCTTTGTGATGTAAGCACAGACATGGGACTAAAAGATTAACACGAGGCATCAAAAACATTATAAATATGATAAATGTGCGTACAGAAATGCATATTGTGCCTGGTCGTGTTTAGGACCACCCATCACTCTCATCCGGGAGATTCTGATAGGTGACAGACAAAACAAATGACAGACACATCGAACACGATCTGCGCCTGAGTTTGATGCCACTGAGGTGCCTGCTGTCTCCCCTCTCGTGTTATAATCACGTTATATTGTACAGTTATGGTCGGGCCTTATGAGGGATGCCAACAGATAACATGAATCTGTCCTCGGTTACAACATTGTCCGCCTGAGGGCCTTTGATATAATAATCATAAGATATGAAACATTTACTGAAATGACTCATTTTTGTGTTTCACTCAACCACAAAGACGGAAAAGGGTAATGTGACTATGCAAAGAGTAAAACATGCACTATTCCCAATGCAAACAGTCAGGTGACTATAACAAATTAAACCAACACAAAAAATTAGGATCAATCAGTTGGGCTTCCATTGGCAGACTGCTTACGCGGGGACACTTTACACGGGGACACTTTACACGAGGACACTTTACACGGGGACACTTTATGCTGGGACACTTTACGCGGGGACACTTTACACGGGGACACTTTTACTTTACGCAGTGACACACCGGCCTGCTATCACGGTCTGATTTTGAAATAACCAAAACAAGTGTGGCTGTGTCTCATGGAGAGCTGACTTCTGTGGAACCTCAGGCCGTCTACTTGAACATGTCAACCCCGTACTTCAGATACTTTACAACTAGCAGTGTCTCACCATAACAACTGTCCACTCACCTCGTCCGTCATCCAGATCTTTGGCGTTGCGCCCTTTGAGCGCCCGATTCCAGCCGCTTGTGTAGTCTCCACCCCGCCCTTCCAAGTCATGGCTGTCCTTTGCAGCAGCTCGTTTCATCCAGGGAGGGCCGTATCTCCGCAGGGTGGGTCTGCGCATCTCCTTGAAAACCCTCCCGTTCGTCCTCAGACCCTGTGCCACCCTGTTCTTAATGTCGGACGCCACCACCGGGTCCCGTCCCCTATTAGCCCCCGTCGAACTGTCCCCCACAAAACCGGAATGCAGGAACACAAGGCTCCCAGCCGTCAGGTAGAGGAGAATGAAGGAGAAAAAGCGCACCGGTTTCCTCCGGAAGTAGCGCTGGATCCTTAGCAGAGACCGGACCATGATGGCTGCCCGTGCCCCTGCGTTAAAACGCCACAGGGACCCACAAACATAAAGTAGCAGAGCAGGACCCTGAAAACTAAAGGTCCGACCAAACAGGACAGAAGGTCACGACGACGACTTCAAATCTGACAGGAAAAATCATTTCTCGTGTACAAAAGGCATGTGTGTATGTGTGTGTGCGTAAATAGGATCTCTGAATGACTTCTGTCCCCATGTAGAAGTGCCGTTTGGGGTGTTAGAGAGACCCCGGTGTGTGTGTCTCTCTCTAGGGTCTCCCTACGAAGGCATCAAAAGGACAGCGAGCAGCTGGGGCCGTTGGAAGAAAGGTGAGTGGATGAGACTGAAAGACGATCACAGCTGCGGCAGCAGTGTTTATTTTCCCACTATCGCCTGACGCTTCCCAGGCCCCAGAGGCACTTTCCCCCGTCGCGCAGATACACGAAGCCTTCATTCAATCCTCCAACTGAGATCCTCGTCTGTTCACTATCGAAGTCTGTGAGGGAGGTTGCGGCTTGCCACCTGAAAGTAAAAGAAACCACATGAATCCTTTCTTCGAGCGTCAAACGGACACACAGCACCTCCCCGTCTCCTCAACAGCACTCGGGAAGAGTCACAGAATGAAACAAAATGAGAAATGAATAGCGTACGCCGAGCAAAGGAGAAGCACTGTGAAGGAGGGTGGAATGAGAAGATTTAGGCTTGGTGGTTGTTTTCCTCGGTCCATAAATACTATAATATATCAGGCTGTGGGCGGTGGCCCTCCTCGTTCCAACCGGCTCTACAGACCTCATTATCTCCGCTGAGTGAGGTTGGAATGGGAACGTTGGATTGAAAGGGGAACAGAGCAGTTCTTCACTGGAGCACTTACCACTGGAACTATATCAGTTCATCGAGGTGTCAGAACGTAATTAAAAACGGCCAACAATAGAATCTAGCAAATAGTTAACAATCTGGCCATCATGGATTATTATTTTTCTATATCAGGCTTTTCTTCTTCTTTTTTTTGAATCAGAATCAGATTTAGAATCAGGATTTTTATCTGACCACTCTATTGGTTTCCAGCCCCTGAATACATTCTTTCTTTTAGGTGCACTTAAGATACTGGCCCCAATAGACACTGCTGTTAATGACAATAACATGTTCATACTCTGACTACATTGTCACACGTGCAACTAATTCGGTTGTATTTACACTATTGGGGGCCAACTTTGGCCCGCCGGCCGCCTGTTGACAACACCTATTGTGGTGGCTTTGTGCCAACGTCCCAGGTCTTTTCAATTTTTGTATAAAGCCCCTCTGTCAAGACCTGTTCTGTCTGGGTCCACAGCACCAGCCGGTTGGGAGGGGATTCACACCGTGGGGGTAACAGAACACCATCAAGAGGGACATTGGAATTTGCCAGAACCTCCCTGGGAACAATTACCCTTGTCCTCTGCTGTCTGGCCCAATTCAACAAAAGCACCTGTGTCACCTGAATATGGCTGTGACTGCTCCTAACACTGTTTTGTCCTAACGTTCTCCTATTGATTGTGGCATGCAGGCTGTGGATCAGGCTGTGGTCGTGAAGAAAGATAAAAGGTACAATTTAAAACTGACGGCGGGCAGAATATTACGGTACAAACCAACACACAACATGTCCACACATTTACAAGTCGGCTTGCAATCACTCGCATGAAATAGACTTCGTTTTTCAAAACGGAAATCAGCCGTTTCCAGCTTCTATAATCATTTACAACATTAACAATGTCTACACAGTATTTCTGATCAACTTATGGTAATTTTAATTATTTAGATATTTCTATTATATATTTCAAGGACATTTCTACGTGACCACATACGTTTGAATTGATCAATTTTGTTTAAGGTACTAATCTAGCAAATAGCGTGTGCTGGCTCCTGTGTCTACAGAGGTGTCAACTCAAGTTAAATGTTTTCCTTCAGAGGAGAGAGACTGCATTCAATGACTTGCAATCAAAACGGTAATCTTTGCCCGGCAGACAGACAGGCAGACTGACAGACAGACAGACAGACAGGCAGACAGACAGACAGGCAGTCAGGCAGACAGGCGGAGTGCTCATGCTGTGGGTCATCAGTCTGCAGGAGACTCTATTACTTGGGACCCGGTAACTGTAAAGCACACGACCGTCCTGAAGCACGGCTGCAGTCGCCCAAATTCCCTCTGACACCCCGTTTGGGATACAGGTCTACTGCACTAACAATAGAGATAGGCTCTGATTTGTCTTTGGCCAGGTTTGGTTTGTAAAAACAGAGTGCAATATGTCTGCTAACCCAGTATGTCATCAAGTGAGAACCCTGTCCGTGGGGCCGCAGACCATTTCTCATAAATACAGACAACAAACTGACTTAAGCAGATGTGTGCTCTGATCTTAGTCTAACTCTAAGTTGGCCCCTCACTGGACACTTTACAAATAAGACAGAGCGACAGAGAGTCAGATAATCCAACAGATGTATAAATCTGAAGAATCAGGGCATGGTTTCCACTCCCTCGGGGGGGCAAGCCCATTGGCTGTGATGTGGAAGCAAGATGGAATTGGCCTGACATTCTAGGCCGACATTGAAACCACTGGGTGGATGAGATGGGGTACATCTGGAGGCCACAAACACTTGCATATATGTTCCTCGGTCAGCCGTCTTTTTGGGTTCGCTGCCGCCAGTGGCAGTGTAGTTCCTGGTAGCAGAAGCACCTGTGAAATGCAAGCTGTCCTTAAATATCCGGCCATTGCTTAAACAGTGTGAACCAATGTAAACAGCACTGCGGGCCAGTTGTACTTAATCTGAGGGGATATAGAGTGGATTAAAGAAGCCCAGCAGATACAGATGTCCACAGACACAGAGAACCAAACAAACTGGAGCCGTCAGCAAAAAGTAGGGGACTCGTTATCAAAAAGGAAAGGTCTGCATTCTCGGTAAATCTGACAAACACGCAATGTACTGTAGCGCCCTAAGTTTTGAACAATTCCCTTAATTGGTCGCTTTTGTTTTTAGCCAGAGAAATTGAAAATGGATGAGACCACTGTGTCAACGGCCAAAACGAATAGTTCCGAATAGTTCAGGCATTTCATTTGCACGCTTTTGTCATGCAGTCAGGTGAGGTGAACGCTAAAATTGGATAGAGAATTTCCTTTTAAGTCAAGGTCAGGTTGTCATTTCACACCTCTACTAAGCCCCACATTCTATGGCCTCCCGCCAAATCAAAGAGAACCTACAGTTTGGGGATTATATCACGCTCGAATTCAAGGTCATTAAACATGCGTATTAGATGTGAATGAAGTTGACACAATAATAACTCCTGTCTGAATTCTCCCCCAAGAGAGATATGCTGCTTAGATATTAAACTGTTATGCACTTGATGGTTTCAGATTATACTGTTCTGGACTTTCAAAGTAAATTTTGTTGTAAATGTGTTGTTTGTTGAGTGAGAGCGCTGTTTGAATTAAGGTTTAGACTTTAATGTAGTTTTATTAGGCAACAGATAAAGAACCATAAAAACATACAAAGATAATCAAATAGTACGTTTTTATTATTTCTATTTGTGCTTCTACTATTGGATTATCTTGTATTACTATGTACAGACAAACAACCATGTTTCTCTACTAAACTCAAAGTAAACACTCACAAATTGTTTCAATTTATAGCTAACAATTATGTTCTAATCTCAAGTAAGTATACTTGTGACATTTTCATGAGAGAAAAAAGCTTTTTTATGATGTCCAGCATATCAATCGTAGAAAGTTTTTCCAGAAAATATTCTGTTCGCATGGTCAAATAAGTAGGACATAAAACATGGGGTTTGGCCTGGATACATCTGTTTCCAATTTCTATGTATTCATTCATGAACCCTATTCCACACCCAAATTCTCTGGAAACAGGGGGGACTCTAATATTTAATCTATTCCTCCCCTGGCGTGTGGTGCACAGGCTTGGCTGTGACTGGTTCCCTCTCAAACATCAGGTTATGTGAGGATTGGTCATTCTGTACAACAGGACTTTCTTTTGAAGCGTTTTTCACGTACAGTAATTCAAAACGACAGAAATAATCTAGTTTGACAAACCTTATGGGTCCCCATAGAAGAATAGTTTTCTTTGTGAGGGTTGGGAACTATGTGTGCCAATTTACGAGACTCTTCGTCACATGGGCTGGGAGCGCGGTGTGCTTGGCCACTTAAAGCCTTACTGAAGGTGTGGAACAGGGACCTTTGGGCATTTCTGTTTCATTTTAAAAATAATAACAAGAATTTCACCGGCACAATCATTACAAGAACAAGAGTGTCAGGTGCACGGTCACTATTATGCAAGCGAGGAAAAAGTGAGTGCCTCTGTATTCCCGTGTGCCTGAGAACTGAATATGCATATGAAGCCATATTCCCGGACTTCCCCCAGGGACAGTAAACGAGTTGTAGGCATCGTGTACCGAGCTGTTAGACGACCGCCACACTGTCTTTTCGCTCGTTCTGCTGTTTTTCTTATAAATTCAGCCAGCTGCAGCCCATGTGCAATGACCATAGCTGTCAAACTGAATCAGACTATAGAGCACATGTCTTCCCCCTGCGATAACACAGATGATGTTTACATTAAGAACTTAGTGCAGTGATCCCAGACAGTACCCAGAATTCTCCACTCACATAATATGTTCCATCACGTGAGCCTCCTTTATTCTAACACGAGCACAGACACCTGAGAAAATCAGTCTGGCTTGAAGGACCACCCCTCCCTGTGGGGGTTGTGTATCATGTCTTAAAGATTAATTAACTCTCTAATTGTACAAGCTACAGAAACTAGAAATGTGTCTCGCAGTATTTTACTGTACAATGCATACTGTTTTTAGAAATGTCTACTGTACAAATAAAAAAGCCAATTCAATACCACATTGGATAAAGCCATTTGCCCGTCATGAAGACATTTTATGTGAAAAACATATAGCGCTTTGATCGACATAAGGTATAACAGCACCACGAGTTGCTAATGCCGTCTTTGGTAATTGTTATTGGGGATTTATAAGACGAAAGAGCTGCATGCATATTATTAAGAAATGTTTCTACATATGTGCCTAAGGGTGAAAAACTGCACCATGGCTTTCTGCTCTGGCAGTGGTACAATGGTGGACAGCACCCACAATGCCTGGTTTATATTGTCATGCCAACCATTTCAATCAGACCTACGTTTGATCCTATGTTGAGTGTGCCGGCCGGCATCAGCGATTGGCTGAATTCCCATTACAATTAAGTACCGGTTACCACTTAGAGGCTGAAGAAGCTTGTCTTTTCTCTCCAGTGTTCAATGGTCCCGTGCAGCTGACAAAAAGCACTTTCAGAACAGCTGGTACTTCCTTTCCTTTCCTGGTTGCCAATAGAGAATATCCCTAGAGCATCTTTACTATCAATTAAACAGTTTCACTGTTTAACACATGCAAACACTATATGTTTTCCTTAGCAAATGGTTGTCACGTAATCCGAAAAAGTGTCGTGCAGAGGGAGCAAGATGTAGAGCAGGAATCACGTTCGTGGAATTTATTTATAAATAGAACAAACATGTAACACAAACGGAGAAAACATTGACTGAAAGAAAATGTAACTGCGCTATAAAGCGACTTACTAACAACATCTAAAAATAAATGATAAATAACACAACACTCACCGGAATAATGACGTGACATTGAAACAATAACCAGCAAACTAGTAATATTTCCCAGTGACTTGAATATCCCTGCTAGTTGCTAACAATCAGTGCCGCTGCTAGCCATGTTGGTGCCCTAAGCATGATTCCTTTATGATGCCCCCCCAACCCGAGAAAAAAACAATGTTTTTGCAGTTTTTTCTTCTTTCTCTTCTCTGATCCTGACTCCTGCTGTCTTTTAGGGGGGGGGGGTGCCATCGTTACGTTCTAGCGCAATTAAATACTCTTGTTCCGCCCGGTATTTTATAAACATCCCTAAAAAGTGCCTAAAAATGTTTCCATACGGAAATAATATGGGCATTATAATTGTTATGACTATTTTTGGTGCCCCCGCAGCACTTGGTGCCCTACGCACAGCGCGTGATGCGCGTGGTGGGAGGGTGGCGCTGCTAACAATGCCCAGCTGTGCTCACTCAAAACAGATACTCCGGAAAAACAGCATCTGCACCCCACTAAACTCCCTGTGTGGAAAAAAACTCACCATACCCGTGACAATGATGAACTTGTTTACTAAGTTTCGTGACATGATTGTCTGAAACTAACTTACTGTTGGGTAAAGGTCAAGGGAGCTAGTTGTATAACAAATGGAGCTAGTGTATGACAAATTAAGTGGCAAATATAAATAATGCCCAAGCATGTGGCAAAACATGGCTTCAACCGACCAATCACAGGATAGTGGTTGAGGTGAGCCATACAGTTGAAAGATTATAAACAAAGCTGATGGATGGCAAGGAAAAGGCTCGTTGTAATCCTTGTATTACCCAACATAATACTGAACCATTAAGCTCATCGTCCTCCTTACAGTGAAAGAGGTAAATAAAAGCCTCTAAAATACTGTAATCCTATCCTAAACTGTAATAACTGGCTCAGTGCAGAAGCCCCAGCTGACTGTGGTGTAACAGAGTAACGGCATTGGTTCTGCGGATCATGACCAAATTAAAACCACTATGCTTTATAGACACTTGTGATCACATACGAGTTCCACATTGTTGTCAGAGAATATACAAAACGACTGATAACTGTGTAGAAATGGACGAGAATGTTGCATTGATCACGAAACGTGGAGCTTTGAAGAGCTTTGAAGGGCAATTTTGAGCAAATACAAATTAGACAGTGCAGGTTTAATTTCACCCCCCCAGATCTTTCCACGCACACAGACAAGACAGCACCATGCCCTGTGGTCCTACACTGACATTTTAGAAACATTAATCTGAAATGGCCCTCTCTAATGGCCCACTAAAAGAAGTAATTATGTGTGGCGCTGCGGAATTGAGAAGCTTTGTCAATGGGATCAAATGATGTCCTCTACTCACCAGTCTGAACAAAGAGAGGATTCAGGATCCAGACAAAATCTCTATTTTTTTACCCTGGAGGGAAGCGTTTATTCTTACTTCCGGGATTCCCAATCGCAAAGAATGTCTTGGCTTATTAAAAAATAAACCCCAAAGCAACATTATGTTCAGAAATTCAGTACACTGTGTCCGTTAAAAGGAGAGGTTTGTTTTCGGTTCGTTGTCGGTTATGTTGTTGGAAAGAAAGGGAGGGCAGAAATGCAAGGAGGAAAACATGTTTTTCATTTGGAAATGAAGGAAATCGCAGTAACTTAGTGAGTTAAAACCTACATTTCCAACTGTAAATTAAAATCTCAACTTCTAGGCAGAGTTGTGAAGAGAAGGACACATCTGACTGGTCAATTAAATGAAATGATTAACTTGGGTGAAAGAACAGACACTGGACAGATGAAGAACTTTGCGATGAAGGCCAGAATCCCAGAGATTCCTCTTCACTGTTGACGTTAAGTCTGGTGTTTTGCAGCTCTTTCAAAAACAAGGAAATTTCTTTCTTCTTCAAACTCTAGAACAGTAGTGTGTAACTGCACAAGACTAACTAATGACTAGCTATGACTTCATTAAATCATTTTCAAGCGTTAAAGAGATCTAATTTAATCATACCGTACACAGACTTACGTGCACAGAGTTTTATTCTTTTGAGGACCATAAAGCCAATTCACCATGTCTCTTCTAACCTCACCATAACCACCTAACCTTGCTAGAAAAAAACGGACCATAAACCTAACCTGTATTATCTAAAACACAAACCAATGTTAACACTAACTAACAGTGGTACATTATACTTTAAACTTTACGACTAACCCATATTCCTATTGGACACTGGGGTGGAAAAAAAACTTCTGGTGACCAAAAGATCAGGTTTCACAGTATCTTTTTGTGAGGACCCCACACGATTTGTTATATGCCTGCATCTCACCACAGCAACTCTGACTGTGGAGTCATTTATTAACTTTAAAAAAAACTTTGTTTTTCCATACTAACCAAACAGGAAGCCACTCTCCTGAGGTTGTCAGAGACGGGGGCAGCTACTTTCTCTTAGCTCTTACATTCCACCGTATCTCACATCAGCCTTGTTATTTAGCGCCAGATCTGCTTGTTTTCCAGGAGATATTTTTTATATATGTATAAGCATCATGTCTCCACCTCCAAAAATGCAACGAGACATTGAACACTATGGCTCCGATTTTATCTAGTGAGAAAAAGACAGGATCCTGAAAAACGTTTCATTTACTAGACCAGCGCATTCATCCACTACAGCCCAATCTCCACTTCAGTCAGCAAGCCAATCAGACTGCAGCAAATTGATCCAATCAGAGCATGCTGCTGTTAACTGAGTGGGAGTGAGAGAGACAGTGACAGTAAGAGAGAGAGCGAGAGAAGGAGATGGAGGGAGAGAGAGAACGGCAGTGCATTCACAAGCAAACTGATGTAACACGTAAAAGACTAAAAAAGCTTGTGTACTGTACTAATTTATTTTAGTCTTCAATTTGTCTATTGCCACTTCTTTGCTCTGTTCATTTCCGAAAAATTACACGGAATGTACATTTGGTTTATAATAAACCGTTAACCATAATGACAAACTTAAACAGTAGCAAGGTCATCCTACCTGGTTACCCCTGAGCATTCTGACTCCTGTTAATCTAAAAATAGCAGCAGTCTTACTGGACAGAATTAATCACCTCTATCCTGTCCTGTCCATAAACATGAACTAATGCATACAAGCACTCACACAGTGTTACAGTGAAAATGTCAAAATGCTGTCTGTAGCCGGTCTGAGCTGTACGGCCGCTGAATCTGGATGGTGTACGTTTCAACCAGTCTTCCACCCCCACCACCACCCCACCCCTCAACCACAAGCTCCATCACCCGCCTTGGGCAAAGCTGTCTCCTGCGTTCAGAATCAACGCCTCAGCTTAGCGTGTGCGGCGTCAGACTCGACGCAGGCATGACAGACGTTCCAGTGATGCATGACATTGTAATACTTAACCCGCGCCTAATCGTGAGAACAATTTGCACTGTAAAGAACTAACCGCCCAGTGTTAATGTCTTGTTTTGATTCGATTATAAATCAGATGAACACATTAACAAAACATGTGATCGTCACGCATAGATTTCAGACTCAACCAATAACGACCCAGCTTTTGAGTGTTTGAGTTAATGCTTCCTGGCATTTGAGAGAAGCAGGCAATTGTAATGACAGTATTTGCTAGACTCTAATGTATCAGGTGCTGCTCCAAGGACAACCAGAGCAAGTATTCATTTTGTCTGCATAGGCTCAAAACTCTTACAATGATATATAAAAGGAAAGGACATTTATCTAGTCCAATCTGTATACATGATTGATGCATCTGTAAACGCTGTTTCTGGACCAGCACAACTAGAGCATTCAAACAGAGCATTCAAACATGAGTGCCTTTCACAGGACGCTGTGCACGGAAATATTGACAGAACTGCTCAAATGTCACCTTGCATGGGTTATGTTTTATCAGAGATGTTTTAAAGGTACCTACTACACATTGTGCACGCGAAAGCTTGGGCAAATTGCAAGACAACTAGGCGGCCTTCAAAACAAATCATTTTCTGCATTCCATTAATAGCAATACGGCAGAGACGGTTGGCCTTCTGGAAGGTTCTCTCATCTCCGTACAGCAACTGGAGCAAAATCATTCCACAGGGATGAACAAGAACGGCCGTGTGTCCTCCCTTTTAGTTATGTCAATATATGATTAATATTGATATTAATAGTAATTATTTGAACTCAATTGACACTGTTTGTGGCCCAGGTAACAATATGCTAACCAATGTTTCTATGTCACATTGCGTCGTTTTAAAATCCTACACATCACGTTGCACAATAAAGGTTTTGGAACAGTTCGGAAACTAAACAAAAACGTGCCAAACACAGGAATGAACCCAGCCATTCTTAGCGCCACCCATCACATGACTTATGCTATCCACCAAGGTAACCGTGCCCATTGTCGCCTCTAATGGTCGTCCACGTAATCCACGTATACAGTGAGTATTGTGTTTTTTTAGGTGTGCCATCCTGGGAACACAGGACCCAGGCAGTATCTGTACTGCACCCACCTCTCTCTCAATGAATGAATAAAATATGAAGTGCACAAATACAATAACAAAACTGATTAAGAGGATAAGTGAGGAGACAGCGGTATAGGAATTCAGAGGGAATCAGATCTCCCACAGCCTGTAATGTGGTGAGAAGAGACTATGAAATGAATAGCGAAAAAAAACCTAATTCAGGAATTGCTTTCAGTACGGCGAAGACGGAAAAACAACGCTCCAGGAAGCCGGGCATGGATGCCCACCCAGATAATTCATACACAACTTCTGAAGTCTACGTTTGAGGGCATATTTTATTAGAAAAAAAGCAATAATATCTACAAGGAATTTGAAGCCTCGTCCATTTACGGAATTTAACACCACATTTTTTCAGAATCCTACCAGCAAAACTTGAGCTAATTTACCCATCAATTAACTCACAGCTCCAGACGATCCTCCGAGGAATTGAATCAATAATTAGGATCAATACCATACCTCAGTTAGCCATGAAATTCTGAGTTTACAAAGCTATTTGTTTTCCGATGACACGGGGCAGATACTGGCCCATGACATATAGTACACAATATTAATGGACCCATTTTGCCTTGACAGCGACACTTAGACCTAGATCCATGAGTGTATTATAAACTGTGTGAAATACGACATTATCTAAATTGGGACAGTAAAACAATTACAAAATGCAATTGAACCGCTACCGTTGAACAAGCTAGTTAAGCTACCAATTCAGTTTCTCATAGCGAGTGACGTCACTGACTGAAATGCTACTAGCATTTACCGCTAACTTAGCTAACCATATAACACCAGCTACAGTCGCATGAGGGAACGTTCCGTGACGAAGTCACTGATGATTGAGCTGAGTCAGAGCACATCTAGAAATCTAAATCTGCTACTGACACACGCTCAGTCACCAGAGCAAGTAGCTGACGGGAGCCGGCACAACATGGGGCCTAGCTGCCTAGTGGTTGACCAAACACGGTTGCAATAGCGTGACACGCTTCCATACATCTCACAAGGCCTGCGGTACTTCACTGTCAGACTAGTATGCTTACTCTTCCCCCGCCAGACTGGAAATTAGGCTAACACTCAAGACACGCTAAGAGCCTTATCCAATTTGACGCTTCTAAACCATGAGCCAACCCGTCCTCTTGGAACAATGTGGACGAGCAACAGTGGCAGGTTGGAAATAGAGAGCTTAGTTGCTGCGTTATCATTACATTGCAAATCAGAGTCGCCAGGAACATAAAACACACAGACGTCAGACGATATCAAGTTTACTCTACACGTAATTATTCACAACGGTGCATCGTTAACTTCATTAGCAGACGTCTGATTACTTCCCATGATAACTTCACAGTGGTAACAGAGTGCTAACAGGCCAGCTTTATGTAATGACTCAGCCGGAACAGTGGGATGCACCCCGGGATTTTGACAGCTACTTCACTTCACAGCATTCAGACAAATCTACATGGCAGGTGTGACAGCATAATTAGGCCCCAGCCGACTCAGTGGAGATCAGAAGCTGCTGCATGCTCTATACCTGTACAGACAGACATGCAGGCCAGAGACAGACAAGTAGACAGACGAATATATACAGAAACTGACAGACTGACAGAGAGACAGACAGACAGTCTTATTCGTTCCCAAGCTTTCTGAATATCCACGGTGTCAGTTGATGTCCTGCTGTCAATACTGTAGCTGGGAGGCATTGCAGATTTACCATGACTCTATCCATAACTAAGACGTAAATTGGTTAATTGGATTATTAGAAAGATGATGTATAGGTAATACTACAGAGCACCACCATACTTCCTACACTTTCAAGAGGAATATCAGTGTGAGATCCTAAGTCCATTAGGTAGAAACTAGTGTTCAATTTCATCCCACATTTTCCAGTGACTACGTTCCCCTGCTTGAGGACACTCTGAAAGTGAAACCGAAGAACCGAAGGTCCATGTTTACAGAAGATTGGAGTTGGCAAGATAGCAAACCTCTTGGTAAACTAGATACAGACTCCAGTACTGTTAAGAAGACAAAGGCTTATTTAGGGGTCAGCAAGTTCACAAATGAACAAGAGGGCATCTTTATTGGAGATCCGCAATTACAGTTGGCTTTTGGCAAATACTGTCCGGATCTCAAGGTCAGACATTTACTAAATAATGCCCATCTATTTCTCTCCTTCTGCACATACCTCTCTCCTTGTACCTCTCCCTTCATCAATATTACACACACACTCTTTAATCTGGTACCCTCTGAATCTCCAGGGGCAGTTAACTGCTGGTCAGTCACGCTGATGTGAGCGTCAGTCAGAAAGACACCATAAATATCGGATGGAGCTGGATGAGGAAACAGAGAGCTGGTGAAACTGGTGAACCCCAACTATTGGCAAATCAGCCACCAGGTTCCGAATCAACCCTGAAAAACATGACTTTCATTTCATATGTTACAATTTTATTCTTTTTTTTCATCGACTATGCCTTACGTTCGACAGTGGCAGAGTGGCAGATTGGCAGACCTAATAAGACCTAATAATATGATAAAATATACATCACACTTGCATTTAGGTCAGAACTTTTAAACTTTTGTCTTACTAAAGTTAAGTATAAAAACTAGTGTGACAGCATAATGTGAGACATATTTTTTTGTAATCAAACACTATGTTTATACTAGATTTTAAAGTTGTGAGATCTGACGGTCTTGATCATTCTGGGATTTTTTTTCACACTATTTGCAGATGTCTGACAAAATGGCAGGTTGTTTGAGAAGATCCACAGATAAACAAATGGAAACTCTACAGCCCACACATGTGTGAAAAAAGGTGTCAAGTATTTAAATCAATATAATCAAAACGTTACACTCCTGTAACGTGCTACTTTACAGAAACACTACCATGATCAAACCCAGGACAAGTAAAGAGCCAATGTCCACATGCCAGAGCTTGAGCACTCACCACTAAAGATCAGTTTTTATAGCCTGTCTATTTCTGTTTGCACTCTAATGAGAATCTTGGCATTGGTTCACGATAATGAAATATGAATGGAGATAGAGCACGTCAAACACTGTAGTTACAAACCAATGTCTTCAAAAAGGTTTCACTGCTATGACCTGCTCAGTCCAGGATGAACTTCATGTATGCACCTCGGATTATCGGGTTTCAGCCCAGAGCCAATGGTTCTTTATCTGCGTGGTGTCATTGAGAGGTCACGAAGCGATAAAGAGAGCTGTAGACGACGCGGTAGAACTGCAACGGTTAAAACTGCCTGCTGGAACTTCTACATGGACATGGCTAAACAGAGAGCTTCACATATAATGAGAATTCAATTACTGTTATCGGCTGGGTGCCATGACCACTAGCAAAAGAAGAAATCAGTCAAACTGATATGGTTCTGGTCCGGGTGGACCTTCACAGTCAAACTGATATGGTTCTGGGCCGGGTGGACCTTCACAGTCAACTGATATGGTTCTGGTACGGGTGGACCTTCACAGTCAAACTGATATGGTTCTGGGCCGGGTGGACCTTCACAGTCAACTGATATGGTTCTGGTCCGGGTGGACCTTCACAGTCAACTGATATGGCTCTGGTCCGGGTGGACCTTCACAGTCAAACTGATATGGCTCTGGGCCGGGTGGACCTTCACAGTCAAACTGATATGGTTCTGGGCCGGGTGGACCTTCACAGTCAACTGATATGGTTCTGGTCCGGGTGGACCTTCACAGTCAAACTGATTTGGCTCTGGTCCGGGTGGACCTTCACAGTCAACTGATATGGCTCTGGTCCAGGTGGACCTTCACAGTCAAACTGATATGGCTCTGGGCCGGGTGGACCTTCACAGTCAAACTGATATGGCTCTGGTCTGGGTGGACCTTCACAGTCAAACTGATATGTTTCTGGTTCGGGTGGACCTTCACAGTCAAACTGATATGGCTCTGGTCCAGGTGGACCTTCACATTGGACCTTCACAGTCAACTGATATTGCTCTGGGCCAGGTGGACCTTCACAGTCACTTGCTCTTGGGGATTCCTGGACCTCATATACACTTTTGGTGCAAAAGTTGTGTTCGGTTGCGGTTCTTACAATCTTTGCAGTCAGCTGAGCAAGCAAGGGTTAGAGATCTGAGGCACTTAGAAATCGTCTTTATCCCTTAAGCACTTCAGAGCAGCTACATTTATCAGCAATTCCCCAACACCCACTTCTCGTGTGAATACATTATCTCAAATACAAAAGGTTTGGGCGAAGGCTGACGTTGCAGTTAGTATTTCAGCAGTATGGTTAAATGTAGAGACTTAAAAAAAATGCTATTCTGTTAGTCTGACCCAAGCGCATCTTTATTCGTGGACATGTTTTCTCGCCTCC
Organism: Dallia pectoralis; assembly: GCA_029465975.1. Classification (NCBI taxonomy): domain Eukaryota; kingdom Metazoa; phylum Chordata; class Actinopteri; order Esociformes; family Umbridae; genus Dallia; species Dallia pectoralis. Next base: position 13,586,075 of record CM055750.1, read on the forward strand.
ACGTTGACAGCTGAATCAATGTGCTCCATCTGACAGGCGATGACCCTTTACCACAAATACCACAAAATATCACTTCAGTTCATTACGGAAGCACCATTACCACGCTGTCACACGGTACTATAAATCTCACGACACATTTGTTGCCAAGAAAGGAAGTCAATATTGCACCATTCTGCAAGTTAAACAGTCGCACGGGTGCTCTAATGAAAGTCCAGCCGCTTTGCACCTTGTGTAAATTAAGAGTGGCAAGGTGTTCACTCTCAAAGCCACATGATATTTGCATGGAGCTAAGTGCTCCGAACGAACAGAGGAACGACTACATGCAGTGTAGCTGAGTCGCTAACTGGACATGACACATAAATTGAGATGAGTTGGACCACTGGTGTAGTGGGCACTCTCTCATTACCAATAGCACTTCACTAATCCAGATCAACTTTGCACGTGCCAAAAGGTGTCGGTATGAGATCCAGGAGGAATGCTCATTTTTTTTGGAGCCTTTTGGAAAACATACAACCAGCATCCCTTACTGGTTTGGTGAAAATTGTCCACCCGCCCATCAACATTAGAGGGGCCAAACACAGGACCTTAAACCTTCAGTTGTGTTTCCCATTTGAGTTCAGTAAATCTGTCCACCATTTCCAGTATCATCACCACCTTTTTGAAGGCGGCATAACAGGTGTTTTTGTCGTTAAACCTATAGATGCAGATAAAGTATTTACTTCAATTCATGTAAGTTGTCCACTGGAGGCCAATCAGATTGATTGACAGGAATGAAGAGGCCCACCAATCAAAAGGGGAATATGTTGTAACTGTATAAGCTTTCTGAAATGACACCACTGAAAATAAAAGCTATGTGTGATTGCAAACTTATTTAATGTTCTGGTTTTTAGAGAGAGTAGAACCCAGCTGATACGGAACACTATCCAGTAGATACCAGCTAACCGATGTTGTGGCTATGGGGTTCAAAAAGGGTTCTTAGACTTTCCATATGAGAAAATCCTTAAAGTATCCCCGTTTGTTTCCATGTGGAACCTCTTCAGTTAGGGATTTTGCCTGAAACCCTAAAATATTATTGAATGGGTCCTCTCATGGGGGAGTGTAGTTTAATTCAAGGCCTGTGTGATAGAAATAAATAAACTTAAACTGCACAGAATAGCAGATGATACAGTGCATAACATACCTTGAAGAAGAGTTGTGAAAAATAATTCCAAAGCCGAGTAAAATATCCGTTAATGCATTCGGCATATATGGCATATATGAAAACAGCACAATGTTGGTGAAACCTCCGTGAAAAATGCTCACGAACACACACGAGAAAATATCCAACGGTCGTCAAAACGTTGAGATAACATTGAGCTAACTCATAATGCATGGATTCATTCTAACGTACGTACGTGTGTGTGCGTGTGTGTCCTCTGTGACTTATTCCCAACCGCGGAATAAAACCAATATCCGTCCGGTTCGATACGCCACACAGGCGGAATATGGACCCTGGAACCAAATCATGCGCTATTATAATAATTAGGTCTCAGCTCGGTATAATGCGGCCAACCTGTCTATCTGTCGGCGTCCAGAGCGCCTGTCGAACAGCCCTGCGGACCGCGCACACCAGCGGTATCTCTGTCTGCGCTCTGTTCTCCACCGCGCACACCAGCGGTATCTCTGTCTGCGCTCTGTTCTCCACCGCGCACACCAGCGGTATCTCTGTCTGCGCTCTGTTCTCCACCGCGCACACCAGCGGTATCTCTGTCTGCGCTCTGTTCTCCACCGCGCACACCAGCGGTATCTCTGTCTGCGCTCTGTTCTCCACCGCGCACACCAGCGGTATCTCTGTCTGCGCTCTGTTCTCCACCGCGCACACCAGCGGTATCTCTGTCTGCGCTCTGTTCTCCACCGCGCACACCAGCGGTATCTCTGTCTGCGCTCTGTTCTCCACCGCGCACACCAGCGGTATCTCTGTCTGCGCTCTGTTCTCCACCGCGCACACCAGCGGTATCTCTGTCTGCGCTCTGTTCTCCACCGCGCACACCTGCGGTATCTCTGTCTGCGCTCTGTTCTCCACCGCGCACACCAGCGGTATCTCTGTCTGCGCTCTGTTCTCCACCGCGCACACCTGCGGTATCTGCGCTCTGCACAGGCGGACCGTACACTGCCTACTGCATTTAAAGAGACAGAAAAAAAGAAGATCACCAAGGGAGCAGTGACTGTGCATTTCACTTTGCGTTGAGCAATTGCTGTATTTTTTTATTGCATGTGTCGTCTAATATTGCTGCTGCAGTTGGATATTAGATGATTCCTAGTCTAAGATGCGGATTTGATTTGATATTTGGGGTCCTGGTACTCAGTTATGTTCATCGGTCAATGATGTTGCAATAGAAGGCTGTGATAGGATCAGGAAAGGTGGAGGAGATCTATGCAACATCAACCCTTGCAGTACTCAACCACTAAATGCTACTGTTCCTCAGACTTTTTGAGCCATTAAAGATTGATGTATCTATTGCAGAAAATGCACATTTAAATGTGGCAGAGAGATACTCCCCCAGCTGCTTCTGCAGATGCAGATATATGTCTGAACCCCTGGTCTATTTTATGTCCTCTGAGATGGTTGTTTAAGGGAATATGTTGTATGGAATTAGGTCATCCCCTACATTATCTAACTGCAATACAACTGTTCCGTTTACTTTCATGCCAGTTATTGATTATGGCAATATTCTGTATATAAATGCTTCTATACGGTTATAAAACATCTTAATACATTATCCACATCTTTGTTAACTGTATCAGAAAGGCTGGTCCTCTTTGAGGTCAGATATATGCATTTCACTCGTTTTAAAGCACTCTCACTATTTTCTGTAAAAAAAACTCTCTTTGAATGATCCTATAGCTCGCTCTCTTCTTGTTGTCACTTTCTCAAAACATTTTGGTGAAGAAATATTTTTAAAAAGTCTCCCAGGGTGTTAGCTGTGAGAAGAATCAGTCAGAAATGTCTCCCACGGTGCCTGGTATAGGTTCCCATGCAACATATGACATATCATTTCTTTAATCTCTGATGCAAATGTGTCATCAAGCTTGTTCATCTAAATAAAACTATCGTGGTGTGAAAAACATATTACCCTTTCATCTGTTCGTGTCTATATACAGTATTATATGTACACTCTAAAATCCAATGTATTTGGCATTCTTTGTACTTACCTAAGGTTGGGTTATACCAAAACATCCAGTGCCTCAGTTTTAGTAAGTATTGGACAGTGAAGAAGTTTTGTTCTTTATTTTCCAAAATGACTTGAATCAAACTGTTACTATGAGTTTAACGAATTGATACCCAGCTTTTATTTGAGGGTTTACTGCAGTTCACAGCAGCTTAAGAATCCTGCTAGCCTAATTAAAGCCAATGGTAAAGTGGCCAGGAGAAAACAGGTCTCTCCATTACCCAGAAGGGCTGTTTAACCTGATCCTCACTGCTTTTTTATCTCTGTTTAAATCTATAAGCGGTGACTAAGATATCCTCCGGCATTGCAGTGGGCAAGAGCAGATACATGACCATGACGATTTAATTCCTCTCTAAGAAACGACTGCACAATGATCAAAGTTTAGCATTTTTCCCTGCGAATAATAACTCAGTCAATGCAGTCCATGCCAAAGAAACATCTATATTCCTTTATTCACTCACTCACACAAAGATAAACACAAAAACATATGTCATAGACACAAACACAAAAAATAACACGCACATATTAAGGAATTTGAACATTGCTCAGGCTAAGCAGACTTTATGCAAATGAGTAATCCACAAAACATGAATATGCAAACAAATTGCTTGTGTAATCATGGCTGTTAGTTAATCAGAGCTGAATAATGACAAATTCAATGTAAATTCCACGCTCCAAAAATTGCTTTAACATTTGAACTTAGTCGTGGAAATCGCACTTCCCTAATGCAAATTTCATGTAAACGGCACATTGAAATGGCATGACATTTTGATAATTGATCTTAAGGACCAATCTATTTCACAGCACATCAACAGTCAATAAATTGCTCTTGTCCGCTCATCCATTTACAAGAAGCAGCCAATCGGCTGACTGCTTCCACTATGCAGGGCCGGCCCTGACCAATATGGTGCCCTAGGAAATAGTTCAGCTGATGCTACACACTGGCTAGCAACGTAGCCAATTTGTATTTGTATTTTTTTACTGGTTCGGCGCCTCCTATGGATGAACTAGCATTTTCCTAAGCCGCCCATATGGGGGGCGTCCTTGTAGCTATGTAACAGACATGACAGTACCACCATGTAACAGACATGACAGTAACAGACATGACAGTACCACCATGTAACAGACATGACCGTACACATACCAAGCAGATGCCGCATCTCTCAGTATGCACCGGGACAATGGATTCTCACGGCACTGCGTCCCCAAGCACTGTCACATACGATTAATATTGTCTAGCACCATGGTAACCTGGGAAACTGTGATCACACTAACGTAGGCATGACCTGACCGCTGATGCTGAAACAGGAAGTAGTCCAAAACCGGTTCTCAACAACCGGATGGCAAAAGTCTATGTGACTCTCGAAGAAAAAGAATGCACATAGTTTTGCATTTATGTTCATTCTTATTCAAAATGCCGGAGGTGATGTTTCTTATTTTGTTGTTGTCAACTACACACAACAAATACTGTAAAGCTGTGTGGTAAATAAATGCCATACTTCCTTATGACGTCATAACGTCAACTAATCTTTGTTTGTTGGGCAACAAGGTTAGTAAAGATTATAGCTCATCAGTGTATAGATACCTAACATAATGATTTTATTATCACACACACAGACATAACAGAGAGAAAGCCACACATTTCCTTATACCCCTACTCATACCTTATCTTTGTTGTCTAAACACCACATAACTACATTCACTATTTACCATTTGACCTCTCTAGGTTCTATCTTCAAGTTCTATAGAAATCTCTTTCATAGACCACTTTTACCTCTCACTCCATTTTCGGTACTTTTCTCAGTTCAGTAGTTATTGCATTCTGACTACAACAGTGGAAAATAACGATCACAGTGGATGCCACTTCACACTGTTTTAACAGTGTTTAATGGAAGCCGGGGGAGCCAGATAGTGACAGAGATATAGCACATACGGTAGAATGTAGTGCCAGTGAAGGCATACCAAGTGGATTTAATCTAATACAGTATGTGCTTTTTACCTTTTAAAATAATAAGCACACACGATGTGATCAGATTAGGGATTATTTACCACGATGATCTAAGAAGTGCAATCTTCTAATGGATTCCAGGAGGCCAAGGATTTAACAATAATAGTAATAATATTATTTGTGAGCTTCAATTTAAGACAGTAATTGCCTGTCTTTAATCCCTTTGCGACTTCTCTGATCCGAGAGAATTTAACAGCCACAGATGTGCAAAACGAGATGACAGTACTTACAGTCACAATACAGTTCATACAATATAATAAACGAATGTAGAGTAAATGTCATGTGCATATCAGGGGATTATAAGACCATGGAAAACAATATCCATCCAAAGTCAACTCATACTTTGTTTGACATTGACTGTTTGACATTTGACATTTTGTTCGTTCGTATACGTTTTAAAATGTGTTTTAAATGTTGCAGCTAGGAACAAATTCCTTGTGTGTATAGAACAGACGAGGCAAAATAAACCTGATTGTGGTTCTGATTCTGTTTTGTAATACCAGGCAATGCATATTGCACAGTGAAATAAAAATGAAGCCGAAATGTGCAATTTTGGGACAATGTCCGATTTAACGGATATTGCGCATGAAAGATCCCAACCTTTCTCATTCTCCACAATGACCATGGCTCTAGTTGGTTCCAGCTGATAATCAATCAAGTTCAATCAATCTCCCTGGAAAAAAATGACATCAGCCGTTCTAACAAAGTGCCGCAGTTGTCACAGTGCTTTATGTAACCATGTCATATTGATTTAGTTGGATAATATGTATTGGTTAGCCTGCCGGGGTTATTCATTGGAAACTGCTGTGGAGCAGCTCGCTTTCAATCAGGTCTAACCAGATGATGTGGCTCTATTGGTGGGTCGGTCACACAATGTTGAATTGGTGGCAAAAACGTATCACCCCACAAGCTGACCGGGAGCACCCCACAAGCTGACCGGGAGCACCCCACAAGCTGACCGGGAGCACCCCACAAGCTGACCGGGAGCATCCCACAAGCTGACCGGGAGCACCCCACAAGCTGACCGGGAGCACCTCACAAGCTGACCGGGAGCACCCCACAAGCTGACCGGGAGCAACCACACATGCTGACCGGGAGCACCCCACAAGCTGACCGGGAGCATCCCACAAGCTGACCGGGAGCACCCCACAAGCTGACCGAGCACCCACAAGCTGACCGGAAGCAACCACACATGCTGACCGGGAGCACCCCACAAGCTGACCGAGCACCCCACAAGCTGACCGGGAGCATCCCACAAGCTGACCGGGAGCACCCCACAAGCTGACCGGGAGCACCCCACAAGCTGACCGGGAGCATCCCACAAGCTGACCGGGAGCACCCCACAAGCTGACCGGGAGCACCTCACAAGCTGACCGGGAGCACCCCACAAGCTGACCGGGAGCAACCACACATGCTGACCGGGAGCACCCCACAAGCTGACCGGGAGCATCCCACAAGCTGACCGCGAGCACCCCACAAGCTGACCGGGAGCACCTCACAAGCTGACCGGAGCACCCCACAAGCTGACCGGAAGCAACCACACATGCTGACCGGGAGCACCCCACAAGCTGACCGGGAGCACCCCACAAGCTGACCGGGAGCACCCCACAAGCTGACCGGGAGCACCCCACAAGCTGACCGGGAGCACCCCACAATCCGACCGGGAGCACCAGACTTGCTCTCTCGCAGTCATTGCACCATTTTCAAATTCTCCTTTGTTAAATTCGCTCTGGATTTTACTCATTTCTCCTGCATCCAACACATTGATTACGAGAACAGATTGTTCACTTATCATCTAATTTACCCAGATACTTTGACAGGTGCAGGAAGATGTTCATTGTTCTACTGTTCACCAGTGAGTTGTCATAATGTTTTGTGAATATTGTATTGTGGTTCTGTACCCATGCAGAGAGCAGTGTCAAAGTGAGCTTAATCACAATCGTTTAACTGCTCTATGGCAGCGACATGGAAACCCCAGATACAGTGCTGCTACCAGGGGAAGGTTTGCTGTTATTTTTACCATGTCTTGTTTGGATTCAGATGGTAAAATAATGATGCTTAATATTCCACAGTGGATGTGCTCAGAATGGCAACTCTATTTATAGTGCATTACTTGTGACTGGGCCCGTTGGTTCTGCTTAATGCAGATCTCACACACTTCAACTGTACAAGAATAAAAGGTCTATACAGGAAATAATTATAATCATTATCAAGTTGTTGCCAATTGTTGTTTCTCCCAAAAGTTCTATTGTATTTGTTATTACTGTTAACGTTAACAAATTACACAGTAAACATGCACTCATTAATTACATTATAAAGCACTCATCAGATACATTATAAAGCACTGATCAGATACATTATAAAGCACTCATCAGTTACATTATAAAGCACTCATCAGTTACATTATAAAGCACTCATCAGTTACATTATAAAGCACTCATCAGTTACATTATAAAGCACTCATCAGTTACATTATAAAGCACTCATCAGTTACATTATAAAGCACTCATCAGTTACATTATAAAGCACTCATCAGATACATTATAAAGCACTCATCAGTTACATTATAAAGCACTCATCAGTTACATTATAAAGCACTCATCAGTTACATTATAAAGCACTGATCAGATACATTATAAAGCACTCAACAGTTAAATTATAAAGCACTCATCAGATACATTATAAAGCACTCTTCAGTTACATTATAAAGCACTCATCAGATACATTATAAAGCACTCTTCAGTTACATTATAAAGCACTCATCAGATACATTATAAAGCACTCTTCAGATACATTATAAAGCACTCATCAGTTACATTATAAAGCACTCATCAGTTACATTATAAAGCACTGATCAGATACATTATAAAGCACTCATCAGTTACATTATAAAGCACTCATCAGTTACATTATAAAGCACTCATCAGATACATTATAAAGCACTCATCAGATACATTATAAAGCACTCTTCAGATACATTATAAAGCACTCATCAGTTACATTATAAAGCACTCATCAGTTACATTATAAAGCACTCTTCGGTTACATTATAAAGCACTCATTAGTTACCTTATAAAGCACTCATCAGTTACTTTATAAAGAACTCATCAGTTACATTATAAAGCACTCATTAATTACATTATAAAGCACTCATTAGTTACATTATAAAGCACTCTTCAGTTACATTATAAAGCACTCATTAGTTACATTGTACAACATTATCCACAGCACTGCAAAGAGGAAGTCTATTTTTGTCCTTTTGGTTGCACAACATTCTCGTTAGTGCAATGCCAGTTCCCAAAGGTCAAATGACACTGAAGCTGACAACCGTATGATTTTGTATTTTCCACAGCTGATTTAATGCAACTCTGAGAAAGAAACAAGGTTCAACAAATGCAACAAAAAAAACATCTTAGTAATCTACACACGGATGGAAAATCTACTGCAGTGCTAAATGCAAATCAATGTCAAACATAGGTTGCTTTTATGGGGATAGTAGTTATTTCTCTCATTCCGAGATATAAACCAACGGTCCAAAACAGTGGCCTCGTTCAGCAGGATAATTCGCCCTGTCGCTCTGCACACATTGTTTGGGAATTCAGGCGAATAACATTGATCATCTCTTAATTAGGAAATCTTATTAAGGTCTTGCTAGATTAGGTGGTAAGCGAATGACTAATCTTAGTAGTCAACGTGGATACAGGAGAAATGGCCAGGAATAAAGACCTGAGCAACGTTGACAAGAGACAAATTGTTATGGCCAGACAATTGATTCAGAGCATCTCTGAAACGACATGTAGCAGTGCTACAAGGTAATAATTCAATTGTTTCTTTTAAAATAAAAATCTGAATACATTAACCAGTACCTATCCATTCCACCAATATATTCTCATGGATGCCATACTAAACAGCAAAACCTGTGTGACACATTTCACAAATGTTCACTTTGTGTTTTTCTTTTTTCAAATGCACGTAGACATAAAATATTTCCTACTTGGCATTATGTACATTTACAGGTACACATTAAATGACACTATGAACTATGGACACAATTCCATTCATTGCTTGCCATTATAGGAAGACAAAACCACAAATAAAGGCATGAGCAAGATACAATATGTGTTCGGTTGCATTATATTTCTTCTCTTAGAGGGACCTTGTAGTTCTGAAGTTCAGGGGAAAATGCTCAGTCCTTGCAAGGTGGAAGGCCTTCATGTTTCGTCAAGTGCAATATATAACTTGGTTATCTAACTGTCCTTAGCACAACAGATGCATTAAAGCATGGCTATTACGTCAATTTAGTTACAATAAAGCAACCTGTTGATGCTAAACACTAATTAAAAGATAAATCCTATGACCAGGACGTGAACTAACAGTTGATCAAAGCACTTGACACTGAGTACTTCATTCTATGACTGGAAGACGAAGAGAAAGGCTGAACTGATATCGCATTCTACATTTATTAGACCTGGTGACGGCTGTTAGCATCAATAATTCACAAGGCTCTCTGAAAACTACGAAAAATAGACCCTGAATTATTAACTGGACATGCAAATTTAATTAGCATGGTCATGAATTAATAAAGAGATTATGCTAAGAGCTTGGCTATATTCCTTGGCTACAAATCTCTAGCTACAGAGCAAAGGTCAGTCATTGATTTTACTTGATGAAGTATTGATACCGAATAAAAAGCAGCAGAGTTGTAAGTGATTTAGTAAGCTTCATCATTCTCATTCAGAAACTGTCTGTCAGATACTCACTGAGGTTGTGCGAAGATCGCTGAGAAATTATAATTGTAGTGGGTGTCATGTTAGCCTTTAATCTCCCTGTCTTTGGTGTCCTGTTTGCTCTGTCTGACATTGAGTGTGAGGTTACGGTCGGTCGCCCTGTTTCCTGGCCGCTGTGGTGACTTTACAGTAGACCTCACTGATGCATATAGTCTCATTGGTATCGTTATCAAAGGGACAGAGTAAATCGCCTTGTCAACAGTATCCGATGTTCTAGATTACATCAAGATTAATCAGTATTGATCCATTAATGAGTGTCTCATGCATTCATCTGAGAAGTACTAGCTGTCTGATGTAGTCAGGCATGGTCTCTCAGCACCTCATTTCCCACATACCCATGCTGTATCCTAAGTTAAGGCAAAAGTAAGTTGAAAATGGTCAACGTAGAAAAATAACAATACCTATCAATAGGTTGGTGCTACCTAGAGAGCTTATAGCAGAATGTGTAGAATTGAACTAAATTTGGTTTTAAAAACCCTTGACCATCATGGCAAAATGTGCATTCTTAACTACAAACCTAACTAACTACTAACCACCATTACAGTTGAGAGGATATTTAAATGATAAGGAATACAGTGTACACATTCTTCAGGCAAGTGATAGTGATCACAAAGGGTGCAGTTAAACATACAGTTATTATTTGTGTACAAATACCAGAGACCCTGGGAAACAGCTACTGCACTCATTATTTCATATTGATTCTCATGGAACTGGGAACACGGCTCGTTGATTGTTGTACAGGGTAATACTGAGCTTTTGGATGTGGGGATGCTTTATCAACTGAAGAAACCTGTTGTTATTGCAATTTAACTAATTATATGCTAGGAACTCATAGTGCCTTTCTCGCCATTGATAATTAGTCAGAAGAAAGTACAAACAACCAATCCATGTATTTAATTAAAACGTCTATCAGTATTCAATCTGGCAGGGTGTCGCTACATCTGTATTGCCCACGGCTACACCACTGGCCTGATTATACACATCAGGCATTTCAGAAGCATTTGATTTGCACTCTGCAAACACAGAGTGCAAACAGACATTTAATACTATTCAATCTGGATTCTGGAAACATTGCAGACTGCACAACAGAAATTGTACGAAATCATTGTATAAATGCTGAATTTCCCTGGAAATTTATTAAAACAGATCCAGATCAGAAAAAATGGAAACCTGGCCCAGTTCAGGAACACCGTCAAAGATACCAAAAATTCTGGTGAGAAATATTTTGGACAGATGAGATGAGTCTTTGGGGAGGCAACATCCATTTGCCCATCAGGAAGTCAGGTAGGTTGCCAAAGCAACATAGAGACGGAGATAAATACATTTGAGTTCATATATAATAATAATCTAATGTTTATACTCCGTAATGTAGGAGGCAAGCCTCATCCAGGGTAGAATATGGAATTATCACCAGGGATTTCCGTCACTGAATTAACTACTCTCATTAAACCAGGAGCATATTGACAGACTATTTTAAAATTATCCCTGGATATCCCTTAACTTCTTAGCTACAAACAAGTTGTCTTGCATTTTTAAATAAGCCAATTGTTTATTCATACTTGGCTTTTTGATAAGCAAACCTAGCCAACTATGACAACAATTCATTATGCACATATGAATTTCAGAAGGCTTGATTCTACACTGCAATTCTGCAGCAAGTCTGTATAATCCACTTGGGTTAATTGAGCATTTTTGTACTCGCTTGTGATGTTCAAACTGAATAAATCAAGCCCAAAATAGGTTTCACCTGCAGGCAGTTAATGAGGGCAGAGATCAAAGCTTTCTGGGGGCTTTCTTCTAAAATAAATATATTGTCCTCAGATTCTTTTGTGGTGTAAATTCCTATGACTTTTCTGTGAATGCTGTTGTGTGTGTGTGTGTGTGTGTGTGTGTGTGTGTGTGTGTGTGTGTGTGTGTGTGTGTGTGTGTGTGCACAAATACATTGGGGAAACAGTGATTGTAGTTAAAACATTAAAGAAACGTTAATAAACTTCAAAATGTGAGGTAGCTACTGTGAAAAACTGTGCTTTAAATTGTTTGTTTCAAAATTTCTATCTAATATATTTACATGTATGCTATATATATATATATAACAATTAAATGTGCTTATTAATGTGCTTATTAAATAACAATTAAATGTGCTTAAATGTGCTTATTAAATGTGCTTATTAAATGTGCTTATTAAAAGATAATTTACACTCTTATTATCTTTTAGACAGTAAATATAGTAGATGTAGTTTTAGGAAACTGTATGAGTGATCAAGCACACTCTACCCCACACACGTCCCTTAATTACAATATTGTAATACACTGATCAGCCAAAACACGCTGGCCAAATTGTTTGTTGGCCTTCCCACTCTTTTCTATTCTGGTGAGAGACCGTTAATTCTGTAAAGGAAGTAGCATTGTATGAGGTGTTCAGTTTTTTAGCAATTTCCTGAAATTAACTTTAGTATATAGGTGTCTAGGACATTGTACTGTAAAAAACGAAAAGAAACACAAAAGTAAAGTCCTGTTTAATAAGAATAATTATCAGCTGTTGTATTCATCAACATGTCTCAAGAGTGTAATACTTTTAATTAATAATGAATTAATAATATTAGTTTCTTGCACATATTTATACCATTTACCCTTCACCGTTTGGAAATTCCTTTCAAATTGTAGAGTTGCTTAAACTATAGATTAAGTGGTCATAAACAGGTGGCCTCTGGGTAAGCTCACACTAATGTTATGAAAGACAGCAGGGTTTAAAAAATGTGTTGTTCGATTTTTAGCAGTTATTATGTTCACAATGCCAGCCTCCCGTTTGTCTGAAAATAGATGTGTGAAACCACAGAGAAACTGTTTGGCAAGAAAAGAACACCGCTGTGCTCATTAGGTTATAATGGAGATTAACCCTTAGAATACCCTGCCTGTGACGCAAGGTCGATCGTGAGCTTGAATTTGGTGAGCAGGGTTTCGGTTAAACATGAAACAGACTAATGAATAACTATTTTCCACGATCAAAAACAAAGATTTGGTGGCAGTTTCTGGCATGGCACCGTTGTAGGTTTAACTTAATCTAAACGGAACACTATAAGCTTAGCAGTTTGTAAAAAGCAACTTGTATTTGAATACATACTTTTCCACTTCAATCAAGCAATCCATTTTGAATGAATGATAAAGCATGTCATTCTCCCCAGCTTGTTGGTGTATTCAAGCTGTTACATTCACAATACATTAGTTATTAGTCATTTGTTCAGACCTACTCATGAACAAAGGTGCACCAGATTCTTGGGGAGGACCCGGAGCTGTGGCAAATACCATTGACTGAAGCTTTGGTTACTCTCATATTAAGATTCACATTGAACTTTATTGTTTGCCTGTAAATGTATTCCCCCCACTTCAACACACAGGTACTGCAGGAGTCTGCCAAGCCCTAGACGATCTCCACCACAGGCCAGTCTGTTTGGAGTAACCCTCTGCCTGTCTCTACACTCAAGCCGTTTAACCCCATAAGAAACTTTGGAGATTTGGTATTGAGCCTTGGGTGGCCCAGGGGTCTTGGCCGCTGCCTCTAATATGCAAATACTCTGCTGCCTCTAATGCACATACACGCCGCCACCTCTAATGCACATACACGCCGTCGCCTCTAATGCACATACACGCCGTCGCCTCTAATGCACATATACTCAGCTGCCTCTAATGCACATATATGCCGCCGCCTCTAATGCATATACACGCAGCTGCCTCTAATGCACATATACGCTGCTGCCTCTAATGCACATATACACCGCTGCCTCTAATGTACATACACGCAGCTGCCTCTAATGTACATACACGCAGCTGCCTCTAATGCACATATACAGCACTGCTGCAGGTTTCCATTTTGGCCTGCTTTATTCTAAAGCAAGACGATGCACAAAAGAAATTTACAGGTATAAATCTTTCTGAAGATTTTGGACAATATACGTGTGCTAACATGTTTTCTCAATCCAAATGCCTCTTCAATTTTACAAGAGTACCATTGTCTAAGAAGCTCACATGACCCAGACTGACCCATGTACACGGATACCCACCCCTGCCTTCCCATTCATTTAATGACAGCTAAGGTCTACGCCTATTGATCTAGCCGGCCCTGCAGCAGTCATTTTGTGACCGCAATACATTTCTGTCGTGGCGGGGGCAGGAAGGGGAAATCGATGACAGCATGCAGGCCCATGGTGGGTACAGACTCTGCTTACAGCCCCGGGCTCAGCAATACTCAAGTATGAGAGGCTGATTAAATAACTAAATCAATTAACCAAAGTCACGGCACTCATGCATTCACATTCAAGTGTCCCTGTGGAATTCCTGCAGTGTAAAAAATGTCTCAACTGAAAAATTCAAGTATATTTGTATTTAACTCAAAGTTTTGACTAATCAGAGATATATATGAAATATAAAACATTAGGTGGGTACATAACTGTAAGACTTTAGACACATTCATCTCGTCTTTGCGTATTCCAATGAACAAATTGGTTGTTTATATTTTTTACAGTTATGACTTGACTTTCTGTATGCGTAATAATAGGTGGATGTTAATACCTGAATATAATATTAGTGACAAATATAAACATGTATTTTCTAGATATGATGAACACAAGTAAATTACAAATCCCAGTAGCAACATTACATGTTACAAATAAGAATTAAGCTCTCAGTTTACCACTTTATTGACAACATACTCATATAACAAAATAAATAATGTTAAATACACCTCGCATATTTATTGCAGACATGACACAGGTTTTGCATGTTGAAATAATTTAGCTCAAGACTAGCAAATAAAAGATATAGGCACAAGTATTTGTGTTACACAGACACATTTGGTAATGGTAGAATTTGGTTGAGTTAAAACTTCCGCAACCATGAAAGCTATTAAAATGAAAATAAAAAAACACACAAGTTTTACAATTATTGCAGTTCCCCTGCAACAGGATTAATAAAAAAATCAGAAACCTGTACTGGCATTGTGCCTTTATAATAGGGCAATATGTAAAGAATACTTTGTATGAATGTAGAGTACATAAAAACAAGCAACGAAACGGCATCTTACTGATTAAATTACATCGTTTGACAAAGTCTATAGAATACAAATACAATGAACACCATAAGTGGACAGTGGCCATGTTTTGTTATTTTGGTTCTGTACTCGAGCACTTTAAGTTTTAAAGGACACAATGACAATCAAGTGCAGACTGTCATCTTAAAATCTTTTGATATTTTCAGATAAAGCGTTTAGATATGACAGCACCTGTTGTACATGGGTGCAACAAGTATTTAATTGGATTCACAGATGTGTTTCTCGCTAGGCAGGTTTATTAGTGTCGTTAGTAGATGCATGAGAGCTAATGATAAATAGTCTCGATTCTGATTGGCTTTGGAGGTTGTTGTTGGGGCGGGTGACAACTCGAGGAAGACCATGAGGAAGACAGCGGTGTTGATGCAAATGAAGCCTACCGTCATAAGGCTCAGAAATTAAAATAAATTAATCAGGAACATTGCAAACCCCATGGGCATGCCCAAATCAACAGTTAATTAATAACACAAAATAAACAAACACTGTACTCATTATTTATGTCAACAGACCTGGTATACCGAGGACAGACACCATAGCCAGAAGACAGGAGAATATTCTCTTTATAAACTTCTAAACGGTTCATCCGATATGTATTAAAATACCCTGAAATTGAAGCTGTCAGTCTGCACTTTAACATCCTTTCAAGTTCTAAGTGATGGGAGTACAAAACACAAATGGTCACTGCCCAATGAATTAGGGTGGTCACTGTTTATATTAAAGTGTATTTAACAAGAGACCGCAAAGTGACGTCTAAAGTGACTCAACTGCTAATATGTAAAAATCATGAATTAAGGTTGAATCGTTCATTATAAAAAACATCCATAGAGTAAGAAACGGCTCCACTGTAAGGTGCAATTCAGAGGGTTAGTTCTAAGTAAACAACTTAACAAATAATATCCATTGCCTAATAAGCAAAATTATATATTAATGATGTTTATAGCTCCTACAATGTTGTACACAAAAATAAAGACACACAACATGAATCCCAAGTAGAACAAATGCAATGCACTATGGGAACACAGCTCTAGTGGTACAGTGATGCCAAGTTCATCACCTGATTGAATTCTTAATCGAGAAGTCTGATTGATTAAAGTTATAGTTACATGTATTATGGTGTGATTCCCATAGTGTGTTGAGTGAAGTTACTAAATTAAAAAAAAAATCACTTTAAAAAATAAAAAGACCCCAAACTACGTTTTTAACCACTGTAATGTGGCTGTTCTCATGCCTGTTCTATGCATCCTGAATTTCCACAACCCCTGACTGTCTACCACTTTCCAGTTGTGATGGAAGTTTTGAATAGTTCGGTTTCTCCCAAGTTAATTCAAACAATTGAATCGAAAAAAAATCCACTGTTTCGAAACTCCTTAAACACCGCACGCTAGTGACACCTGCTGGTCAGATATGTGTAGTGCAACTGGATGACTCACAGGGAAAAAAACTGATGTAGTGGGCATTGCGTTTAGGCCTGAACACAGAACAGTAAATTGATAGGTCAGTAGTAAAGTTAATATTAATTATCTATTAAAGGAACATATCGGGAATGTTTAGTATACGATGTTCTTAAAGTTGCTGCAACACAAGTACAGAATTGTGATTGCGGTGAAAAACATTCACTCGAGCATATGTTTTCAGATAAGATATCTCCACATAGATGAGGCGTTATTGTAGTAGCACAGTTGGTGCTCACAAATTGTCCATTTCACTTTTTAAAAAACGTGTTCCCCTACAGTAGATATTGGTCTTTTTCATGCTCCCTCCTTGTTTTGACAATATCCAGGCCTCACTCAATATGACAGTTTTCATTCACATTCATCTCAAGGACTAGCCTAGGGTCTGTGGATTAACATATATATTGTGTGGATTAAAATACATATTTTAATGTGATCAAAATGATATATCTGCTCGCCATACTCATTATAATGTTGAGTTGTGTCCTCGAGACTGTCCAGTCCTCCCCAAACAGCACCTGCACTGATAAGCTAGACCAATAGACAGTTGGTCTGGGAGAGGGAAGTTACTATAAAGATCTTTGGAGATTCACACAGAGTTACATCCATGGTGTCTAGCGTGAGATCTGAATCACGTCATGAATGCACAGGCTTATAATTCCCTTTGTGGGTCCAGTCCTTCCCACTGTGACACAACATGTGGTTCAGTAAATTTCCTCTCCCAGACCAACTGTCTATTGTTCTAGCTTATCAGTGCAGGTGCTGTTTGGGGAGGACTGGACAGTCTCAAGGACAAAACTCAACATTTTAATGAGTATGGCAAGCAGATATATCATTTTGATCACATTAAAATATGTATATTAATCCACACAATATATATGTTAATCCACAGGTCATACCTCAGTATTGATCAAAACAGCACAACATAACGACGATTCGTTTGCTTTAAACTCCCAACTCTGTATTTGGGTCTTTTTTTTGTCGGAGCCGTGACAGAAAAATACATAATTTACTCTCCTATCAGAGGCTACTCTACCTCTCTACATGTAATGCACCTATAGTATATAAAATATATCATTTGAACAAATAGCATAGGCATTTTTCTATATTTCAACTTGCCTGATGGTCGTTAAGTCGGTTGTTAAGCCTTATTGAACTGAATATAAGGATCCGCCACAAGGTGTCGCTGTTGGTTCAAAGACTGTATTCGATCCATTTGGTGTGGGAAAAACTTTGTTTTTTGTTTTTGCATGGAAGTTTGCATGGAAGTGCACCCCTGACGTCTTGGGAGTTTAGCACCAACTAGGGAGTTGCTCGGAGAGATTACAGAAACTAAGGGTAAATTCACATTGAATAAAACCTTATGAAATTGTTTATAGGAGAGTGGTGAACCCGACTCCAGGTTCTGGTGTTTCTGCAGGATCCAACTGTATTGCAGGAGTCACAGCTGCTTTTATTCTCTGTGGGCACAAATAATCGATAAAAGATGACGTGAAAAGTCACGTACGTCGTCACAGTTCAACAGCTCCTGCCAGCGTAATGTGTTCGTGTGAATACTAGCATTAGTAATCTGCGTGTGTGTGTGTGTGTGTGTGTGTGTGTGTCAGAGCTTGTGTTCGGTTCAATGAAAGACACCTCACCTGCAGAAGTGAGCCCTTATTTCTGCAGATTTCATGCAGGGCTCCTAAAGGGATCCACACAATGGAGACCAGGGAGATTCCCCAACCCACCACCTCGGCCCACAGTGGGTATGTGTACGTGTTCCCGTAGCGAGCTGGAGTATATTGGACCATGCAGGAGATCAGTATGCACTGTAGAGAACGATAAGAATGGAGAACACCATCTCACAGAGAGCAGGTCCAGGCTTAATGGAGAACACCATCTCACAGAGAGCAGGTCCAGGCTTAATGGAGAACACCATCTCACAGTGAGCAGGTCCAGGCTTAATGGAGAACACCATCTCACAGAGAGCAGGTCCAGGCTTAATGGAGAACACCATCTCACAGAGAGCAGGTCCAGGCTTAATGGAGAATATACCATCTCACAGAGAGCAGGTCCAGGCTTAATGGAGAACTCAAACACCAAGTCCATGTTGCTTACTGCAGTGGGCTCGGCAGAATTCTAACGAACAGCAGTAGCTACGCTACACGTGCCGACATTCATTTGATTATTTTAAAGCGAGATGAAAGTATTGAAAAAGCCCCTACAGGCTTTATTATTGTATTAATGTGGTGATAAATGTAAGGTCGTGTGACCGGCGTCATAAATGTGTTGATAAGTAGGTCAGGAGGCAGCGGCAGATATGACGCTATTACTATCAGGACTTTGGCCAATGTAAAAAGTAAAACATTCCGACAATTAAAGAAACTCGTCCATACAGCGCTCTTCGTCAGGATCATTATGCTAACTAGCATCATCATCATCACGACATGACGAGTTCGCCACTCACCAGGACCAGCATAGGAGAGACCACCATCCAACAGGAACGGAAATAGATATTAGGAGCTTTTCCCAGCATCCTCTGAATCATGATGGTTAACCGCCGGGTTCCTGAATAAACACACAGCATTAAATATTTCTACTTTAAGAAATCGAATCTAATCTTTGTCTAATAAAAACAACTCCTTTAAGAAAAATGTCACACACCAAAAGTAAGACGTCACTAAATTCCTGTGAGACACGAGTCTATTAGAGACCATTCAATGTTACCACAAGGGCAGAGTATTACCGAAAACCAGGGTATTATTACTGGGTATTACCGAAAACCAGGGTATTATTACTGGGTATTACCGAAAACCAGGGTATTATTACTGGGTATTACCGAAAACCAGGGTATTATTACTGGGTATTACCGACAACCAGGGTATTATTACTGGGTATTACCGACAACCAGGGTATTATTACTGGGTATTACCGACAACCAGGGTATTATTACTGGGTATTACCGACAACCAGGGTATTATTACTGGGTATTACCGACAACCAGGGTATTATTACTGGGTATTACCGACAACCAGGGTATTATTACTGGGTATTACCGACAACCAGGGTATTATTACTGGGTATTACCGAAAACCCAGCAGACAGCAATGACCTCAAAAAAGGCCAGGAACATGAGTGACACCACAGCGGTGTAGTGGTCCATCAGCTGGAACACATAGATGCCCCCCTGAGAAGAAACAACCAGCACACGGTTACATGAGAGACACAGAGATCAGATGGTGACACTGTTGTCCCCCCGTGGATTGTAATAACATCTGACAGCATCCTCGTACCTTAGTTATGTGAGGAATGCCTAGTAGGAAGCCCGTCAGACAAACACACAGAACAATAATCTCATGTCTCTTCAGAACACGCAGGAACTTTGGTCCAAAGCCGTCCATTATGGATGTAACCGCCACCTCCACCATGGCAAACTGCCGGGCACAGAACAGAACATTAACACTGACATCTGCGTTTTAGACCGCGTCTTATCTGCTGTACAGTGGACGCGTAATGTATTTGTGTTGTAACCAACTTGTCATGCATTTTACACTGGTGTTTGCTCCTAACCTGGCTGTCAAGTCCCAAGCAGAGAAGCATGAAGAAGAACAGTGGAGCCCACACCTGTGGGAGAGGCATAGTGGAGAAGACCTCTGGATAGACCACAAACACCAAGCCGGGCCCTGAAGCACACAAACACTGAGATTACTGTAAATAAAAAACAATCACAAGACCTTCTGAAGGAAGTCCAACCGTTTACAAACACACAGCACTTTTTCCCCCTACTCAAAATACTTTCATAATTTAGTTAATCTGTATTATAATAAAGAAAAGCAAGGAGTTCTGTTTCACTTCTCACACGATCTTGAAAGTAACCACAGAGAAAGATCACATGCAATGTGCTGACAAACTTACCAGTGTTATAATGTAGTTGACAGTTGTCGTCTACCAATTATGTAGCATTCAAAGCCAGCATCTGAGATCATGTTTGACACTGAGCCAAACCAGAGCAATAGCTAAGCTGATCCTGGCATGGGAAATAATTACTTCCTCCAAATCATGTAATACCTACGTTAACATTAGGACTTTCTGTTCTTACACCTGATCTTAATATATATTGATGGCAGAAAAAAAATATGGGCGTATTAGACACACGTTTTAACTGTAACTTAACTGTACAATTATTGTAATTATTTTTACAGTTACAGTTCATTTAAGAAAATCCATCATTAGAAATAAGTTGTTTAAACCCTAGTATATTGATTTAATAAACAAAAAATACTAGTAAAGTGTATTTTGGAAAATTTCTGTTATTTTTTATTATGTAATTTTTTGTCTGCTTTATCATTGTCAAGAGTTCCGAATACTTTAACTGGCGTGGGTTATTTTTTATCTCAGCCGGAATACATCCCAGATACCTGCCAAACATTAATCTCAACGGTACTAAATAACAAGATTATTATGCCCTTCACAATGCCAGGGCGTTCTCTGAGACAACGACACATCTATTAGACATACAATATGTCAGTAATAGGACAAATATACATAGATAAACAACAATCAAAGAATACCATCAGGAAACACCTACCGTCTGTGGCAATATTGTCAACTGGGAGGTTGTGGATATGAGCCATGTAACCGATGGCTGAAAATATGACAAAGCCAGCCAAAATACTGGTGGCTGAGTTAGCCAGAGACACAATCAACGTGTCCCTGAGAGAAGACAAGAAAACAAACAGAGTCAGGCAGAGGATTTTCATGGTCAGGCAAACCACTAAGGAGAACTCCTGGCTCTGGGGACTTGAGCCGTGGGTGTTTTAAATGACAGCGTGTGGTGAGTAACTACAGAACGTCTTCACAGATGTTTGGCCCAATACACCCCAATAAGTGACCCCAACATGTAAAAAAACTTTTGGTTTGACCATTTTTATTCAAGTCATGACTGTCGGTAAACATAGATTGTTTTTACTGATTAAAAATAATATTTAGAATATGTTAGTTATCGGTTATTATTTTAAAACAACTTATTGTTTAGATCTGCAGCCAATTGAGGCCAAGACAAAAGCATATTGTGTTGGTGAAAGAGAATACGTGTCTTACCTCAAGATGTTATTGTTGAACTTGTTGTAACTGGCCATGGAGATCATAGAACCAAAACCAATTCCAATGGAGTTAAAGATCTGGGCAGCAGCGTTAACCCAAACCTGTGGTCAAACAGAGGTCAGATTATTAGAGGATCACAACTTTAATTTAAAACTGGAACACAAAAATATACTTCGGGTCAGTTTCCCAAGCACAGATTATGCCTAATGCTGGACTAAACATTTAAATTAAATATAAATCTTTTTAGTCCGGCGTTACACTTAATCTGAGTGAGGAAAACCAACCTTATTGGTCTTCTATCCTCTACTACAGAAAGTACAGTAAGACCTGAACTTCAAGCAGCTTGTTCCAGTTAGGTTTTAGGAAGTAGAGGATCCCATCTTTGGCACCAGGAAGCTGAACATTGTTGATGAGCAAGGCAATCAACATGAAGTACGGGAAGGTCACTGTAAAATAAACCACCTAAAGCACAGTGAGAAAAAGAGAATACTCAGTATAAGTTAAAAATACGAACCAATGTTCAATTATAACATATTCTGTGTTTTCTGAAAATATATCAAATCCTTCAGCGCCCACACCAATTCCAATCAATCATTTAGACGATGGAAATGGAAAACCAATTTGTTTCTATAATTATTCCCCACTAACAAGTCAGTGTAAGAGACCACAAAAAAGTTCAACACTTTTGGTCATCTAAACCAAACTTCACAAACACTAAACAATCTAGTGCTTTAAATAAAACTAGCTGTAAGTAAATGCTGCTGTGAGGAAAGAGAAATATCTCTGACCTTTCCCGTGGATTTGACACCTTTGAAGATGCACAGGTAAACAATGGCCCAGGCCAGGATAAGTAGGCCAAAGAGTTCCCAGCGTATTCCTCCTGCCTCCTCAATTCCATTCGTAATCTCCAGAAGTCTGTGACTGAGAGAGGAAGGACAGCTCAGAATAGAAAACCAAGCTAAATAAACGTTCATTTCTTACCATACTGTTATTATTCCAGAACACAAGACCCATAGCGCTTTACAGTAATCTCTCCTGCTCCCATTCACATTCGACTTTGGGTTTTAATTACTTTTCGCTCCACATGATTCCCTAAAACCTAAAAAAATCGTCTATGACACGTTGGCCAACCATGAGAATCGAGCCCCACCTTTGCCCAGGACTTGCCCTATCAATATGTTATTAAAAACATGACTCACTCAAAATACTGTTGGCTGGCTGACTGCAGGTGGGTGGCGTTGCCAGGGAAACCGGTGGAGCAGTTCCCCACGGCGTTCCAGGTGTTGTTGCAGGACTGCCAGGGCAGGTGGGCTTGGAACGAGTTGAAGAAGTAATAAAGGGCCCAGCTCATGAGGACATTGTAGTAGGTGCAGAGCACGAAGGAGATCACAACTGTGGCAATGCCCACACCTGTAGGGGGCGATAGAGAGAGCACACAGGACCAAGTCAGAGGGATTTACTACAGCACATACACTACCTGTCATCTGGTGCATTTCGTGTGTGCGACCCTCCAACTGAGGTGGACTTTATGTAGATCTGTGAAGATTGTCTCCCATGAACATGATCCTGTGGAGAACGTTATATTGGATAAATGTTCGGACTATATGGTACACTTAAAGAATTAAGTCACGAGCGGGTGCGGTATTTGGGTTATATGGCACAGGCTGGGAGTGGTTATTAGGGCTGGCACATCTCGCCTGGGCACGACACTTAGTGGATTATTGAAGATAAACCACAAGCCCCTGAGATTCCTTATTGCTATAATAAACAGAGGACCGAACATGACATCATACCCATAATATCACAGGCTCACATACCGCAGATTTTAAGAGTGTTTGAGGTTGCATGAAAGATGAAGAGCTGTTGTAGAAATGTGGCTCTTATTTGACATCCACTCTCCAGGAAGTACCAACTAAGTTTTATGCCACCAGAGAAATTTTTTAAGTTGGTATTTATCCGGCATAAGTGCTTATTTGCTTGTCAAAACACCATATAACAACAAACAAAATATAAATATATATATTTTTTAAATTATGTTGCTGTCAAAGTTATCTTCTCGAGATGTCTGAAAGAACTGTCATGCAGAAATTGAAGACAGAAAAAGGAGCGGAAACCACCTGCAAATGACGACCAGTTTTTATCAAATTTCATTTCCTTTATTTCACTTCCCTGAGGGACAGAAGGACAACCAGTGACTTGCCTGCTCAGCATCTGTCAGACATCTGGCAAAGTTCATGCTTTCAAATTTGTATAAGCAATGATTTCTTGTGCTTGCTGCCTTTTTACAAGCTAATAAACATTTACGATCTACCAATCAAAAATCTTTTGAATGACTACAACTTGCAGTACGTAGATACTAATAATAATACATAAGACATATTATGCCAAAGCTGCTTTGTTGTAGACAAATGTACTCTGTCAGACAGACTAAAACTTGAAAATCACTGAGCTCATCTTTAGTCTCTCACAAAACCGTTTTGAAAATGCAGATCACAAACCGGCAGTGGCTGAAATTACAGAGCTTCTACAATTGTGTAGCCATTGATATGATTCATGTAGATTAATGTACGTACTGGTTATGCTGACAAAAAATATCTCCCAAACCTACCAAAACATTATCATTTGCACATTTTCTCCTGCAATGCCATTACTGCAATCCTATTTTTCAAAGAAACTTTGTAAAACAACAATGTGTTTGTCACGGTTTGGTGGTAGCAGAGCTGAGGTACAAACACATTAACTTTAATTATAAAACTCACCAAAAAAATAAATAAACTGTAGGGTCATCTTCATGGTAATTCACACCCAGTATGGCAAAAGACTGCACTTAAAGAGGGTCCCTAATTAGAGACAACCCAGGGTAGCTGCCTCTAATTAGGGACAACACAAACTTAAGCATCGAGATGTCTTCTGATATGTAGAAATTAGCTTACATGAGTAACATCTGGGCGAGCAAGAAATACAGAAAAATTTATCTGTTGATTTTTGCTTCGTATAAAGAGGCAGCATGCTATTCTGCAAACCGGCTTGGGGCTTATTGCCACACAATAACAACTGTATAACGACTGTTCCCTACTGAAGGAACGCCACACAATAACAACTGTATAACGACTGTTCCCTACTGAAGGAACGCCACACAATAACAACTGTATAACGACTGTTCCCTACTGAAGGAACGCCACACAATAACAACTGTATAACGACTGTTCCCTACTGAAGGAACGCCACACAATAACAACTGTATAACGACTGTTCCCCACTGAAGGAACGCCACACAATAACAACTGTATAACGACTGTTCCCCACTGAAGGAACGCCACACAATAACAACTGTAACAACTGTTCCCCACTGAAGGAACGCCACACAATAACAACTGTTCCCCAGTGAACTGAACTGGACTGTTCCCTACTGAAGGAACGCCCACACGACTGTTCCCTACTGAAGGAACGCCACACAATAACAACTGTATAACGACTGTTCCCTACTGAAGGAACGCCACACAATAACAACTGTATAACGACTGTTCCCTACTGAAGGAACGCCACACAATGAACTGAACTGTTCCCCACTGAAGGAACGCCACACAATAACAACTGTAACAACTGTTCCCCACTGAAGGAACGCCACACAATAACAACTGTTCCCTACTGAAGGAACGCCACACAATAACAACTATAACGACTGTTCCCTACTGAAGGAACGCCACACAATAACAACTGTATAACGACTGTTCCCTACTGAAGGAACGCCACACAATAACAACTGTATAACGACTGTTCCCTACTGAAGGAACGCCACACAATAACAACTGTATAACGACTGTTCCCTACTGAAGGAACGCCACACAATAACAACTGTAACAACTGTTCCCTACTGAAGGAACGCCACACAATAACAACTGTAACAACGACTGTTCCCTACTGAAGGAACGCCACACAATAACAACTGTATAACGTTCCCTACTGTAACAACCCTGTTACTGAAGGAACGCCACACAATAACAACAATAACGACTGTTCCCTACTGAAGGAAACTGCCACACAATAACAACTGTAACAACTGTTCCCTACTGAAGGAACGCCACACAATAACAACTGTAACAACTGTTCCCCACTGAAGGAACGCCACACAATAACAACTATAACAACTGTTCCCTACTGAAGGAACGCCACACTATAACAACTGTTCCCTACTGAAGGAACGCCACACAATAACAACTATAACAACTGTTCCCTACTGAAGGAACGCCACACAATAACAACTATAACAACTGTTCCCTACTGAAAAAACACCACACAATAACAACTATAACAACTGATCCCTACTGAAGGAACGCCACACAATAACAACTAATAACTGTTCCCTACTGCCACACAATAACAACTGTATAACGACTGTTCCCTACTGAACGCCACACAATAACAACTATATAAACTGTTCCCTACTGAAGGAACGCCACACAATAACAACTGTATAACGACTGTTCCCTACTGAAGGAACGCCACACAATAACAACTGTATAACGACTGTTCCCTACTGAAGGAACGCCACACAATAACAACTGTATAACGACTGTTCCCTACTGAAGGAACGCCACACAATAACAACTGTATAACGACTGTTCCCTACTGAAGGAACGCCACACAATAACAACTGTAACAACTGTTCCCCACTGAAGGAACGCCACACAATAACAACTGTAACAACTGTTCCCCACTGAAGGAACGCCACACAATAACAACTGTTCCCTACTGAAGGAACGCCACACAATAACAACTATAACGACTGTTCCCTACTGAAGGAACGCCACACAATAACAACTGTATAACGACTGTTCCCTACTGAAGGAACGCCACACAATAACAACTGTAACAACTGTTCCCTACTGAAGGAACGCCACACAATAACAACTGTAACAACTGTTCCCTACTGAAGGAACGCCACACAATAACAACTGTAACAACTGTTCCCTACTGAAGGAACGCCACACAATAACAACTGTAACAACTGTTCCCCACTGAAGGAACGCCACACAATAACAACTATAACAACTGTTCCCTACTGAAGGAACGCCACACAATAACAACTGTATAACAACTGTTCCCTACTGAAGGAACGCCACACAATAACAACTGTATAACGACTGTTCCCTACTGAAGGAACGCCACACAATAACAAATAACAACTGTTCCCTACTGAAGGAACGCCACACAATAACAACTGTATAACGTACTGAAGGAACGCCACACAATAACAACTGATAACAACTGTTCCCTACTGAAGGAACGCCACACAATAACAACTGTATAACAACTGTTCCCCTACTGAAGGAACGCCACACAATAACAACTGTATAACGACTGTTCCCTACTGAAGGAACGCCACACAATAACAACTGTATAACGACTGTTCCCTACTGAAGGAACGCCACACAATAACAACTGTATAACGACTGTTCCCTACTGAAGGAACGCCACACAATAACAACTGTATAACGACTGTTCCCTACTGAAGGAACGCCACACAATAACAACTGTATAACGACTGTTCCCTACTGAAGGAACGCCACACAATAACAACTGTATAACGACTGTTCCCTACTGAAGGAACGCCACACAATAACAACTGTATAACGACTGTTCCCTACTGAAGGAACGCCACACAATAACAACTGTAACAACTGTTCCCTACTGAAGGAACGCCACACAATAACAACTGTATAACGACTGTTCCCTACTGAAGGAACGCCACACAATAACAACTGCCACACAATAACAACGACTGTTCCCTACTGAAGGAACGCCACACAATAACAACTGTAACAACTGTTCCAGTTCCAGCATTTTTTATGCTGTCAATAACTATTGCAGTTGACATTTTGATGGAATATCTACACAGGTGTACAGTGACCGATTATCTGTAGCCATCAGTCCTGTTTTCGTTGTGTTTCTAATCCAAGTTTATCATTTGAACGTTTTTCTGTGAGGCAGAGGCTAATGCTTCTGCTACAACATAATGTCGATCGAATTGGTTAAGGCGCCGCAAGTAGACGAGGTAAACGGAGAAACAGGAACAAGTGTTGGCAAAACAACACGTGCAGAACATAATCTGGATCGTCAGCTTGCAGAATTAGGTCTCCAGGGAGGTACTCTGGGGCGGGCGGGTGTGGGCCAAATCGCTATATTCACAACCATGGCTAATATAGGAAAATATGCTGCCATTGTGGGCTGAGAAAACATGGTAGAATGTGGCTTACTCTATGGAGGGTGGGCCGACTGGAAAACACCTTTTCAACACAGCGATGGAGTCCAATCAAAGCCCACTGATCTCCTAGATCGGTATGAGCTTCTACACGCCATACAACATAAGCCACCCGTCTTTCGTCATCCATTCGCCAGTTTGCTCTTTCCCTTCACGCCACTAATTAGGGGATCGTCTGCTCTATTGGGTCGTCCAAATACACCCAGGGTAGCATAATAGTGTTTTCAATCTCTCTGTCAAAACGGGTTCAATCTACAGTGTTCAATAACAACCCAGTGATGTTAAACTGCAGACAAGGGCAGAGTTCAGAGATAGAGTGGTTGAACGAGGCAGTGGTTGAACGAGGCAGTGGTTGAACGAGGCAGTGGTTGAACGACCACCTAAACACCCAGACTGAATCCCTAAAGAGACAGCAACAACAGAGTTGATGCACAGCCACTCAGAAGAACATATTCAATATAATTAGAGAACCTAATAACAGAAGGCCATGTGGAATGAAATGTGGAATAAATGCATGTTGGGCGTTACCAGGAATGTTCGGCATGTTGTATGTATCTAATCTCAAACGCACAAGTGATAAATAGGATTGCGCACTATGGAATTACTACATGAGTCACTTTAAAATACATAATAACATTAGAAATACAAAAAAAAGATGATTGTTGATCGTGGGTAAGAGGATTCAGGGGAAACCAGATGTGTACTGCAGGACATTAGTCCATACAAAAATGTTGATTGGTTAAGTAGAGGAAAGGTTTCAGGGAATTGGAAGAACTGATCACAGAAATATCACAGTTACTATATGTAGCATAGTACTATTAGCATAAATAAAACAATGTACAGAAAGAACTACCTGTTTCTGGCCCTCTCATAGCACAGAGCCAATACCAGGCTGAAATGAGCGATAAATCAAGAGACGGACCCAAATGTTTTGACCGGGTAGACTATCTCTGTCTTCGAGGAGAAAAAACTACAGAGAAAAGTCTTGAGTTAGACAGGTGACAGGATGCCATATTGACACTCAAACCCAAGCAAGTCATTGCATGTTGATGGCTGAGCTCTTGGCCAAAGCAAATTTGATTCTCATTTGTTTTTCAAATCGTACGTGATTATTCTTACAGATTGAATGTCACAGGCCATTTACTGTTTCAAGGAAGTTATTGTGTATAGAACAAAAAAAGATACATGCATTTAGTCTATAACAACAAGACGTGGATAAGGTAAACGGCTGTAAATAATTCCCAAAGCCAGTGTAGCTGGACAGTGCAGAAACTAGTACTAAAAAAACAGTGTGCTCTGACCTATCATGTAAACGTAAAACTTCTCTAAGCGAAAATTTGGTATTGTGAGAAGTCATGATCAAAAGGACGTTATAAGTTTTAATCAATAGAAATACTTTGGATATTCAGACACACATGCCGAATATATCCTTTTTGATTCCACAATCAAAAAGGATATTGGAATGTGTGGAATTGGCTACAGTTTTAAGTTAGGGATGCAATAAATATCCCTACTTCTGTAATTTCAACGTTGTTGGTGAGTAAATTTCAGTTTAAATAATAAGCCATCAAAAAAAGTAAAGGCCAAATAATTTGAAATACTAATTCAGGTACTCAACAATATTTTATAGAAGGTCTCAGCCATCAACTATGCATCTGAAATCATTTGGTATTATGACACACAGTTATTTTCATGAAAAAACATTATATACAATATTTTAACACAATACACATGCTCGATGAAACAATTTGACGCCGGTGTTTCTCTGGTAAATGTATTCTCCTATATCCACAGTCCAGCAAAATGACAAATGGGTGCTTTCACAATCACGGTAACTATGTGTAATTCAAATTGCTGAACAATGATGAATCATGAAAACCTTTTTCTTCAATGACCTGCCAAAAAGCAAGTTTAAGAGATGTGCAAATATAGTATGACACACGACTGGCTCATATAAGCTTATAAAAACAGGCCTATCATGACATAACATAATTCTATCAGCTTAGGTAAATTGCAAGCAGAGAGAGCGCAAAATGCAAATTCACAGACAGCCACATTTTATCAAGTCAAATAGTTGAAGGTGAAGTAAAACTAAAATGTTCTGTTATAATCCTATTCGCCGTTCATTTTCTTCGCGGTCAAGTCAGAACTTTCTCCACATTTAATGTGACCCATAACGTGAACATTTCAATTGGAAAACAAACCGTGTGGGGTGTGTGGACTTTTTATATTCACTGTACATGTCATTGTCATGGGAACCTGATAACAGTTATTTAACCCAAACATCTTTTGAACAAGGTGGCAATTTGAGACACCATCTGTTAATCCGATTACCCAGGGAGACCAACTGTACCTACCATACACACTCTTCAAAACACCATTGCCTACTTTTGCTGGACTGTTCCAGGTCGACTTAAAGTAATAAAAATAAATGATTAACAACTTTGAGTCCTCGGGAACCATAGACCTGTGGATATCACTCACCTTTGAACAAGGGGCATATTTTGGCGAGAGCATGCACTGGTCCCAGACGGGTATACTGCCCAATGGCAAACTCCATGAAGAGTAACGGGATGCCACAGAGAAACAGCATGAGAAAATAAGGGACAAGAAAAGCACCTAAAAGAAGAGAGATAAGGAGAACATTTAAAAAGCTGATTAGTAGAACATCTGTCATTTAGATTTTGTTCACATGTGTTCTGATTGACACCATATTGGTACAACGGCATCGAAACATACTAAAGTATTTGACAATTCACACTATGGGCACTCGAAAAACGGTTGTTTAACTATTCCTTTTTTTTTACACATTCCAAGTTTTCCAAAGGGACTTTAACGGGTTGAACTTTAACAAAATCTTTGAAATGGAAGTGTTCTAAAACGGCGCCGACACACAAAGACATGGGCTCTACAAAACCTTTGAACACGTCCAGTGGTATCTGACACGAACACATTAGCTGCAGATCTTTTAAGTCCTGTAAATGCTAGTTAGAGCCGCCGTGGGTTGGACTTGTGGGTCGGATTTGGAATTCAGAGGCCAGTGGCCAACACCTTGAACTCATCATGTTCCTCGTACCATACCAAACACTGTGAGAGACAATGTTCAGGTAGATGTCCACATGACTGCACTGACTCAGGGTTTCCTAGCAGAACATTACCACGAGCATCACACGCCCTGTACCGGCTTGTCGTCTTCTTCCCACAGTGCATCTTGGTGCCATCACCTGCCCAGGTAAATGAAGCACATGGCCATCCACAAGAAAGTCATCCAACCAGGCGACCTTCTTCCACTGCCCATTGTAGGTGCTTTAAACAGCGGACAGGGGTCGTCCTCATGACCTCACTCTGACTGGTCTATAGCTACGCAGTCCCAATACACAACAGCGGTGCACTCTGCCGCTGTGACACATTCCTTCCGTACCCATAGGTAAAAAAACATTGTGACTTGTGCCACAGCAGACCTTCTGTTGGTTCGCACCAGACAGGACAACCTTGGTGGCCATTGGCACATCAGTGTGCCCTTGTGCAACCAACACCCTGCTGCCAGTTTGTTGTTTGTCCTTCCTCAGACCACCGTCACCCATGTCAAAGTTGCTCAGCTCTAAACTCTTGCATCCTACATGGGGAAAACGAGGAGAGAGTCTTCTCTTCCTTATGACGAAAGGGGCTGAGCTAGACCAAAACAAAGAAAGTAAAAGTGAAACTTTATTTAGATAAGCTAGTATATACAAAATACTGAGAGTGGTCCGCCAAGAATCTGGCCTGGTTGTATATAGACAAGTATATAGACAAGCTTGCCAATATGCACTAGCCATTACCGTTGTAATATACATCTCTAGATGATTTCTGTAATCCTCCTTCTCAGACCTGTGTTGTGTGGTACACCATGTTATTGGTCTTAACACATCCAGTAAATCTAGGAATGATTTTCGGTTGATCTCTGGTCATTCTAGAGATGACAATGAGCTGTATATATTTCTACATCTACTTTATCAGATCACTGTGTCACCATTAGGTTGACATTGATGCCCCCTAATGTTTATCGTCAGAACAAAGGATATTGGAAATTGAATGCCCTTCTCTGGCACTCACATTTTCTGTCAAGAAATTAACACTAAAATCGCACATATATCGAAGATTTAGTCCCAGAAATAGATTTTTTAAATGTTTGTGACGCAGGGATGTCAATCGCAGAATTAGATCAAGCAATGCATTTGTTTTTATCTAGAACAATGTCTCCTTGACCGAAAGTATTTGCTTGATTTCCTCCATCAAAGGTAAATGCAAACAAACACTCCACAGCCTCAAAACATGAGAGCGAAACTATAATTTCACCATCATGTATGGTTGTATTTATAAGGTTTTGTGCTTTCCCTGTCTCGGTCCAGTCCATGTTGACCACATTCCCCTCGGTGTTCATTGTGGTCCTAAGTCGTTCCTTGTGTTCCATGTTACCCCTATTCCGGTACTTGTATTCTGTTATAGTGGGTTTCTGTGTCATTAGTTTGAACTGGTTTCACCTGTGCCTTATTATGTCCCTATGCGTGTCAGTCGTGTCAGCTCACCCGTTGTGGAAACATTGTTGTGATTCGATGAATTGGTCTGTGACAGTCATGGTTTGAATCACCTTAACCCTGTTTGTTTGTGGTTATATCCTTCCCTGTGTTTCTGTTGTCTTTGTTTTGTAGTTTGTGTTCCTGTTTCCCTACTGCTTGTCCACTCTGCCAGCTCGTTGTCCGTTGTCATGCCTGCCTGTGTGTTTTGCCTTTTTTTGTTTATACTTCCTGCCTATTGTAATAATAAACTGAAATATTAAGACTGGAGCTCTTAGACTGGGTACTGCTTGTGTCCGATTACGAGTATTATTTTACCACAATGGTTAGAAAACATCTACACAACTAATACCAGGGGTAATATCAACATGTGTAGTAGTTATATAGTTATAATATCTTTTAAACTAGCTTAAATTATTGCTCACATGGTAGTTATGGCAACACAAAGCAGAAATGGTCTAAAGACCATTCAAAAGCCCTGAAAGAAATTATACATCAGTCATGGATTTGAATGTAACCGTCATGTCCATAATACTGGAACCAGTCGTTAAAGTTTTGCTGAGTCATTCTAGACAAGATACACAGCGACAGTCTCAAACGTGCCAGATGTAACCCATGGCGATACAAATCCATAATAATGTTACTGTTACCGTATGAAGGAGTACCTCTGTCTACAGAGAATGAAACCGCTCATGTGGGTTTTTAAGTATTTTACTTTATCTTTTTTGATCTTGGGGGTGGATAAAACTGTTTAAACATGTTTTTATGTCTGCAAAAACATTTATTCTAACTATATTTGCATTTCATTATTACGGTTTTAACAGTTCACTGCCCCTGTTTGGTGATACAGTTTTCATTATTGACTCATGGAAAGCATTGTGTTCCCTGTTCAGTACATGCGGTTGCTAAAAATTCACAGAATACTCCAAATGTTTTCATCCAAGTACAAGGAGGTTCTCCAACCATCTTGCTGCTACACATCCAAGTACCAGGAGGTTATCCAACCATCTTGCTGCTACACATCTACTACAGAGCTCCCTGCCACCGCAACAGAATAAAATGGCCAGCCAATTCACATCCAGGTGGCAGAATGTACAGTTGTTCATCCTACCCAAAGATGCCTATATTGCCAACACCAGGGTTGAGATCACACAAAAGGAATTAACATAAGACTAGTTAATTCTGTAGGTATCTATTATTAATATTATTATATGTGGGACATTATTTTGCTCAATAGTGTTCATTTGTGGTAGCAGAATACAGTCAGATAATATATTATTTACAGTGTCTGCCTATTGTTCAGTTTGTTTACATACTATCACCCGCTGATGGCTACTTTATGCCCACTGCACATTTGCCTTTTTGCAAATCCTCCCTCGGACCTCTGTGATAGTGCAACCTGCCTTGTCATAGCAACCTGCAGCCAGCTGCAACACAATCCAACATCCATGTAACACAATATTCATAGTCATGTTATTTCTGCAACAATTACTCCTCAAATATGCCGGTGTGTCTCAACATGTCAGGTGTCACCTAAGTGGGCTTCATAATTATAAAGGTTGGGAATCTGAGGTGTACCATGCATATATACCAGCCCTTTTCAGTTAATGTGCCACCGACAGAATGTTGCTCTCTCCTCTTGAGTACACGAGAACCACCAGTACCTCTGTGGAAATGCGAAGTACCCCCCAGTACCTGTGTTGTGGAGCCCCTGGAACTATGATGTTTATCGGCCAATTTCAAAACGTTCTTGTCTGGCTGAAATCTTAAAAAGTCCCTGGTGAAAACAGTTAATTACTGCGCATTAGAGACTTTGTTGCATGTGATTGTTTCTGCACACATAAATGTTTACTGTATCAGGAAGTAGGCTGGTCCTCTTGGACGTAATGCTGATCTATGCATTTCACTATTTGTGTTTTGTTCCCACCATGCATCACCTCTCTACTGAATTACACAAGTAGAAACTATCAAACACCGGCTGCGGGGATAGTTAACTGCGCCATATACTTTTTTTTGGGTTAATTATTGTGTGGACGCAGGGCTCATCTGCGTAAGAAACCTTTGGTCTCAGCATGGCCGTCCCTGCTGACATACACACATATTTGTCTTAAATAAATATATTCAAACAGGTTGAGCAACACACAGATTCGTGCCACCTACACACATAACTTCTGCAACCACACTCCTTTATACTGTGCTTGAATGCTCGGACATTTTGCTACCCAACACAATAAAATCATCACCACTTTTGTTCAACACAACAAAGACAGAAGAAATTGTATCATTTGCCATGTTTACATTCTTACCGTCATTCCCTTTGTCATTAATTATTCCAACATCATTTCAAATTAAATGTAATTTTAAAAGGCTTCAAATACTGCGTACCAACAAAAGACATTTAACTAAATAAATGTACCCAAATACCAACACTCACCTCCCCCGCTCCTATAGCAGAGGTAGGGGAACCTCCAGACATTCCCCAGTCCCACCGCATACCCCACCGAGGCGAGCACAAACTCCAGGCGGCGACCCCACGTTGGTCTCTCGGGGGCCGCATGCTCCACTGTATTGGGTGCTGTATCCTCTACAATAATAAATGGTGCCTTCTGTGTGATATGTGTCTCCTCTGTGCAGACCCCATGAGGTCCAGAGAGCTTGGTGGTGGAGGGTATGTTCTCAGATCCCAGTCCCATGTTTACGAGTCTCAACGTACTATTTACAAAACTACATATGCCACTATATATAAATATATATATAAATATATTCTACAACAGGTAATAATAACATGCGCACAAAAAATAATATATATATATATATACCGGTATATAAATTAATCAGGCAGTTGTTACAAAGCCGCAACTATGTTCCTTATGAAACACAAAACCAATGCATGAAGAATTAAGCCTCGCCCTCCACGTTCCCCTGGCAATATAAAATGCACAGTCACCCTGACAGTTACAAATAGGACGACCTGCTCTCAATGCAATGGATACCCATGCAGTTACCTACCACTATGACTGTACACATAGGCGCTATATACTCTGTTGCTACATGTCGTCATCATCGGAGTTACACAAACCCGTTTTTGGGAACCCGCCCACGTGCACTGGTATCTCCGCGTGCACGTCTGACCGGTGCGCGTGGCTCGTGTGACGTGTGTCCATCATAGAGATCTATAGAGGACCTTGAGGTCATTTAGGCAGTGGCATTATTTAAGGGGACAGTTCAGCCCAATTTCATGTTTGAGTGAACGTCCATTTATTTAACATATGTTGTTCCTGAAGACGCATTCATATATATATATATATATATAATTTATGTAAATATTCAAAACAATTCAGTCTGTAATTAGCATTATTAGCGATTTCAGTCTTTGTCTGTTCTGTGATATAGTTAGTTTAGCTTAAAATGGCTGCTTGAATCTTAATTAGAACAAGCACATTTTGGAATGATCTGCTCCTGTGGAATGATCTGCTGATTAGGGTTAAAAATTCAGACTCAGTGCAAACCTGGCTATAAGTGTCTGCTAAAGATTCATCTTTTCAGCCGGGTCAATGATTAAGTGGCGTCTGGCTTAGAGGTGTGAAAGTAAATGGAAAGGCTTGAATGCCTTCGCCAGACAATATGTCCCTAGGAGGTCCTCTCTCCAATGCCGTTGCCGTTCGGCGGTTGTTCTCCATTGCCGTCCTTTTGCAATGGGAGTGAACTCTGTGGGCGGTACTCAAATGTCTTTCAGGGTGGGGGTGCGGTTTGCTGGTGTCCCTTTGGTTGATCCATGGCATTGTGGGTAGAGCAACTTCCTGCCTATGGGGCCCTGTCTGGGGTTACCCTCAGATTGGGCCACCGTGTCCTGGCTCAGCCCCAAGGTTTTACGCTGCTATATTATTGTGCCCGGTGAGTAGGGTCAGTTGTCCTTCTCCTTAGAAATGTCTTGTAAATCTAAGGAAGGCATCTACTTTTGTGTCCGGCTCCGGTTAAACTTAGGACATGAGCCCCTGGACCACACCTCCAGACTGCCAGGTCCGAATGACTTGTCGCTGTCCCTGTCAAATGTCTTCTTGGTTGTGTTGCAGATAAATCAGCCAATGATTCCTTGACGGTTTTGGCTGCTAAGCGGCCAACCCCCCATATGCATTTAATAATCATTACAATATGTACCTGTAGAATGTTCACCCAGCACAGCCAAACAGGACTGGCCACTGTAAGCCTGGTTCCTCTCTAGGTTTCTTACTAAGTTTTTACCCTTTTAGGTAGTTGTTCCTAGCCACTGTGCATCAACCATGTTGTTGCTTGCTTTTTTGGATTTAGAAGATAGTAAGAAAGAAAAGAAAGAAGAAAGAAGACAATAAGTAAGATAATAAGTAATAAATACAAGTAATAAATACAATTAATATTACTTGAGTCCTTATTCATATTAATCCTATCCAATAGGCAAAATCCAGGCACAATTTTGAAAATTAGAGGGTGTCTGGCTATCTTACCGCTACACGAAATCGTTTGAAACTCTTTAATCAAAGTAATGATCTACTTCCTGGCAGCAGGTGGCGCTACAGTGCTGTGGATGTCGTCCTTCTGGACTCCAATCATTTGCTCCTGTTTCAGGTGTTGCTGTTTGATCCTTTCCGGTCTCCGTACAGGAATTTCTGCTGCATGACGTCATTTATCCTGCAAACTTGAGCTACAACAAAACTGAAGGGTTATTTTCCCTCCTTTAAAACGCGACGGTATTAAGGCAAATATTGCCTTAATATATGCTGTTCCAGTTCTGAACCTAACTAAACTGGATCAATATGACAACTTAATACATTTAAAACGCATTCCGCAATTATGGAGGAACTTGAAGGTGAGCACACGGAACTTATTTATGAAATGTTAGTGACGCTTTTGGCCTTGTTAAAGTATTTATACTATCACAATATGTTTTCGTCTGGGTTAAGCTGAAACGAGTAGAATATCTATCAGACTGGGTCGATTTGTGAGCCATTTCAGAATGCTGTTCTGGCATATTAGTCTTTGTACTAAGACTGAGAGGTGACTTATAAACATTGGCTGTTTAAACATATTTCATACATGTTCTTGTTTTCCTCTTCCACAAAATTGTGTCACGCCATTGTTCATTGAACGTGAGACCAACGGGAATTCGTTGCTGCTGTGATTTGCTTTCATCAACGGGCGGAGTGATATGTTCTTCCTGTAATGGCTTTAATGTGTACTACAGGTACAGATGGACGGTCCTGTGCGGGTTGTGGCGGAACAATACAAGATGCAGTTAATGTGACGGTTCTACAGGGAATTTGGCACAATGCCTGTTTTAAGTAAGTCCAAACATTCACATTTTGGACTATTACATACATTTTGCGTGATATATGTACATGGATGTATTGTAAGTGGGTATGCGAATTTAAATATTTTTTCACCATAAGCAGAAAACATTTTTGTAAATCAAGAAGATGGACTTTGTTTTCCGGTTGAAATTTCTCATACTGATTATGGTATTATTGACTGTATAGAGATGCTTAGAGATATTGATTTGTGCCCCAGTACCAGAGAGCTCCACCTGTCCTATAAAATGTTATGGCATCATTGGCCTGGAATGTGTCTGGTCAGGGTTCAGGCCAAGTAACAACTCTGAATTCAGTCAGTCAATCGCCACTCTTTGGACGTACACTGTTACGATTTTGATACAATTTTAGTTAAAAGGCCTTACTTGTACTTGAATTTAGGCAGGTCCTAGGGACAGTCTAATGAGGCTCCCACCACTTCTGTCTTAAGCTATAATCATTTGTCCCTGGCAGTTTCTTTTTGCGGCCTGATCATTGCCAGGATGTAGACTTGCATCAACTAGAAATACCAAGTCAATATCCCCTTGGAAGAACCATATGGACCAGGTCAAGACAAAAAACACAATGGAATCAAATATTAGCTCTTTTAAATAATTTCACTCAGGTTTTTCATTCTCCGATTAGAAAACATGGATAATTTGAAGGTGGTAAGTCAGATTAATTCAACCTTGATGAACAAAAATGTGATTATGGATCTTAAATTTGGGCAGCTCTTGGTCTAGGTCCGTGGTTCCCAAGCATGGCTACTAGGACCCCTGGGGGTACTTGGCCTCTCCACAGGGGGTACTTGATAACACCATAGGCTTACTGTGGGAGGGTGCTTTGGGGCTTCTCCGGCAGGATCCCGGTGATTTGGGCGCGTGCATCATCCGGCTGAAAGATGAGGTGAGGTTGGTGGATGAATGGCACTCAACTCTCTGGCTATTGCATTCACATGGCCATTAGTCATTCACATGGTTAAATAAATGTTAAATAAAAATAAACAAAACCTAGTATACCACTCGCTCACAATCTGCCATACAACTCTGCAATCTGCCCAATACAGTCCAAAGCAGAGTTTATTCATGAGGTATCAACGTCCACAGTCAGCGGGGCCATCAAAGGTAAACATTTGCCCTGTCGGTTATGACGCCAAACTGACCAGACGTCGGTGACGACAACGACCGCATTCATTAACTTCCCTGAGATGGTTTCGGATCAAATTCCTGGGTTGGGCAAATCCAGCGTTCCCATCTGCTTTCCAGGTGGCTGATTTTAGTTGATGGATTATTTTAGCGAAGGAGAAGAGGGAAACGTATGAGTTCATGGAACATTCTTCGATCTGAACTTCAACTGTTCAAACGCAGAACAAGACTTTAAATGATGGTTAATATTTTTCGAGTATCTTTTTTTCCTCTCCACTTTCTCTCTAACTCTTCTCACCTGATCCGCACTTCCTAAGTGTTCGTCTCGTCTGGTAACATTTCGACAAAATGTCATTTGTCCATGGAGTGGAATTCCTTTCACTTTTTCACGTTCCACGTAGGACATCGTTCTGAAATAGATCAACAGCCTTCCTAGATGCAAACGTTACCTACGGCTGGGTTCTTTTATGCAGAGAACCCAGGTTCTAGAGCATTGCAAACTGGTGACGTCATCTCTATTCCGTGTGACATTATCAGGCGCAGCTATAGGTAAAGAATACACTCCACTTTGTGTGCCCCGGTTGCCACATTCCTAGACAGCGATTCAGAGTCGCAGCCCCTCACTTCCAGACTCTGCACAGAGTTCTTTGTTTGTCCTGGCAGAAGTGTGTCCTCGTTTCACACAAAGTACTGTCATCTTTGTGTCAGTTTGTAGGTTCGTTGTGTGCGTGCTGGTGTCCCAGGTGGGCAGACATTTTGCAAGCTACTGATAACCTCTTGCCTGTTTTTATTAGTAGCTTATGAACGTATTCTTTAAATGACGATTTCATGTGTTCAATTGCTATAAAACAACGTACACAATTATTATCACTTTCTCTCACTCGTCACTTTAACATTAGTAAGGTGAAAATACTATGTGGTTTTCCCTTTCCAGCCTGTTGTCTCTATCTGGGTGGTACGTGGATTTGATTTCTCGATTTGATTTGCTTAACACCTACTAACTTTCTAATACTTCAGACGTTACTCAAACATGACAGAAGTGCATCTGACCAAGTGTGCCATTTCTAGTCGGTTTATAATGTTTTTTAGCCATTTGGTATTCACCGATCTGCGACTTGTTGGTTGAGTGAGCTTCATTCGCCAATCACAGGCCATTACAAATGTATTTTCCATTGTCTTTATTTTTGGAAGGGCGTGGAGAGTTGCAGCTTTGTGACCGAGTAGGAATATACTACAAACGCTTATTTTTCTTCACCTTTGCTACCATTGCAGATCCTATGCATTTATAATAAACATACATTCTCGTGCACTCATTTGAGCTGTTACAACCTGTATCTGATATCTCATTTAAGGAACATTTCTCTACCCCGCCCTGATTGCTGTGGAAATGTATTTATAGGCCAAGCTCAACATTTCTTTGCACCTAGTCAGATCTGTCCCTGTGGGGGTGTGGTATATGAACAATATAACATGACTAATGGTTGTTGTTAAGTATGATGCATTATATGGTGTCTAGAGACAACGCAATGAACCACAAATAAGCCACCTGGTTTATAAAACCATATTTACATCAGCAGTTGCAACGTTTAATACACACCCAGTCTGAAACTCCACAGAGCAGGTGACAACAGGTTTGTTGCACATTGTCTAGGAAAAACTCCCTAGAAGGGTCAAATACCAGCATGTTTGAGATGTACCGTGGAGGTTTTTGTCCATCAATTTATGGGAGATTTGGGTGATGTGCGTGTCACTGGAAAGCATTTTGATGAAGTTGACAGAATTGCCTTTACACTTGCTAAACTCTGGGGATGGCTCTGTGGAAAATGTGGTGAGCTCGTCCTGGGAATACGGTGTCTCCATCTATTGATATCTGCAAGTTTACACAACAAAATGATGTTGCTCCTCAAGTCTTTTTTGATTCGTCTTGGAAAATGTGGTCTTAACGTAAACAACTCGTACGTGAACTCGTTCCACTTGGAGGACTGGGCCGTGTGAAATGCATTCAACCATCGTTATTGCGTAAAACCTTCAGAACTCCCAACAATATTGCTTTTTTATTTTAGTGTGAGGTGTGATAATGATGTAACGCAATCCAGATATTTTTTCGGTAATCTCATAAAAAAGATCTGGGGGCTATTGGCCAAAAACATTAATTAGCAAAGGAGCTATGTAAATTGAGCCTTGATGTGAATGAATGTGAGCTGTGGGACTACTTTCCCTGACGCTTTTCATTAAACAATATACCAAAAAGGACATGTTCCAATATGGCGTCTTGAGTGAATGTCGTTTTTTTCCGTTCTCTGTCGATACATCAATATTTTAGAAGCTTTAGCGTGAGCTCTCTTTGAAGCCTCATAACGATTGATTTTATTATTTTATGGTTATTCCTTTTCTCTCAGAAAACGAGTAACTCCGAAGCACACTTGACTCACACCCAGAGATAAAGGTTGTTAAACGATAACACTCACTGTAGGTATGTGAAACTAGATCTAGTAACCCTTCGCTACCTGAGAGGTTCTTGTCAAACAACCGACATTAACGTTGGCTTTCCACTGGTTCTGTGGAATTGAGGAAACAAAATGAGTAAACCGTAAGTGTTTGTCTAAGCTGGTTTATCCATGGCATTGCCAGAACACAGCCCTTCCTCTCACCTGACACATTTTTCACTTTTGCTATTCTTCTTCGTTATGAGACGTGCTATTTACTCCGGATAATCCTGGTTTCAGTATATATATATATATACTATACTATATAGGGGTATGTTTTTGCGGGTTATGTTATCTTCAGTTATTTCTTTTTGCCTTTGCTGCCTGTGACCAATGGAATGTTCTGGTCTGTCTTGTGGTGTTTTGATGTGATATTAAGGGATGATTCAATGACTCAACAGGCCAATGTTCTTTTCAGTTTAGTAGTAAAAGTCTGTTTTGACCTGAGGTGTGACATCTTATTTAGGTAATACATTACACACACAGCTATCGCACAAGCAGGTGTGTGTCTGTGTGATTTCAAACCGTCTTCATGACGACTAAAAAACAAACAGTGACTCCGTACACTGATATCCAGATGGCAACTGGGAGCACATACTCCAAATATGCCTCAAACACGTCTGAATCTGCCAATCTTGTTCCCGGACTGACAAGTAATGACGGTCCGGTGGAACAAACTGAACGAGAAAGGTGTTTTAAATTAATCCATCCGGTCTGCTGATTGATCTTCTCCCATCCCTACTTTTCCCCAGGTTGTGATGTTGTAGAATCGCTGTTTTTTTCCTATACTTTCCCCGGGCGTGTCAGGGCAATCCCTGCCTTGTGAAAACCAGTTTGTGATCCAGTGTTTGAGGCTATTTGCTGGTTAGCTCTTTTTTATCAGTACGTGGTCGCTTCTGGATGCGAGCGTTTGTTTACATTATCAAACTGTGTGGAAATATTGCTCTTGTTGATGTCATACCGTGCCGTATTTTGATCAGAATCACGTTTATTGGCAAGTTTGTTTGCACGTACGAGGAATTTGTTCTGACCCGTAGCTGCAGTGTGACCTAAAAATGTCAAACACATAATATTCAGGTCACTCCCATGAGAAACCTATATGGTTACGCCCTGACAGCCAAATGGTTGTGGTGCCAGGCTGATAGGAGCTGTGCTCAACGTGTTGGGATTACTAACCACAGATTAGCAAACATACTAAACAGTTGATAACAGTACAGAGACCGTACAGTACAGGGTCGTGTGTGTGTGGTGAGTTATGTAGGCTTTAGGCCCAGTTGGCCCATTCCAGTGGCACCAGTTGCTATTCCACACACAGCCCTCGTTTCACTAATGTGATCTTTATCTGGACAACCCTTCAGCACCCCTCGGTTTATCTTCGGCGTCCCGCTGTAGATGACCCGGCCCGGATATCCTCTTTCACTTTATTCCTGATTACCTATTCCTGCTTTTATCTGTTAACTCATTCTTGCACAATGTGCCAGATTCGATCAACTCCCTTGTAAAACAGTAGTAAACAGTTGTAAAAATAGAAATGTTTGTCCTCCTAATCTTGAATGTGTCGATTTTCTTCCTAAAGGCTAACTGCCAGGGCTCATGGTTATTTGCTTAATGTTCTCGAACGTGTCTGGTTAAAACTTCCGTGATGTAAACGTAATTCGTAACATTTTGGAGAAATACTTCTGTGCTACACAGGATAATTCTATATGAATGTTCAAGAGTGAGCAACTTAAAAAAAAAATCGAACCCCTTTTAAAAGTGTGCACTCATGGCTTGGACAGCCTTTCTAGCTCTCAGAACATTCCATCTCTATTAGGTAAGTCAGCCATACATTTGTCTGGATATCCACAGTTCACTCCAGTCTGGGATAGCAACTCTTGATTAGAGGTGGCACAGGAGATACTGTTATGGGGCGATTCCAGACAAGGTCAAGATGAAACAATATGTCTTATTATCAAGTTAAATATTTCAGCAAAAACATTTTTTTTTGACCGGTATATTTAGGAAATGGGGTACAATTGGGCTGAGCGAGTTGGAGACCAAGCCTTTGTCAAAAGTTTTAGAAATGGCTCAATTGCCTTATTAGTTCTGAGAGGGAATTGTGTGGAAGGGTAGCAAATATATCTGAAGCTTTCAAGATCCTCAAAAGG
The DNA here is from genome assembly GCA_029465975.1 of Dallia pectoralis. Lineage (NCBI taxonomy): Eukaryota > Metazoa > Chordata > Actinopteri > Esociformes > Umbridae > Dallia > Dallia pectoralis. The sequence goes on from CM055750.1 coordinate 13,629,630, forward strand.
TCCCAAGTGATTCTTTAAAAGTATGTTTGTTAATGGTAATACCAACGCTTCCTTGTGTTGGCTGCCCAGGCAAAGCTTATAACCTGGCTTAAACAATCTGGAAGCATCATGCTATGGGGCTACTTTTCAACAGCAGGGATGGTAATACTGTCTAGAATAAGGGAAAGGAGGAGCAGAGAAAAATATTGAGAGGTCCTTGACAGGAAACTGATCCGGAGAGCACAGGACTACTGCCCGGGGCAAAGATTATTCAGTCGGCGCAAAACACTTCCCCAATCATAGAACCAAGACAATGCTGGAGAGGTTCTAACCCTAACTCTGTGGCCCAGCTCTTAAGTCTCAGATCTTACAGATCTTGTGAGGATCTACAAAACATTTGGCGAAACAGTGCAAATCCAGGTGTGCAATGTTGATAGAGGCATACTCAATATTTCCCAACACTGGGAATGCTGCCAGAGGGGCATCTACAAATGTGCTGAGGAAACGGGTCCGAATACTTAGGAAAATTAGATTTCAGTGTTCAATAAATGTTTGCGTTTTCTGGAAAATAATACTTTGATCTGTCAAATCAAGCATCGGTCCACTAGACGTTCAGACAGATCTGTGCACCCTATTTTTGGTTGTTCCCCCTCCAGGCATTAAATGGTTGCCATGGTTTCCGTCGGAGATGAGATTCAGTATAAAAAACAACCAGAGCGCATTAAGATGCCGGAATGTGGCCATGGATAGGGTTGATGTTTTTTGCTGTGTTTACTACAATGTTAATGACCAGCGTTTCCCACAGTCTGCTACTTAACACTTTAAGGTAGGGTTGATGTTTGCTGGTGTTTACTACAATGTTAATGACCAGCGTTTCCCACAGTCTGCTACTTAACACTTTAAGGTAGGGTTGATGTTTGCTGGTGTTTACTACAATGTTAATGACCAGCGTTTCCATCAGTCTGCTGCTTAACACTTTAAGGTAGGGTTGATGTTTGCTGGTGTTTACTACAATGTTAATGACCAGCGTTTCCATCAGTCTGCTGCTTAACACTTTAAGGTAGGGTTGATGTTGTTTGCTGTGTTTACTACAATGTTAATGACCAGCGTTTCCCACAGTCTGCTGCTTAACACTTTAAGGTAGGGTTGATGTTGTTTGCTGGTGTTTACTCTGATGTTAATGACCAGCGTTTCCCACAGTCTGCTGCTTAACACTTTAAGGTAGGGTTGATGTTTGCTGGTGTTTACTACAATGTTAATGACCAGCGTTTCCATCAGTCTGCTGCTTAACACTTTAAGGTAGGGTTGATGTTTGCTGGTGTTTACTACAATGTTAATGACCAGCGTTTCCCACAGTCTGCTGCTTAACACTTTAAGGTAGGGTTGATGTTGTTTGCTGGTGTTTACTCTGATGTTAATGACCAGCGTTTCCCACAGTCTGCTGCTTAACACTTTAAGGTAGGGTTGTTGTTTGCTGGTGTTTACTCTGATGTTAATGACCAGCGTTTCCATCAGTCTGCTGCTTAACACTTTAAGGTAGGGTTGATGTTGTTTGCTGGTGTTTACTACAATGTTAATGACCAGCGTTTCCCACAGTCTGCTGCTTAACACTTCAAGTCAGGGTTGATGTTGTTTGCTGGTGTTTACTCTGATGTTAATGACCAGCGTTTCCCACAGTCTGCTGCTTAACACTTCAAGTCAGGGTTGATGTTGTTTGCTGGTGTTTACTCTGATGTTAATGACCAGCGTTTCCCACAGTCTGCTGCTTAACACTTTGAGTAGAAGCGGTGTGCAGTTGCTAGTTTGCCCCTTTGCCAACTACGTGATGTAACATGTCTCTGGAACACGGGAACCTGCTTTCATCACAGCAGACCTTGACACTGGGAGACGGGAGTTTAAATAATAAAAACGCTGCTGTCCAGTGTAACCGTAACCTTTGACCTTTGTGGATTGTGGGAATAATTACTCCCATTATGTTCATCCGTGTCATTTATCCCCAAAGGAATGACTTCTGCTGCTTTTCCTCTTCCGCTGGTCCCGTTTATTACATTTTTCTTCATCTTGGTTTTAAACGGTCTTTGTCAAGGGGATTGGTTGAAAGTGAACAGATGTTGGGTCAGCTATGGGGCCAATGATTTCACATGATTAAGTGCACATCCCGTCTCAAGTGTTTCTGTCAAATATGTTTTTTTCTCACTGTCATTTGCTGGATGTTTCTGATCATGTGTTTCTTGGTCGCATTAAACTCTCAGATCAGTAAATAAGTAAAAGCTTAAAGACGTACTTATTGCCTGCGAGTCAAATGCCTGCTTGTTATCTGTGTTTTAGAAAAGGTAAAAGCCTTCGAGGTTGTCGACAGGTCTTTGAAATTATAGCCCCATGGCGTGGCAGTGAGTCTCACCAATCACACTAAACCGATTGCACTAAGCTTCCCTGAGCTTCCCTGTCATCATTCCGCCTTCATTTTTGACGGAGGTCATTAAGCTTTTTCCTTTCCACAGGTGTTCAGAGTGCTGTGACCATCTGACCAACTGGTACTTTGAGAAGGATGACAAGCTGTTCTGCCGTAAACACTACTGGGAGAAGTTTGGAGAATTGTGTCACGGCTGCTCTCTCCTCATGACTGGACCTGCCATGGTGAGTGGCTGAGATCTTCATCACCTCACCGTCATTAAAGAGTAGTGTGATAATTCTGATTGAGTTCATATTATGTGTTTACTTGCAGTATGATGATACTTCAGAAATTAAGTGTTCGGTCTAGGACCAGGAATGGAGCAAATTGAGTTTGTCTTCATTCAACATTAGTTGAGAACTGTGACGGGCTTGAACAATGACATGTTTTCATACCACTATAATCAGCGTAACCTAGGAAGCCAGGGTTTCATTGTTTGTGAATGTGATGTAATGTTCACATGTGTCAACTCAAACAGTATACTGTATTCTCACTTGTAACAGGAAGTCATGTGCATGTAAATATTGTCACTGTATTGAGGTGATAACTACGCAGTACAGTGCATTTAGAGGTCAGAGGTCTACGCTCATTCTTCAGAAAATATTCGATCAGTAATTATCAATTGTCGGGTCCAAGTTCAGAGGGGGTTGTGCTCTAATGGGTACTGTTTTCCCTCCAAGTGTACAAATGTACTATGAACTGTCAGCTTTACTCAGTTATTTTTTCTGCGTCTCGGCTCAGAAATCTTAGGGTGACGGCTTTAACCCCTCTGTGTTGTAACAAGCATCTCCTTGGGGACTGAGGTCAGCTGTATGTACTGGAGAGGTCTTGGGGACTGTGTTTATCAGAGGCGGGCTAGTGCCACGGCAACAGTGTTTAATCTAGACTGGATTGGTCAAGTCAATGTTTGTTTTGTCAGGATTAGACAGAGAGAGGTGATGGTCATGGAGTAGAGAAAAATCTGACAACTGGTTATCAGTTAACGTTAGCTGTTCTGATTTAGAGAGCCTTGGTTTAATGGTGACCGGCCCTTTAAATCAGGTCTCGATACAAACAACTCGTCTGAAGAGGGCGATTTCTCTTCAACTGAATTAGTGTCCCAAAACTTAAGTTTGCCAGTAAGCAATATACATAATGGCTCTTTCTATTTGTTCTTGGCAAGATTGGCTTTGTAGGGGAGGTGCCAAGTATTTCTGGCAGGGTTATATTGGCAGCCTGCTCATACCCAACAGTGGAAGCAATACGCATAAATCCTTTGGCTGTTGGGCCTCTGAGGCGAGTAGAGCTCAGAGCAGTTTGGAATGGGTCGCCAATGGCTGTTGTGTTTGCAAAGCCGTCTATGGCACACAAACCCCTATTGTACTTAAAAATAGATATTGGCATAGCATTTGTCTCTGTCTATGGATGCATTTAAGTACTAAATCCTCTGGAATTAGATTGTTTGGGGAAAAAACGTATTTTGTTCCCTGCGTTTCGGGTGAGATCGGAGAATGAGTAACAGAGAATGAGTAACAGAGAGGTGCGTGTGCTTGCAGTGGTATGTTGGTTAAACACACCTGCGGATTATGAGCTAATCGTTAGTGTCTAGCTGGGAATCCTTCCGGCTGTTTATGGCTGAGGTCAGTGTGTTAACGCTCCAGCCTGGAGGTGTGTATGTACAGCCATGGACCCACACAGTGTGTTAACGCTCCAGCCTGGAGGTGTGTGTGTACAGCCATGGACCCACACATGGCTTACATCAACCAACCAAATCACATCGCTGCCAGCAGCAACAACTAGATTGTAACCTCCGATAACCTTATTGTAACCTCCGATGAAAACAGAGAATGGAAGAGGTTGTCCTACTAAGAAGACTGGATGTTTTCAGTAATATCATCTTCACATTGCTTACTGTATCTCTGCTGCAATTCACCTGGAGAACACCTTGTGTTTTAGCTAAAAAACAGACTTGTTGAGAGGTGTGTTCTCATGAGAATAGGCGGGGCTTGTGTTTCAGGGGTCTGGGTTATGTTGTAGCAGGTTTCAGACAGGTTGAGACTCGGTGTGTTACTAACACACACACGGGACAAGCAGGACAGCAGCACACATAACACCAGCGATCACACATACATCACACTACATACTACATGAAGCATTATAGCATAGAATCCTGAACCTTCTCAACTTGGAGCTGGAACGCCATGGCGAAAATCAGAGCCAGGAGACAGACCCAACTCTATCTGTTCTTCCAGGTGGCTGGAGAATACAAGTATCACCCAGAGTGCTTTGTGTGTCTGAGCTGCAAGGTGGTCATCGAAGACCGAGACACGTATGCCTTGGTGGAACGCTCCAAGCTCTACTGGTGAGGATGGTTCTCCTGTTCTCCTGTTCAACATGTACCTGCTCATAGATCTGTTGGCTGTATTTGTTTTGGTGACGAATTGTTTAACTATGGTGGAATGGGACAATGATAGAAACCTGTTGTAATGGATCTTTTCGTTTCTGTCCTTATTTTGTCTGTCCATCTTTAGTTAAATTTAAGGCTTAGTCTCAGTCAATACCCCACCTGTCTGACTCTCCATTCTGTGCTATTATTTTATAAGGCAATGTATAAACTAATGTTGTTGTGAATTATAATTGTGTGCTGTGTAGTAGTATTCACACTTCATCACAATCATTTTAGACATGTAAACGTTGTCATTCAGGCTCCTCATAATCCACAACATTGATTGATTGGTTAATTGGTTGGTTAATTGGTTGGTTAATCGATTGGTTAAGTGATTGGTTAATTGATTGGTTAATTGGTTTCTCCTCGTCTTCTCCGGGTACAGTGGGAAGTGCTACAAGCAGGTGGTTTTGGCACCCGTGCTGGAGATGCGTTCGGCTGACTCTCCTCTGAACTCTCTGCCACACACGGTCACCCTCATCTCTATGCCCTCTGCCACCAACAGCAAGAGGGGCTTCTCTGTCTCTGTTATAGGGGATGTGGCCAGCAGTTCTGCCTCAGTGCAGGTCAAAGAGTAAGTCCATGTGTCTGTCACACATAATCACTGTATATATCAGACTTACTAGATAGTCAGGCACCCATCACGGTATTGACCAGATACATATGGCTGATTGGTCAACAACTAGCTCTCCTCTGGCCAAACTATGTATTCTGGTCATTGTTGATACTGGTCTCTATGCGAATTAGGCAGAAATGGGTCAAAAACAAAGTTCTTGTGCGTGAAAACGGACGTGGCAAATAAAACTCTTTCCGATTCTGATGTGTCTCTGATGTGTATTTCTCTCAGGGTCCGGGGGACTCATATCAGCCCGGAAGTTCGGAACGCCATCCATGTTGGTGACAGAATCCTGGAGATCAACGGTCTTCCAGTTGGAACGCTGATGGAGGAAGAGGTAAATGCAGGCTGCTTGTCATTATATACATACCAATCAATAGTGGCTGCTGAAATAGAACTATTATCTACGGCGTTCATTACTGTTGTTCTAATTTAGAATATGGAGCATACGATCTTTGCATTCCAAACATTCCGTAGTTTAAACATTCTTTAGTTCCGACCAGCATCTGGAAATAGGCTCAGAACACAAGCTCTCCTGCATACCTCAGGTGCATTCGCCCATATCGTTTCCCACATTCGTTTTCTCTTCCTCTTTTTACAAGGTGCGTTCTCGTATAAATTCTTCTGCTTCTTTTAAGTCGTGTAATCTGTTTGATAGATCTTCATAAGGTCAGGAGTGAGCCTCCTGTTTTTATTGATACCAGACCTTATAACAAACTACCGATAACTCATATAGGTGGAGGAACTCATCGACCGGACGAGTCACACTCTGCAGCTCCTTATAGAGTACGATCCAGTCAGGCGCCGTTTGGACGGCCTCAGACTGGGGTCCACTCACAATCGTTTGGGTGTCCCGGCCACCTCCCGCATGCGTCTGTCTTCGCCCCCTGACAGTGTCCTGGAGAGGACAGACGCGGTGGAAGACTGCAGCCTAAAGCGGAGGTCTCTCAGGTACGACTGAACCAGCCAGGAGTTCGTGGAGAGATGGCAGAGAGAGTCCATAGGCTTGTAATGTGATCCAGTATATTTCACTCCGTGTCTAAGTGCTTTCTTGCTTCTGTGTTAATGACAGGCGTAGCAACAGCATCTGTAAGTCCCCCGGGCCAGACTCCCCTAAGGAGTACCCCTTCCCGAGCCGGGACATTGGCAGATCTGAATCTTTGCGCTCCTCCAGCAGCTGCTCCCATCGCATCTTCCGTCCCTGTGACCTCATCCACGGGGAGGTGCTGGGGAAGGGCTTCTTCGGTCAGGCGATCAAGGTCAGCTTGTCGGCCAGAAGCGCTGCCTTACCACATCTGCATTCCGATCTGTCACGCGTGTCTACTGCATGGCGCCAGGTGGGTGCAGGTTTGCGGTGGTTTCATTTTGTCCACGTTGACAGGTTACCCATAAGGCCACTGGGGAGGTGATGGTGATGAAGGAGCTGATTCGCTGTGATGAAGAGACACAGAAGACTTTTCTGAAGGAGGTCGGTGTTTTCATTTACTTTTTAAGTCCAGGAGTCTTGTGAAAGTCGTTTATTTGTCGAATGCATCTAATGATAAAAGCGTCGTTCTGTACAAAAAAATTATTGTGACACACAGACGTGCATGCAACGTCTACGCAGTATTTAAGGGATAAAATTATAATAAAATCTAAAATATACATGCAGGTGTAGAAATTGGGGATGTTGACAATATAAATTCTATAAGTTGTGTACTAGTGCAAATAAATGGGTACATTAAAATAGTGTAATGTGCATTTAATGTGACCCGAACACAAACATGTTCATTGATCAAGAGGATCAGAAGATTTATGTTGCTGATCGAGAGAACTGTTCCTGGGTCTGGTTGACCTTGCTCTGATGCTCCAGTAACATCTACCAGACGGCAGCAGTGTAAACAGTCCGTAGCCTGGCTGGCTCTTTCATGACTTGGCCTTTCTTCCTGCCATTTCACCATAAACAATCTGTGACAATAGATTGTAGTGGGGATAAATGTTGATTGAATGCTGACCTGTGTCTTCTTTCGTCCACTTCCAGGTGAAAGTGATGAGGTGTCTGGAACATCCCCATGTGCTCAAGTTTATTGGCGTGCTGTATAAAGACAAGAGACTCAATCTAATAACAGAGTTTATCGAGGGAGGAACACTTAAGGATTTCATTAGAGACATGGTGTGTATCAGTTAATTCACTTCTTTATGGTCTTTCACAGTGCTTTCCTGAATGGTCTTTGGTTGTCTGGTACTGGGTTGACCTTAACTGTCAAATTGTATTAATTTAGCGTATGTTTAGTGTGGCTCTTAAACTCGCTAGGTGAGACATCTCCGTATTTCTAAGTAAATCTTTACTCAGTTGATAAGTTATCAACAAAGTTTGTGGAAGGAGAAAATGATAAGGGCGAACATTCTGGCAGTTGCAGAGATTTTTATTTTTTAAGTGGACGCAATCTTTTGTTTGAGGAAGTCCCCTAGATGTTATACTTCAAATCGATAGAAAAAAAGACAATAATTATTCTCCACATATTGATTACAGTCATTGTGTTTGTATCCAGCGCTCGTTTGTTGACAAAAGACAGTGTAATCGAAGAGATGAGGAAGTGAAAGCAGCTAGAGCTATGAGGTTAAAATTCTAGAGTTTATCTCCAGCTCTAACACATTAGACCTCCCCCCATCGCCCACACTAGATCCAAGCCAGAATATGGTCCACAGCCATTAGAGGAAACAAAGGTTTCTCCCTGCATTTTTACAAAATACCCGTAATATAATTTTTAAACTTGCTTGATATTCTTTTTAGCCATACAAAGTGGTGAGGGGGACACCTATTCACTTGTTGTGTATTTGTCTTGTGTTGTTACAGGACCAGTTTCCATGGGAACTGAGGGTCAGCTTTGCTAAAGGCATTGCTTCTGGAATGGTGAGTTGGCCCCTTTCAGGGACGTTGAGCGCTGGCAGTAAATCACTGTCCATATAGACCCCCTGACTGCTTTATGTTACGCTTGAGCAGTCTCCAATATATACACAGTAGCAGTTAAGCCAAATGCATTTACATGAACTTGGAGAAATCAAAGCATGTTATGGTGTGTTGTATTGTATTTCTATCACCATGATATGGTTTCGAGCTGAGCAGGAACTCAGGGTGGCTCTCCATTTCCCTCTGGAAGCGCCTAATGTGGACAGTTCATCTGTATTCCCACTCACTTCAACCCACAGTCACACCACAGAAACACAGCGGCGTCCTATTTTCCCACTCAAATTAATTGTTATCTTTCTATAAGCTAGAAAGGTTTTTGTCTGTAATGTATCTGTGTGTAATGAGTGTGTCTGTATTGTATCTCTGTGTAATGAGTGTGTCTGTATTGTATCTCTGTGTAATGAGTGTGTCTGTATTGTATCTGTGTGTAATGAGTGTGTCTGTATTGTATCTCTGTGTAATGAGTGTGTCTGTATTGTATCTCTGTGTAATGAGTGTGTCTGTATTGTATCTGTGTGTAATGAGTGTGTCTGTATTGTATCTCTGTGTAATGAGTGTGTCTGTATTGTATCTCTGTGTAATGAGTGTGTCTGTATTGTATCTGTGTGTAATGAGTGTGTCTGTATTGTATCTCTGTGTAATGAGTGTGTCTGTATTGTATCTCTGTGTAATGAGTGTGTCTGTATTGTATCTGTGTGTAATGAGTGTGTCTGTATTGTATCTCTGTGTAATGAGTGTGTCTGTATTGTATCTCTGTGTAATGAGTGTGTCTGTATTGTATCTCTGTGTAATGAGTGTGTCTGTATTGTATCTCTGTGTAATGAGTGTGTCTGTATTGTATCTCTGTGTAATGAGTGTGTCTGTATTGTATCTCTGTGTAATGAGTGTGTCTGTATTGTATCTGTGTGTAATGAGTGTGTCTGTATTGTATCTCTGTGTAATGAGTGTGTCTGTATTGTATCTGTGTGTAATGAGTGTGTCTGTATTGTATCTCTGTGTAATGAGTGTGTCTGTATTGTATCTGTGTGTAATGAGTGTGTCTGTATTGTATCTGTGTGTAATGGGTGTGTCTGTATTGTATCTGTGTGTAATGAGTGTGTCTGTATTGTATCTGTGTGTAATGAGTGTGTCTGTATTGTATCTGTGTGTAATGAGTGTGTCTGTATTGTATCTGTGTGTAATGAGTGTGTCTGTATTGTATCTCTGTGTAATGAGTGTGTCTGTATTGTATCTCTGTGTAATGAGTGTGTCTGTATTGTATCTCTGTGTAATGAGTGTGTCTGTATTGTATCTGTGTGTAATGAGTGTGTCTGTATTGTATCTCTGTGTAATGAGTGTGTCTGTATTGTATCTCTGTGTAATGAGTGTGTCTGTATTGTATCTGTGTGTAATGAGTGTGTCTGTATTGTATCTGTGTGTAATGAGTGTGTCTGTATTGTATCTGTGTGTAATGAGTGTGTCTGTATTGTATCTGTGTGTAATGAGTGTGTCTGTATTGTATCTCTGTGTAATGAGTGTGTCTGTATTGTATCTGTGTGTAATGAGTGTGTCTGTATTGTATCTCTGTGTAATGAGTGTGTCTGTATTGTATCTCTGTGTAATGAGTGTGTCTGTATTGTATCTGTGTGTAATGAGTGTGTCTGTATTGTATCTGTGTGTAATGAGTGTGTCTGTATTGTATCTCTGTGTAATGAGTGTGTCTGTATTGTATCTCTGTGTAATGAGTGTGTCTGTATTGTATCTCTGTGTGTAATGAGTGTGTCTGTATTGTATCTGTGTGTAATGAGTGTGTCTGTAATGTATCTGTGTGTAATGAGTGTGTCTGTATTGTATCTCTGTGTAATGAGTGTGTCTGTAATGTATCTGTGTGTAATGAGTGTGTCTGTATTGTATCTCTGTGTAATGAGTGTGTCTGTAATGTATCTCTGTGTAATGAGTGTGTCTGTATTGTATCTCTGTGTAATGAGTGTGTCTGTATTGTATCTCTGTGTAATGAGTGTGTCTGTATTGTATCTGTGTGTAATGAGTGTGTCTGTATTGTATCTCTGTGTAATGAGTGTGTCTGTATTGTATCTGTGTGTAATGAGTGTGTCTGTATTGTATCTGTGTGTAATGAGTGTGTCTGTATTGTATCTCTGTGTAATGAGTGTGTCTGTATTGTATCTGTGTGTAATGAGTGTGTCTGTATTGTATCTCTGTGTAATGAGTGTGTCTGTATTGTATCTGTGTGTAATGAGTGTGTCTGTATTGTATCTCTGTATTGTGTAATGAGTGTGTCTGTATTGTATCTGTGTGTAATGAGTGTGTCTGTATTGTATCTCTGTGTAATGAGTGTGTCTGTATTGTATCTCTGTGTAATGAGTGTGTCTGTATTGTATCTCTGTGTAATGAGTGTGTCTGTATTGTATCTCTGTGTAATGAGTGTGTCTGTATTGTATCTCTGTGTAATGAGTGTGTCTGTATTGTATCTCTGTGTAATGAGTGTGTCTGTATTGTATCTGTGTGTAATGAGTGTGTCTGTATTGTATCTGTGTGTAATGAGTGTGTCTGTATTGTATCTGTGTGTAATGAGTGTGTCTGTATTGTATCTCTGTGTAATGAGTGTGTCTGTAATGTATCTGTGTGTAATGAGTGTGTCTGTATTGTATCTCTGTGTAATGAGTGTGTCTGTAATGTATCTGTGTGTAATGAGTGTGTCTGTATTGTATCTCTGTGTAATGAGTGTGTCTGTGAGTGTGTCTGTATTGTATCTCTGTGTAATGAGTGTGTATTGTATCTGTGTGTAATGATTGTGTCTGTATTGTATCTGTGTGTAATGAGTGTGTCTGTATTGTATCTGTGTGTAATGAGTGTGTCTGTATTGTATCTGTGTGTAATGAGTGTGTCTGTATTGTATCTGTGTGTAATGAGTGTGTCTGTATTGTATCTGTGTGTAATGAGTGTGTCTGTATTGTATCTGTGTGTAATGAGTGTGTCTGTATTGTATCTGTGTGTAATGAGTGTGTCTGTATTGTATCTCTGTGTAATGAGTGTGTCTGTATTGTATCTCTGTGTAATGAGTGTGTCTGTATTGTATCTCTGTGTAATGAGTGTGTCTGTATTGTATCTCTGTGTAATGAGTGTGTCTGTATTGTATCTGTGTGTAATGAGTGTGTCTGTATTGTATCTCTGTGTAATGAGTGTGTCTGTATTGTATCTGTGTGTAATGAGTGTGTCTGTATTGTATCTCTGTGTAATGAGTGTGTCTGTAGTGTGTCTGTATGTATCTGTGTAATGAGTGTGTCTGTATTGTATCTCTGTGTAATGAGTGTGTCTGTATTGTATCTCTGTGTAATGAGTGTGTCTGTATTGTATCTCTGTGTAATGAGTGTGTCTGTATTGTATCTCTGTGTAATGAGTGTGTCTGTATTGTATCTCTGTGTAATGAGTGTGTCTGTATTGTATCTGTAATGAGTGTGTCTGTATCTGTGTGTAATGAGTGTGTCTGTATTGTATCTGTGTGTAATGAGTGTGTCTGTATTGTATCTGTGTGTAATGAGTGTGTCTGTATTGTATCTCTGTGTGTAATGAGTGTGTCTGTATTGTATCTCTGTGTAATGAGTGTGTCTGTATTGTATCTGTGTGTAATGAGTGTGTCTGTATTGTATCTCTGTGTAATGAGTGTGTCTGTGAGTGTGTCTGTATTGTATCTCTGTGTAATGAGTGTGTCTGTATTGTATCTGTGTGTAATGAGTGTGTCTGTATTGTATCTCTGTGTAATGAGTGTGTCTGTATTGTATCTCTGTGTAATGAGTGTGTCTGTATTGTATCTGTGTGTAATGAGTGTGTCTGTATTGTATCTCTGTGTAATGAGTGTGTCTGTATTGTATCTCTGTGTAATGAGTGTGTCTGTAATGTATCTGTGTGTAATGAGTGTGTCTGTATTGTATCTCTGTGTAATGAGTGTGTCTGTAATGTATCTGTGTGTAATGAGTGTGTCTGTAATGTATCTGTGTGTAATGAGTGTGTCTGTATTGTATCTCTGTGTAATGAGTGTGTCTGTAATGTATCTGTGTGTAATGAGTGTTTGCTTTTCCAACGTGGCTTGTTGTTTTGTTTGACTCGGCGTTTGTCTTTATTCCAGGCCTATTTGCATTCCATGAGTATCATTCACAGAGATCTAAACTCTCACAACTGTCTGGTAAAACTGGTAGGTGACCTGTCTATAATTGCATGTGCTAATGACTCGCATAAAGCAGCAACAGCAGCGGCGTTAGATCCTTTCAGCCTTCTTCATTCAGACAACAAAATGCATATTGATTTACTAGTCTATTACCGCTCATTATTCATGGTCACAGATGTTCTCTCTTTCTGAAAGCATGTTGGTCTTCTAAAGCGTTGAAGTTAGAGATCCTGTAGGGTACTGTATGTTCTTGTTCCAGGTGTTCCTGAGCATGTTCTGTTGTTGCCAGGAGTCTCTAATTTTGCAATGGTAGTGTTCTTTGTACAGAACAAGGCGAGGTAGACCTATGTGTGATTGTTGCAGCCAAACACAACTGGCAGCGTGTGGTTGTACAGCTGACCATGTTTATTTATCAAACCAGGTTTGAAGCTGTGCTTAATAAGGCTTTACAAAGTGTATTTATACTTAATGTATCACAAATAATAAGTGAGAAAGTTGATTGGGACAACAGAAATTCTAATGAGGTCTCATTTTTGTTACGGTGTACAGCACGATCTCAGTCCCTCCAACTTCGTTATAATTGTTCCCAATTTATTATAATATATACATTAATATATTTGTTTACGCATAATCTCTTCAGACATTCACCAGTGAGAGGTGTAAACGATTCTTACTAACAGTTACTGAGAAAGGCAACACCTTGTACATTTTGTTCCGGGGTAGAAAGAAACTTGAATCTCTGCCAAAATCAACTGCAAACCCATATCTACTAAGTTTCGTCATAGACTGGATGTACACGTTGAGTTTAAGGAATATAATATAACCAAAGATTACATGTTAACCCTAATTTGTCAAAATACATGAGGTGTCTTCAACTTCAGATTCTAACTACATGGTCACCTTATGCAATTTCCCTTCTGTTGTATTTCGTATGTTATGTTATATTAACACAATTAGTCTGCTTGAAACCAACAATCACAAGCCATTTCTGCTTCGCCGTATCATATCTTCCTGACTGACCTCTGACCCCTGACCTCCTCTAGGACAACACGGTGGTGGTGGCAGACTTTGGGCTATCCCGGCTTATGGTGGAGGATAGGGTCAAGTGCCCTCCCCCCGAGAAACAGACTAATAAGAAGAGGTTCCGACGCATCGACCGCAAGAAGCGCTACACCGTGGTGGGGAACCCGTACTGGATGGCTCCGGAGATGCTGAACGGTGAGCGGACGGAACACTATAGCGCTATGGAGCCATAGAACACGAAACACTATAGCGCTATGGAGCCATAGAACACGAAACACTATAGCGCTATGGAGCCATAGAACATGGAACACTATAGCGCTATGGAGCCATAGAACATGGAACACTATAGCGCTATGGAGCCATAGAACATGGAACACTATAGCGCTATGGAGCCATAGAACACGAAACACTATAGCGGTATGGAGCCATAGAACACGGAACACTATAGCGCTATGGAGCCATAGAACACGAAACACTATAGCGCTATGGAGCCATAGAACATGGAACACTATAGCGCTATGGAGCCATAGAACATGGAACACTATAGCGCTATGGAGCCATAGAACACGAAACACTATAGCGGTATGGAGCCATAGAACACGGAACACTATAGCGCTATGGAGCCATAGAACACGAAACACTATAGCGGTATGGAGCCATAGAACACGGAACACTACAGCGCTATGGAGCCATAGAACACGGAACACTATAGCGCTATGGAGCCATAGAACACGGAACACTATAGCGCTATGGAGCCATAGAACACGGAACACTATAGCGTTATGTAGCCATAGAACACAGAACATAGAGCCATAGAACACATCATTCACGTCATCACATCATTTATCCTGTGTTGGCCTGTTATTTATTGTGCCATTTTGTCATCCTCAGGTAAACGCTACGATGAGAAGGTGGACATTTTCTCCTTTGGGATTGTTCTTTGCGAGGTAGGAGTACGTTTTCTACACCAAAGCTGATGTGTCCAAATTACGTGTCGGCAGTGTTGACCGGACACTGTGATCTGGCGTGTGGTTTCATTGGTCAATTCGTCTGTCGTCGTAGATTATTGGCCAGGTGAACGCCGACCCCGAGTGCCTTCCCAGGTCATATGACTTTGGCCTGAATGTTGCCAAGTTCATAGAGAAGTTTCTCCCTGACGACTGTCCACCGGCTTTCTTCCCATTGGCTGTGGCTTGTTGTGACCTCATCCCTGATAACCGGTGAGCTGTGCAGCTTGGTAATATGGTGGTTTAAGACACTGTGTAATGATTATAATCATCTGGATTGTATATGGTAGTGACAACTGTGGTGGCCGTGTTTATGAAACATTCTGAGAAAGTAAACTTCTCTCTCACTTTGACCTGGCTATCTGCATGATGGTGTGTTACCTCTGACCTCCACCTGCCTGCTTGTGACCCCGAACCCCCCTGTTTCTCCCCACTCGCTCCCCAGGCCGGCCTTTCAGAAGCTGGGGGACTGTTTTGCAGCCCTGGCCCTCAGCCAGGAGATGGGCATCTCACTGCCAGCTGAATTGGAAGAGCTTCACCGGACACTGTGTCGGCTCCACCCCTCCATGCTAGCCCGTACGCCAGCCCCCACGCCAGCCCCCATGCCAGCCCATACGCCAGCCTCTACGCCCGCTCCCTGCACAGCCTCGATGCCAGCCCCCACGCCAGCCTCTACGCCCGCTCCCTGCCCAGTTTCACTGCCAGACCCTATGCCAGCCCCCACGCCCGCTCCCTGCCCAGCCTTGATGCCAGACCCGATGCCAGGAGAGCCCAACCTGGCAGACAATGGCACCTAGCACAAACGCCTGCTCCTCTATATCTCCAGTACGTCACTGGGCTGGTTCTGCACAAACACAGCTGCAGGAGGAGTGGGGAAGGCAGCCTAGCGACCGGAGCTAACAGGTCTGTAGTGGAGGTGTGACCCCACAACTGTGTACCAGGGAGCTGGAATACAGTGTGTGGATTCAGGGGGGGGGAGGAACATCACAACAAGAGGATTTGGCCGTTTACGATTGTCTTTTCACCCTCATAAAAGCACATGCTGCGTTTTCCACATTGGTTTACTACCAAAACCTGCTGTGGAACCCCGTTGACCAGTTATGTCTCTAGAACAGAACTCATATTAAGTGTGACAGCATTGAGGTGGTTTGGGCATCTTGTACGAATGCCACCTGGGCGCCTCGCTAGAGAGGTGTTCCAGGCACGTCCAGCTGGGAGGAGACCTCGGGGAAGACCCAGGACTAGGTGGAGAGATTATATCTCCACACTGGCCTGGGAACGCCTCGGGATTCCCCAGTCAGAGCTGGCTAATGTTGCCCGGGAAAGGGAAGTTTGGGGTCCCCTGCTAGAGCTGCTACCCCCGCGACCCGACCCCGGATAAGCGGTTGAAGATGAGATGAGATGAGAGCATTTCCTATCAATCACCATGGGAACACGGTTGTGGTTTTCATCTCGTCGGCTAAGTCTGATTTTGGGAGTTTGCTATATGTAGAGGCGAGACCCAGCTCAAACAGAGACTCGCTACAAAAAAAAAACACTGCTGCAGAAATAAACGACTTGTCTGAGAGTTAGCATCGGACAGGGGGTTTGGACTGAAGGTCGCCACCTGGTGGACAGGTGTGTGAAGCGCAGCCGGGACTAGTCTCTGGAGAGGTCATTTAAGGGTAATTGTAATTTGGAGCGGATGACTGATGTGTGATCGTTATTCAATAAATAAGGTGGCTTTAAAATGTAGCACACCTTCCTAACCAGACTGGTACCTTTCTATGTGCTCCAGAAACTCAGCTGCTGATCGACAGGTGTTTCAATGGAGCTCTCAGAGAAATCTTACCACTCACTGAAAAGTGAACTGCGTAATTAAAACTGGATTGATGGTTTTTTTTAATGTATAGAATGTATATATGCCTATATCATATGGCAGTTTCTTATGGGAATCAAGGGTTTGTAGATTTTACGACATTTTGTAGAATAATACGGTTAAAAACACTTGAGTTTTTTGTTAATCTTTTGACGGTACCGACTTGTACAAATTGTAACCACTGTCATTTGTATTACCATGATGTTGAACGAATTTAACCAATTAAACCATACTATTCTGAATGTTTAGTTGCAATATATTGCTAACGTTAAAGCCCACTTATGGACCAATGCTTGTTCAGTGGCCACTAGAGGGCGACGTGTCCAACTCAGGACCTTTGTGCGGTATTTCTGATTGTTAACTTGAATTGCCAGTGAACATGATCCTGATCTTAACAGGAATAGCATCTTTCAGCTAAATTAAGCAATTCAATTGTGATTAAATAGAAAGCATTGGATGATGGATTAATTCTCAGTTTTTTTTTTGTTTTTTTTCTGAACAGAACAAATCTCCCAAACACAATTACTAAGGCCATACAAGGTAGCGTCGCAGTTTTAATGGATCTGTACATACATCTTTAAACTTACAAAAGCAGAACAAATTTCCTCAAACAAATCAGATGTGAATAAAAAAATTAGCAAAATTAAATGAACCATTGGGATTGAAGCATAATCAAAGATACAGAATGATATTTGATTATTCAAACAATTAAAAGTCATCCCAATAAATTTGTTTGGATCAATGCACGATTGCATTTGTAGAACAGAGTAACCTTGTGAAGCAGAAACATGCCAACTAAGTGCTTTCAGCATGTCACAACTGTACACTCTCTTTGAACAGATCTAACGACACAGGTCTGGACTCACTTCGCTCTGGGACATCTTTGACAAAGTTAGATTCAAACCTAGATTCAATATAATGTCCAAAGCTTCAACCCATAACCTTGTACTATTCTGTTCAGGCAGCATTCAGACAGGCTCTGTCCGGTTCTAGCCAGAACTCAGACTTCTCTGTTTTGCTTCATGGCAGTGATGCCCCACTGTGTCCTGAGAATCCTCGGTTACCCGGCAACCTGAGGGGAGGTACTCTAATTCCCAGCAAAAACTAACTGATTGTCCTAGTTGATGCCTGTGGGTTTCTGTCAGCTTACATGCTTGTATTAGTCAACAGTTTTCCGGAGACTGACTTTTACGTTCAGGTACATCGTGCTCAGGCAACATTAACACTTCAGAGAGTAACATAGAGGAGCATGTATTCTTAGCCGTCTTTCTCACAGATAGTAAACTCTTCACCTCGCCTGTTCTGTGATCCAATCAACCAAGCGTTCGCTTAGTGAGATGCTTTAACCTCTAGGCTGCCGCCCTTGATTTTGCAGTGTAGATCTGATTGTGATCAACTCTTCATGTAGTAGCTAATTAATTCCGTTTCAACACTGTTGGAGATTGAAATCCCAGAAATGTAAACGATCGTTCTTGAATGTGTACTGAAAACCAAGTGCTTTGGATTAGCCAAAGCGGCAGGAATGTGAGGTAAACCCACAACACTCAGCGGCCACCTCAAGATAAAATTTGAAAATAAGAAAAGACTATGAATTCGCCCTTTAAAAACACTGACACTGCCGTTCACTCAAAGCAAAAGCGATGCTCATCAAATCTTCCTTAATACGGTTGATTGACACACGTGCCTTTCACAAGACAATCAGAATGCTATACGGTCATGGCAGTTTTCTTGGACATCACATGCCCCATTTCTCACTGGCCATCCCTGACATGCACAACCCTGATCCAGCTGACGGTCTCACCACGATCTCTCCATCAACCTCCACCCGTTTCATCCGGATCACCCCCAGGTGGTGACACGCGTCTGTGAGGACCAGGGCAATAAGGACACAGTTCTGTCTCTGGAGCTCAGCTCTGCTCCCCTTCTTCTGGAACGCCTTTACAAGGATGTTGATTTGGGGTCAGGATGAGGTCCGAGGAGGGGACTGTTTCGGTACGCTGAGGTTTAAATGTCACGGTCCGGTTGAGTGACCGGTCCTCACGCCCCGGGGGTCACCGCTTGCTGACCAATCAGGGGATCTCCTCCCTGCTCCTCGACGCCGTCTTGGGTTGGGGTCTGCTCCGCGGTGACGATGATGACGGCGTTTTCGTCCACCAGTTCACAGGTCGGGTTGGAGAAGGCTGACAGTGGCAGTGTGATCCTCTGCATCTCCCGCTCGTACACGCGCTGATCGTGCCGTTTCTTCACGTCTCTGGCTCTGCGCAGGGCGACACACAGATGGAACATGTTAGGAGAACGTGGAACACGTGGCTGGGTTTTAGACACACACGGGGTTTACACAGTGTAGTTACCGTTTGCAGGACTAATGTGTTTAAGGAGAGAAACTGCAAGAACTCATTAAGACATGAATCACGCTTTAAAACCCTTACAGACAGCTTAAGTCACGACTTTGATTTACGACAAGAACAAGAGGCACCGTCCCGTGTTGACTCTTATATCACAGATGAGGGTGTTTTTTCAACAGTGGCCATTTGATTTTTGGTTAAAACAACAGGGCCAGATTGGGACAGTATCAGTTCAGAAATTGTGAAATATTGGACTGGTCTGAGAGCAGCTCTAACCACTGACTCAATCTGCTGTGGATTCCCTTTACCAATAACCAGCTCCTTAAAACGATGCAGAGATTCCATAATCAGATTGGACAAATATAGATCTCTTAATGTTCCCCCAGATATCAGTTACTCCCCCCCCACCCCAGTTGTACTGTGTCCTCCGTTCCACATGATTCAGCACTGTAGTGGATTCTCTATTTTCCTCGACGCTCTTTCAGAACAACAGATGAGACTTCCCAAAATAGCCACACAGCAGGAGCTCATCCGAGCTACCCATCCGTTTCTCTTTTCATCTTGTTGTTTCTCGTGGAGATGCACAGCTGACAGGATGTGAAGTGCCCTCCTCTACATCCTGTGCCCACACACATGCCATGCCTCTAACTGCACGGACTCAAAACTGGGACAACATGAGGGCTCATAATGACTACAGCAGAACATTCTGTTTGTGCTCCACTTGGTCCAGTGAGCGTTCCCTCCTGTTGCGGTACCTAGTATGGCATAATGTCTGAAACTGACCTCTTGTAGAAGTAGCCAACGGTGATGCCCACCCCGAGAAGGACGATGAGGCCCATCATGAGAATGCCAACCACATAGCCTGGGAGAGACCGGACACAGACACCGTGGTTACCAGTAAAAATGCAGAGCTATACAGTTTAAATAGACGCATGTTACACCTGCAGTGGGAGGCCTGTCATTAACCATAAGAGAAGACCGGGAAACCTTCAGAACTGATTCGTATTCCCGTTTATATCCGTCTCACTGTGCTGTATCACGAGCTGGCCTACTCTTTTATTCTCTGAGTTTAGCATGTTATGGTCCCATGTCGTCGTCCCGTTGCCATGTTGTAACTAGTGCATTAGCTGACGTGGACATACCGAGAGTGCCCAGGTCTTTCTTCTTCTTGGGTCCTGTCCGAACCCGCTGGCTGATGGCGTTGACAGGCTGGACTGCCGCACTGCCACCCTTGCCCGGCCCAGATAAAGCCGGCTCAAAGTTCTCTGTCTGTGCTGTGATCAGGGGGCTTGGTTGTGCTGCTTCTGTGGGGGCCTCGTCTGTGGAGACAATATCGAGAAGATAAGAGGAGATGTCTGTTGTCTGTGAACTTAACCACACAGAATATTATTATAATTTTTCAACCACATGTTCATTACTTATTTTACAGACAGGCTGCAATAGTAAACTATGGTAGTGGATCATTGATGCCTTGTGTCTGTTTAGCTTCTAGTGGTTAATGGATTCATGTTAAGGTGGCATTATGAATTCCACTACGCACCAGGAAATTCAAGGCAAAAACCTGATTGCCTCTGGCAGGAGATGAAGACCGTGGACGAACCATTCAACAAGACCAAAAACACATCAAAATCCACTGAGACATTTTTGCGAGGCCACCATTTTCTTTTTTTCACCATGGCCAACTCTGGACGTGAATACAACTGAAAGGCTGTGGTCTGAGTTGCCATAAGTGACTAGTCCACAAACACAAATCTAAGATTAACGAGGACCTTGAACTGTTTTTCATAGAGGTGTGGCCCACCATCCCACAATCCTTGACTGAAGCGCAGCCAATCATTTTGAATGATACAACAAAAATGTCGTGTTTGGAGAAATTGTGTTGAAATAACGCTATATGGTTCCCCCGTGTGTTTGAGCCCAAAATATGACTAATTGTGTCTCTTGTTTGTTTAATGCATTCCTGTTTGATCAATTTCATAAAGGATGCAAATACTTTTTGACTCAACTATTTTTGTACTGCATTATTTTTTACATGAACAAAGTTGAAAATATCCTGAGATGAAGATTAGTATGCTTTTGCACTGCAATTCAATTGCATAAACACACAAGAGGAAGGTAAAAAAGTCAACATGCTCCTACGCTCAACCGGAATCAGGACGAGTTGTTATAAAAAAAAGTTGTTTAACAACTCTGCTGCTGATGTGAAGTCACAACCCGCAGGAGCCAATTACATGTTGTCTCCATGGGAATTGTCTAACTTTCCACCAATGGTTCAGCAATAGGGTGGGGCTTATATCTACAGTTAGGCAGACTCGTTTAAATTAGACGTCAGCAGGCTCCCTAAGGAAAGGGCCCTTATTGTTTTACATGCAGACAAGCCAGACAACGAGAGGACAAAGGCAAAACCCCAAGAAATAACTTTTAAGTCGTCAACTGGCCTAGCCTGGTATTCTCTCGCAGTTTCAAACATGGGAGAAACAATATCTCTAGATATTCTGAATAAGCTGACCCATATGAAAATGAGCTACTTCAGCGGTTTGTGTGTAAACTGTTATGCTGAGTATGCATGAATTAGAACTACAAATAACTCTTAGCTAACCTTTCCAAACATCATGCCATGATGATCTCTAGATTTCCCCAGTATTTTTTTCATGAATAATGCATTTTACGCAGCCCAGATAGGATTCTATGTGGTCATAAAGTTTATTTACATTGTCGAAGCTATGTTTTACCAGCATTTTACATATATTTTCCTACTGAATATTCCTATAGATGTGTCGATTGGCGTTCTGTCCGTGCAGATGTTTGTTGTATGTGCTAAATACCTTTGCACGGGCTAATGGCACATGTTTGTCTCTGGGCCTCGGCATCTGGGCCAGTCACGTAGCACCAGGGCTTCTCAGAGTAGTCTGGGTTACGGCAGTAGTTATGGTCCCCAACGCCTACAGAGAATAAAGACAAGGAGACATCAATATCCTCCCTGTTCATCAAATGGTCAACCCCTCTCCGTCTGTCTGTCTGTCTGTCTAGTTACTGGATGAAACCAGCACTATGGGTAATCGATTGATTAAAGGTAAAAAAAAGCCTGAATTATGAGCATACAAGACAATATCGTTATAGATTGATCGGATGAATAAAACACACTGCCTGTATGTGTACATATGTGTGTGAAATATTTGAGATAGCTAGTACAGTCTGAATGCATTCAAGTCAACCATGACTTATACTGATATTATCTACACAGACAAAGAGTACGTTCAAACGGTGACATTTCTGGTGCACACCAAAGTGTCATAAATTGACAGCATCATTTACCCATGTGTGAGTCTGTATAGGCCAAAACATCATAGTCCCGGGATATGTTGGTCCAGTTTAGGCAGGTTAACCCTGCAGAGGACCTCTGTTGTGATCCTCTGTATTCGACACCATTGGATTTGAAGCAGTCTAGATTTAGGAAACAGTTAACACATTGTGTTCAACATAATAACACAAAATGCTAGCAAATATCCTGTAACAATCCAGAAGTATTAATCCGATATTTTCCACTGTGCAAAATATCCAAACAAACACACATTTTATTCCTCGAAACATACACATTTTCTATATTTTATGTGCTAAATAATAACTATAATTCAACAATAAAGTACACTGTCATTCTTACTTGACCTGATGACAAAAAAATAATCAAAGCATTGCATTGTAAAACAAGTATACATTATCCTAATCTTCAATAATTCATGTCATTGTTATTCCGACATCATAACAAGGGTATCAGGTTACCTTCTACAGCCATGGGTGTGCAGTCCAGAAAAAACACGCTCAGAAAAACAAAGTGCAGAGAGAAAAACATTGTTTTAGATGAATAACGATTTGTATATCAACTATAATCAACGTGCACACAATTTTTTTTTAAAAAGCTACTTCAACTAAGTCTGATACGCGTGAAAGAGCCTATGCTGAATAATTCAGTCAAACTGCTTCACTTTCCAGACCAGCCCTTGTTTTTGTCGATCCAGACCTCAGTTGTAAACAGCTTCTCTCTCTGGGAGGAGGAACTCTCCTCTGCAGCACACAGGAGCGGTATCAACCGGTCGTACTAACGCGAGATCTCGGTAAGGTCCCAGAATCAACCGGCCGTACTAACGCGAGATCTCAACTACTAGAATCAACCGGTCGTACTAACGCGGGAACTCGTTAGGGTCCTAGAATCAAACGTGATCCATCCAAAACGCGTTCAATATATTGGGATCATTTCAACAAACATCATGGCTGAATCAAATATTGTTTTTGGGTAAAAAGCAACACATTTTCAGTTTCTTTTTTTTCTTTTAAAAATCTACTAATACAAAACCAATGTCACCTTACATTGTTTTTTTTTCGTTTTAGCCTAGTACAATAAGAAACAACGAAATGTCCCATTTGTAATTCAGTCAAATCAGACAATTCGTCATGGATGTGACTACTTTTGTGTGTTAGACACTAGTCTAGTGGATGTGGATAGCCATGGGGATACTGTTCTGTATGGCTGGTGAGATGGCAAAAGGATGTTCCTGACAACATTCCTGAAGCAATTATTTCAGAAAATAAAAGTAAAATATTATTTAAGAGCAAAAGCTCAACGAGAAAACAATTGCATTTTAATTTTGTTACTCACTTTATCAACCTTTCAGTCACAGATGTTATCGGTGCTCTATTCGCCAGTCTATTCCGCCGTCGTCAGATTTGACTACAAATAAAGCAATTTATAATTTAGACGTTTATTGATTGCGGAAAAGGTATGTGGTTCTTAGTGTCGTCCCTGTGAGACAAGGCTATTCCCAAAACATAAATAATACGTGTTGATACATTCATTTGAACTTGGCATTCAAGCGAGCCCCTTTCTTTCCAACACACAACATTCTACCAACCAGCCCCAATCCCTCAGCTTTGTTCAATGACCCATGTTGATATCTCTGACAAGACAGGCTTTCAGAAGGGCCATGGGGACTGGAGGAGGCTGATATTAAATGCCGCCCCCGCTCCCTGTGAAGGCAGCTGGGTGCTTAGAAGAGCCGGGGCCCCTGTCATTGTTGGCTGACCCCAGCAATAGAACTGGCCCCTGGCAGAGCATGACAGTCAGCGTTCAGTCAGCAGCCTCTTTGGACTAATGTCACCCTGCTTTCAGACAATTGCCTCCCTGCTTTCAAACATTCCCTCTACTGGTGCTCTCTATCCCATTCTACAGAGACACACACACATAGATACTGCCCGAACATTGTACACAATCATGTTCCCCCCTGATTCCCATACTGCAGTCCTCCCCCCATTTCAGATGATACGATGTATTTCTTTATATTATGACATTGTTGAACATTTCGTTCCCTAACCACGGGAATTAATATGGAGTTCTCTTTCACTTTGCAGCTATAACAGCCTACGCTCTTCTGGTAAGTATTTCCACTGGATGTTGCAGTGTATCTGTGTGAATTTGTGTCCATTAAGCCAACAGAGTATTTGTGAGGTCAGGTACACGTGTTCGATGAGGAGGCCTGACTCACAATTGTCATTCAAATTCACCCCAAAGGCGTGATCACTATCATGCCTAACCCTTCCTAGACTAAAATTGTTTAATGGTAAAACTGTTGTAATTTCACCAGTAGTTGGTTTCTACAATCTGAATCTAATAATGATCATTATTCATATTACTGGCTTGCATGACTCATGTCTCCTGGTGTGAGAGAATATAAATAAACATATTCATATTGCATAAATTGTAATTCCAAATTAAGTGGTTCTGTTTAGTTTTTGCATTTTTAAAGGATATCTCTGGATGTGGATGGAATTTGTGCTAGATGTGCCACAGTATACATTTACAAACAATGCCAGGGAAAGTCTGCATGATCTTCTGTCATTTCTTGCCCAGACTGCTTCAGGGTAGCATTTTGTAAATGGGGTAAGCTATTCCCTTAAAAAACGAAATAAAATTGAAAAAAGCAACTACAAATGAAGAGGACAAACAAGGAACAATAAAAAGTAAAAAAAAAACATTGACCCGTCTTCCAGCCAGACATGAACCCTTTATTTCCTTTATAATGTATGTTTGGCTTGTGGTCTCATGACCAAGATTTATTTTTTGGCCAGTTTGATAAGAGTAAGAAATATATTGTTTTGGCTCAGTCATCTCCTCAGGGCCTCTGCTACACTCAGGTTAATCAAAAGTAGTTCAGGGTCAGACTGAGTCACAAGAACGTCTCAATAGATCTCAAAGATTATAGACCAATAGTTGTGGAGACTGTTACTAAATTTGCATCGTTAAACTCACCTAAATATTTGTCCACCACCACACACACGGTCATCTCTGAAACTGTGCACGCACACACACACACCTTGTACATTTGCAAACAGCTGCATATAAACAGGAGTGATTAACTACATTGAGCTGATCTAAATGTTGACGCCGAGTCTCGTGTGAATGTTTCCCTTTCAGCGTTTCCTTAACCAGAACTGTGTTGACTGGCAGCATTTAAGCACAAACCCGGTGACCCTAATGGAACGTGGATTATAAAAGCCTAGGTGCTTACTTTATCTTGTTCCTGTCAACAGTGGCTAATCATGTAATTTACTGGATACAGCACACATAAAACATCAGAGGCTGTATCTAAGTAACCCACCAGATTCAGGATATGTCAACAGAGGGGCAGATGAAGCCAGATGGTGGGCATTCAGGTTCCCTGAAACGGTTGCCATTTTGCAGAAAACCAGAAAATGTCCAACTTTTATTTTCTAAATTATCTATGGAAAGTTTTCAGTAAAACAAATATGTTGACAGTCAAATGAGACATAGCTAGAGGGCCAGATGAGGCAAGACATAAAGATAACATAAATATATTGAACACTTCATTTTAAGCACTAATTTAAGAAAACTACTGTTTAGAAGCGGCACAAAAATACCTCATGGACAACGTATTCCATAACTTTAGATGAAATAAGTATTAAGGGGCTAGACATTACAGATATTTTTTTATTGCTTTTTATCATTATAATCTGGTCACTGAATGCAATTTTGCAGGACCCACTTTCTAATTTGACCAGTCCAGAAACACACCTAGTCCACCCAGGCTCCAGCTCAATGGAGCATATTTGTGTTTTACTTAAAGTGTAAAGATAATAAAGCATATGAAATAAATTACTTGAGCATGACAAATAAAAAAACACACAAACCCGAGGTAGATAGAGGTCAGTGAGTGCACTGAAAAACCGACACACAATAGACCGAAGACGAGACCGTACTGGCAGGGCAAATGCTCCTGAGAATCGGTGTTCTGTACAGTTGGACTGTTTTATTACCGTTTTATTACTGTTTTATTATCTCTTCGTTCATTGTGCTCTGTCAACCACTGCCAGAGTTATCAATCTCTATCCGGCCAGGTCAACCAATCCATAGTCAGGCATTGGGCTTTCCCACCTGACTGTTTATCACATCTGGTTGTGTCTCTCAGCTAAACACCATATGACACACAACCACTCTAACCTTCTCCAAGTACATCGACAAGGACATATTAGAAAGGTCCTTCAGCGCCAATGTATAAACAAACGACTCTAAATAGGACAAACGGTCACCTCATATCAAACATTTGTCTGCTATTGATAGGAGAACATCTCCAGCAGAAGTGGTGGGCTGCTGTGCTAATGACGACGATGATGGCGATGGATTTGGATGAAGATGCGGGACTTTTCTAGTTGCGCGGCAACCAGAAGCTCTCCTGCTCTAAACCCACTTTAGAAAGACGGCCAGGCTGACACTGGAAACTTATCAAGGCAGAAGACCTGCGACTAATGGACCATAAAGCCTCATATTCCCATGTCGCTCATCAACGGTCACGTTGGTCCGCCTCAAACGACCCCCCCTCGGACATTACATCACTGTCTGTTGCACATGAAATCCAATAAGACTCGGCTAATGGCAATGGAAAGATGAACAGAAGAGGCAGAAGGCAACTGTAGTGTACAGTAGAGTGGAATGAAGGAGGAGGCGCAATAACAGACGAACAGAGAGTGGTCGGAGGCGGTTGAAACCGGTCGGGGCAGTCAGAATTGTACATCAACACAAAAGGGCTTTGTTCACGGTCTAGTCAAAAACAACTGACGGATTAAATGAGTGGCGACAGATAAAAAGATGACACACAAACATGAAAGCCCGTAGGATAGAGAGGGAACATTCCCATAATCTATCAGATGTATCTGAAAAAACATACAGATATTGCTTTAATCATATTTAAATTACAACATAAACACTTGGTATAAAAAACAAGCATTCTATCAATGTTCTAAGAGTCTCTCTAGAAACATAATTTTAGACAGTCTCAGTTCAGACACTATAGGTGTAAGAAAAAGCTCTCCATTACTGTTCAGTCCATTGCAGTCAGGCCTCCAGTCAGGCCTCCAGTCAGGCCTCCAGTCAGGCCTCCAGTCAGGCCTCCAGTCAGGCCTCCAGTCAGGCCTCCAGTCAGGCCTCCAGTCAGGCCTCCAGTCAGGCCTCCAGTCAGGCCTCCAGTCAGGCCTCCAGTCAGAGTGGCAGTACAGGTAGTTGGCAACCGTTCTGGCCGAACACACAGTGCACCTCCTTGATGTTCTGTCGTAAACTCTTGGAGTCACAAAGGTCCCGGAGGTCATCTGAAATGTCCAGCAGACGCAGAAGGAACACGGCTCTGACTAACAGGCCAAACAACGCGCCATGAAAACCAGAATCCATGAGAACCGTTAACCAGGAAGTGTCCAAGGTCTCACCTAGAATAAACAAACAGTTAGTCTCACAAAACCCTTCAGTATTTCCCACCTTCCAAACTCAACCACTACAAGTGTGCGTGTGTGTTACCCGGGTAGAGGTCTTTGCAGATCTCAAGGTTCTTCAGCAGACTTGTAACATTCTTCCTGGCCCACAGACCCAGTCGCTCCTTCATCTCGGAGGATGCTGGGTATTTGTCAGCGAGCTGCAGCAGGTACGGAACAATACAGGCGGACATCACAGACGGTTCAGCAAACACATTGGCCTCATCGCGCTCATAGAGACTCGTACACCTGTGTGACAGAGGGGGAAACACTTACTGGCTGTATTGCAATGAAAACTCAGTATCATGAGCACTATAGTACTGGTTCTTCAGAAAATACCAACACGAGGTAACAGGCACCTGCATGCTTAAATAATGAATCATGAACCCAATCCATAGGTCCAGATTGTCTTAAAAAAAGGGAAACGTTTAATAGATATTTTTGCATTTTAGGTTCTCTGTTATTGGTGTCACATGAAATTTTAATCCGTGGAACTGGAGACCACCAGTGAGTGTGATTACAGTGTGAACTGATGGTTTAACAAGTTCACCTTGTAAGCACCTTATGTTAGAAGCTGGCCAACGTTAGTTTCAATAGTGCATCTAGTACAAAACTGCCCGTAAAAAGGCTCCTCACCCAGTGTCTCTGGTCTCCTTCAGTACAGCGCTCATGTCAGACGAGGGCAGGTGACTCAGCAACACCTCCAGGGTACCGGGGCTATCCCAGAATTCATCCAGGAGCAGCTCCAACAGGAAGGGCAGCGCCAGGTTGACCTGCATCAGATACACGCTCCCCTCCCTGCCACCTTTCCTGGCGTGGCAGAGTGTCGAGGCAAAACCTGCCGCTTTCATCCTCACCTGCTGGTTCTCATCCTGCAGCAGGTGAAGGCCTGTGTTGATCAGTCTGCATGGTAACGAGAGGTGAGAGGTCAGACTGGAGACAGACTGCAATATATATTCTCATATGGTCCATCTGTGTTAAACCTACTGCCCTGTTGTAGATATGTACCTGATGCTGAAGACAGGCAGAGGAGAGTGGTCCCTCAGTTTTGTGCTTATTAAAGGGGCCCCAGCCAGACACAGGGCCCTGGCACAGGCCATCCTGAGAGACTCCGGGGCCTCTGGGGACCGGTGGACCTCCAACAGTTTGCACCAGCGAGGGAACAGACATGTCTGAAAACTGAGATGGAGGAGAATGAAAAGAAAGTAAAGGTTTAACAAACCTTTTCTCACTTATGACATAATATACTGCAGTAAGATACACATCAGGAATGATGGGGCAGCCTGACCTCTGACAGAGCAGCAGGCTGACAGCACACAGGGCCTGGGAAAGAAACTCTGGTCCACCTCTGAAGCCCTCCAGGGCCCCCAGAAGCAGCTCCAAACACTCCAGCATGGCTGAATCCTCGGGCGGGGAAGGGGAGTACTTGGAGGACAGAGTAGGATCACTCCATGGTGTCATCACTTCCACTAGGGCTGTCAAATACGTCCTGCTGTACTCCACACTCTCGGACAACAGTGCCCCCTTCAGGTTGGCCTTAGCACAGAGAAAAAAAGTGTAAACACACAACAAAAGATTCTCACTTGTTTTTCTCATATCGTCAGATGTCTTCTTCTATCACTTCAATGCGGATGACTTCTAACTATTTTTCCCCTTCCGAATATCTGGCTAGCATTTGCCTGGATGTTTGCCTCTTAAAACATCTGAAACTTCACCATTGCGAATAGTATTTAAACGGACTGCGCCGCCGTACACTGTTACAACAGGCTTACGGAAACAACATAATTTTGTGTTGTCTCAGTTCTCCGTGGACCCTGAACAACTTAACGGACACAGAGAAAAACACGGATATCCTCACCTCCTGGTTTGGTCGTGTTCACGCCTCCCTTATTAGTCAGGATATACGTTTATACACACCCATTTTGTGAGACGGGAAAACAAAACAGCATGATGTCAGCTGCAGTAGGCTAAAGGTCATAGGGATCTTTTGGGCCATTGTTCTTTTGCGCTGTATGTTAAAACTCAGTCATTGAACCTGTTGTTTGGTTTATAGCTTTCCCAGCATGCTCTGCTCTACATAGGGTATCATGTCCCACCTGCAGTGCAGCCAGTAGCTCCGGTTGAATACCGATCCCACTCCATCTATGCCTCTCCACTGCCCAACTGACCAATGACAGCCTCAGGTCAGAGTTTGCGGTGGAGAAACTCCCCCATAACTTGCAAGCCCACCCGGGTTCTGCACACAGGAAGTGGACGGCGTATTGATGGAAGGAGTCGACCCCAACCTGTAAAATGTCACAGACCTTGAGAATGGCGATACAACCACACAGGCAGAAAGCTAGATTATCGAAATGACAACAAGCCACGACACAATGTCTCTGAAAAAGAACATAACAACCCAGGACAAGAACGCAGCACACTTGGATAGCGCAAGTGGTGTGTCAGTAAAACCCGTTTGGGTACCTGGAGTCTGTGGTTGAGTGACTGAAGCTCTGACAGGAGCAGGTCACTCAGCCGATGGAGGAAGCCCTGTGAGCAATGCGCCCTAAGCAGGCCTGCCACACGCAAGTAGACTCCACACACCAGGGGGCAGCGCTGAGCGCCAGTTACCAGCCACAGCCTGGATTCTACACGACCGACCACCTCACACAAGGCATCTAGGGATGAGCTGGGAAAATGAAAACTCATTTGCAGAGTTAAACAGACCAGGAGCAAGAGAACCTCTGTGGCCTGAGTGCTACACCGAACGATTTTCATCAACCCTCACCTGTCAGTGCATAAACCCGCGTCCAGCAGGGCCGTGATCTGCAGTAGCTGCCCGTGCAAACGATTGTGACAGCCAGGGGGGTGGGACTCCGGCAGCTCCTTCGTCAACTGCAGCAAGGTACGCATGTATTGTGAGGGGGGCGTCATGGCGACCAAGGCTTTAGAGGTCATGACCCTTACACTGTAGATGGGACTGGCAGCTAGCTGGAGGAGGGGATTCAGGAAGTCTGACAGAGTCCTGCTGGGAACAAAGATTCCACGGATCAGCTCACACACAACCTGTCTGGCTGAGTGGGTTTGTTATACAAAACAGGAGCATTGGCACGACCACAGGCTTAACGTTCGAAAGCTTTTGTTCGTTTAAATGTCTAAGGAAATGGAACAATGGCATGAACCCAGCATTCACCCTGTATGGTCTTGAACACCTCGCTGGAGTTTAGCCAGGAGGGTGAGGACGGGGTAAAGAGACGGGTGTAGGCGGAGCCATGCCTGCCCAGATGGACCCTGCAGATCCCCGGACGCCTTTCTTAACTCGCCGAGGAGGAAGGGCTGCAGGGCCGGGTAATGGGTGAAGAAGGCGGACGGAGACATGCCATGCTGGGTGGAGCCCTCCTCAGTCCCTGACCTCTGACCCAGCATCCTGGAGCACAGGGCACCTGTTCATCGGAGAGTTCAGAGAAATGACACTTGATATTATATCGGGCCAGTTTCACAGACACACGTGAAGTCTAGTCTAGAAGTAAATCAGGTAAATCGAGCACTATGGATAAATCGAGCACTACGGATAAATCAAGCACTATGGATAAATCAAGCACTATGGATAAATCAAGCACTATGGATAAATCGAGCACTATGGATAAATCGAGCACTACGTATAAATCGAGCACTACGGATAAATCGAGCACTACGGATAAATCGAGCACTACGGATAAATCAAGCACTATGGATAAATCAAGCACTACGGATAAATCAAGCACTATGGATAAATCAAGCACTGTGGATAAATCAAGCACTGTGGATAAATCAAGCACTGTGGATAAATCAAGCACTGTGGATAAATCAAGCACTATGGATAACTCTATTGAGCTTCATGTCTTTGTCTTAGACTACGCTTTATGAGTGTCTGCCGAGCCGGCCCACAGTGTTAAACTTTATCCGAGTGGAGGTCTTACTGTAGAGCTGCAGGGCCGCGTTCCTCATGGCCCAGCAGGGTGAACTGAGGATGGTCAGGGACAGGATGGCCATAGCCGGGGCAAACTGAAGCACAGCCACACCCAACCCGGAGCCCCGCACCAGGGCCTGCAGGGTGTGGACCGCACACACCTGGAGAAGCGAGGACAAGCGAACTGACTGCCGTTTCGTATCCTTTGGGCATGTCCGTCCGTACACATTCATACATTATCAATGGCGTTCGTAGTGCATGACATACACGTACGGTAGGTAGAACATTCCATGTGAAGTATCATGATGTGTGTTACCTGTGGCAGGTCCAGGGTCTGGTCCCAGTCCTGGGGCAGGGGGGCCCTGGCAGTGTCTAGCAGGGTGTGTACGCTGTGGGCCAGCAGGGGCCGACTCTTACTGGCCTCCTCTGCTGACACCACACACAGGATGAGCATGGGCAGACCTGCTGCACGCCGGGTCACTGACGTACTGCGTGGGGACTGGAGCATCTCCAGGCCCTGTAGAAGGAACCAGACGCCCCAACGTGTGGTCAAGGTTATAACCACACACTGTGCAGAAACCCCACTTCACCCCATCACAGCCCTGTAGAAAGGAGTTCCTCTGGAGGGTATTGAGCGGAAAATACCTGCTTCAGCATGTGAGATGGAATTGTCCTGTGCTCCGGGTCACTGCTGCTCAGTAGACTGACACAGAACCTGGTAAAGCCCACGCCGCAGCCCTCTACTGCCCCCTGGTGGATGGAAACATGGATGATGGGGCTGAATGTTACAAGCAACCCCGGAAGGCTTAAAATTGTGGCACCTGGACAGATGATATGTCCGTCTTACCCAGTGGCGACATTTTAGAAGAACGTTCTTGAACACTCTCGAGGCCCTTTTCAGATCTTCCAACGTTAGATAGGATTCTGTCGGTTTGGCCTCGGAGAGGATTCTTTCAACCAGGGAACCTAAAAATATTCCTATTTCCTAAAGAGGGAAACACAATGGTGTGTTTCTTCGTGGAGCTGAACATGTTTAGGATCGTGCTGCCGGGTGGTCAGAGGGACTGTGACCATCTCCAGTACCTTCAGGGAGACCCAGCAGAAAGTGAGGACCAGACTGTGTTCCTCAGAGAGCAGCACACACTCCTCCCCCTCCTCCTCCGTGACTCCCTGGCCAATCAGAGAGGTGATGGCATTCCCCATGTCACAAAAAGATGGGAGCAAATCTGGAGGGGAATAAAGCGCAGGAGAACGGGGGATTTGTGTGAGAGTTCCGTGCCAATTGTCCAGTTCACTTAAATTAGCACCAGTCACTTGGGCTGGGTAATACCTCGATCATCTGAGCAAGCTTCCAGGTCTCCATAAAGAACCCCCAGGAGGAGCAGAGAGATGTTCTCCAACAGAACCAGGATCTCTACGCTCACTCTGTGGTCAATCACATCACACAGGGTTCTGGGTACCTCCAGTATACACCTCTCCAGAGCCGTCAAAATCCCTAAAACAAATACAGCCCAATCAGGTGGAGTCTAAACAACTCACAAAAGCTGGTAGGGATTGGTAAAACTGCATTTCATAAAAAGGCAAAGACTCAATAAGTCTCACCGTGTATGGATTTGGTCTTTGCGGCCAGCATCACATCATCCTTAGCAACCAGGTAATGTTGCTGGAGTTTCTTAAGCAGGTGCCCAACCAGAGTGTACGCCTTGGAGTCCCCAGAACTGACGTAGTTGATCCTGCTGTCCAGCCAGGGAACATGAGTCTGGCCTCCAGACCTTCACATCGGGGCAGAGGGGGGGGCTTATCTCTCACTGTGTTAAGAGTTGCACAACACTTGGTGTATAAAGCGCCACTTACTTCTGAAGGAGGACTTTGACGATCAAAGCTCCGATCTGAGCTTCTGGCACGCGAGGATTGCAGAGGAGCTGGTCTGCTCGGCTGAACAGCACAGCTGTGATGTCCTCTGGAAAACTAGGTGGGAAAAATCTCAACAGTAACCCTGCCGAAAGCTCCCGGATCTACAACAAAAAACAATAGAAAATCTGTGTTGATATATTCCTGTACTTTTTCTAATTACAATAAAGGCACCAGGTTTTACCTCATTGGTAGAATCCTCTAAACATCCAATGAGGACGAGCTGTTTAGATCTAGAGAAGAAATCCCACAGTCCTCTTTGCCTCGCCCAGTTGAATAAAGAGGCCATGTTCACTACAGAAAGAAGAAATAAAGTTTCAGACTGGCTTTAAACAACCAGAATGAAGAGTCATCCATCTTAAGCCTTCTTCTCTGACCTGGAGGTTGGCCCTTCTTCTTTTCTGGGCTCCAGGTGTCTGTGCAGGTCTCTAGAACCGCAGACAACAGAAGCAGGACAGTCTTCTTCCTCTGGTAGCTGTGACCTGGTGCTAGGTATGACCAGGGCAGCTGGGACAGCCAGTCCACAAACCCTACAATGATCAGCGTTAATAGAACAGAAACACGACGAGACAGAGGTTTACGGTAAAACCCTTATTTAGGGGTTCAGAATAACACCGCAGCCCTCACCAGCACCCTGGTGGAGTTCCATTCCCTCCATGAGACTGGTATCACTGGTTCTCTTCTCCTTTCGTCCTCTGAGGTGGGCCAGGCAGCTGTCTCGGATCCGGACTAGGAACCTCTTCACCACCGCTTGAAGATGCTGGCGGAATGGTGACGACTCGCTGTTGAGGTTCTGCGGGATGAAAATCCTCATGTTGGACAGCTCCTCCGCGGTCGGGGCCTCTTTGGTCTTTGGGCTGCAGCAGAGCAGGTTGAGAGCAGCCAGACGGACTTTGTCGTCCACGCATCCCAGGGCCAGACGGAGGGTCTCCAGGGCGGAGCCACTCCCCAGGGCCCAGGGAGAGCCCCCGTAAGCAGCCCGCTGTGCGCTCATCACACAGGCCCACGCATGGAGGTGCCCTGAAGCTGCAGGGTCCAAAGGCGCCAGCAGGGGCACCAGAGCATCGGGGAAGACACGCAGAGTACAGGGCAGGAGGTAGTTCGAACTGTTGTTCTGAAGAAGGGTCACGTCCGATGTCAAGGCCTCCAGGAGCACGGAGCTCCAACGCTTAGCCCACTGACTGGCCAGATCCAACTCTAAAGGCTGGGCATCCTGGGTCACAGCCTCACACAGCTCCTGTCTCTGCTGCCGGATCAGACACCTGTACAGCTCAGAGGCACACGGGGACAGGTAATTGGTGGACAGACACTTCAGGAGGTGGTTGGGTAGCTCAGGGTACCGCTCCATCACCTGAGGGGTTTACGAAACATGAATTAGGATCACAGTGGCCACAAGTAAACGTATCCTTTTAACACATGTAAAGGTTAAGATGACTGTAAAGCCCACCGTCTCCGTGCCAACATATGGGAGAAGTGAACACAGGGGTGCGTATTTGGCTTTGGCCTCCCAGGGCAGTTTGGTTATGCGGTGTAGTAAGGTATAGTGTAGATTCCTCAGGGTGTCTCCGAAATGCTGGCAGTCCATCTCATAGATCTCTAGCAGCAGGCAGAAAGCACTGCGCACAAACTCCGACACGCCCTCCACCTGAAATACAGCGCGTTACTATCACCTCGGTCTTATTGAAACATAACTAGTGATAGAGGGAGATGACTGAAGACTCACTGGACTCTCAGCCGTGTTCCAGATGACCTGGATGAGTTCCTGTCTCAGGCTTGAGTCATCAGGCATCAGGGGAGCACCGGTCACCTCCCAGATCTCAGCCTGGTTCTCCTTAACACGCTTCAGCCACAGTGTTAAAACTGCCGTCAAACAAAAATGAGATCAATGTTCCAGTGGAAATGCTTTACTTGTGCACTTACAGAAAAAACACACCGGTTTTGTTTAGTACCTTCAAAGACGTAGTAGTGACAATCAAGCTTTTCCTCACACAGAGCAGAGACCACAGGAAACAAACCATCCAGGAGTAAACAAGTCTGAAACGATACATAGAAAACCACAGATTTGAGTGGACAGGTAAGTCACACAGGAATGAATGAAGAAGGTATTAGGTAGCGTGGAAAGTGGAGCAGTCTGTGAGACCCACCCTAGTGGCGTCTGCCGAACAGACCAGGATGTCCCGTCTACAGCAGGTCAGCAGACCTCTGGTCACAGCTAGTCGGTTAACCCCGTCCTGCCCAGGTGAGACACACCGCACCAGCAGAGCACCCACTGACAGCTGCCAGGGCTCTGAGCAACACGTCAACAAGTGAAATGTAAAACAAAAACATAAGAAGTACCGGTTCAAGTCATTGAAGTGTTGTGAAGTGTGGCAATGTATTAAAAGTATGGGCAGAAACAATAAAGCAGTTGGTAGAACTGCTGACTAATAGAGAGTGAAACGCAAGGGAAAACACCAGTTTAAGCTCCCAGAGATTTAATTAGTAAAATACCAATGTTCCAGGGTTAAGGAGAAGTTAATACATGAATCACTAAATTAGCTGTGGTTTAACGATTGGCCAAAAGCCAGGGTTTATGTAACCAATAAGAAACGAGGGGGCGTGGTATAGGACCAATACACCCCGACTCAGCGCTTCTCTCAGTTACACAGCATCGTGAGGTGCCTGGACACAGCATTCGCCATCCTAATTGTGTACCTGATCGAGTGATTTGGAGCAAACTCCAGGCAGCCGCTCCTCCCTCTCCCGCCTCTGGTCCGGTGTTGATCAACATGGTCACCGCAGTGCCGGCCAGGAGACACGTGTCTCTGTTGGAACACTGCTCACCAGCAGGAGACGGGTAAAAGCTGAACCCTGGTGATCCATTAACAACAACAGACAGCCGAACTGAATCTCACTTGAAATTGTTTCAGATTCAACCTGAATAGATGTCAAAACACAGACCTGTCCCTGAATGATGTCCAGCAGATGCTGTAGGATGGTCTTCACAGCCAGACTCTCCTGGTTCTTTTGCCACACCAGAGGAGCCACGTTTACTGGCAGCAGCTGGAACACCTGCAGACATACCTGAGGAAACAGATCCCAGATCAGTTAGAAATGTACTGACACAAAGATCAGTCCAGCGAGAAGACAAAATCTGAAGAAAAAATGTGGATAATAAAGTCACACTAGGACCAATGTTTCTTTGCCAGGAGAGCAAGTACAACAATGTTAACATGTGAATATTAAACCCAGCAAAGGAATATAAAACACTGTACATTAATCAACATGCTCGCAGCTTTCAACTGGCATATGGTAATTGAAAACATTTTGTGTGAGAAAATCGCTCAGGTGGAAGGTAATCGAAGTGTTTCAAAATCACTACACTTTTCAAATGTTCTCCTAATGACTAAACAAGACTCTGCGGCCTAATTAAAAGTTGAAAACATACATGCGTTTACCTTGACAGCTTGATAACACAGTGGACCATTTCTCAAACACTCCTGCTCCAGTATTACAGGAAATAACTCGGCCACTTTATTAAGCAACAAAGGACATGCTTCTCTCCACAGCTCACGGGCAATGGAGCTGTCCTCCAGAAACATGCAGGCTGAAAACACAAAGGCGAAAAATATTTTTTCAATCAACTTTGGCCCTCAAACTAAAACAAAGAAAACATCCAAGACGCCTCAAATCCAAAACAAACCTATTTGGAGGTCCTCAATTGATAACACCTGAAAATGAATAAAGTTGAAACATTAGTGCATTACAAAAATGTCCAACAATGTCTTTTTTTTACAATGGACACCTACCTGGTCCTTTTCCACTATGGCGCACAAATGATGGTGGACCTCTTGAAGAACCAACAAGTGGTTGACTTTCGCCAGCTGTTGCAGCATCTGTAAGGCATGATCAAACACATGTTCAGGATTGTACTCTTGTAACCCAACCATGAAAACATCGCATCTAGAGAAGAGAGCCTTTTCTAGACCTGGTCCAATTTGCGACTGGCGATGGACATGTTAAACATCTGGATTTGCATGGCGACAAGGAGTCGGATGAGTGACAGGAGGTGCTTCTCCTCCAAACACTGGAGCTGCTTCTCTGATATCTTCCTCAGCAGCTGGCATGCCTCATCCAGACTGCGCTCTTTGCATCGCTTTATGCTGTTCCTGTTCAATGACAGAAACCACACAATGGCACCTAGATGAGAGTGTGAAATGGTAACAAGAAATATGGTACTAAGAGAGAGTGCAGCTTGAATCAGCAACTCTAAAAGGTTACTGAAACTATACTAGTCAATCAATCAAATGTATTTTGATAAAGGCCTTTTTACAACAAAGTTGTCACTAAGTGCTTTTACAAACCCCCTGGAGTAACACTACAACCTGTGCCTTTTAAACCACATGGCAGAACCTGTAGTCTTTATGCATTCAAATAAAAAATGAATACACATGGACTCACATAACATCAGGCTACTTTACACTAATCAGACAAAACACATCAGCTATATACGCACGCACGCACGCACGCACACACGCACACACGCACACACACACACGTCGAACACATTTACCTAGAGCACTCATCAAGTTTCTTTATGAAATGCTTCAACGTATTGCTGACATCTAGCGGTATTGTATCCTCGTTTAACACAAAGTCTAGTACAGCTTCCATCGGATATTCGACTGATTCGACCAGCACCATTGTTAGTAAATACAGATAGGTGCTGACCAGTCCCAGCAAAGAATCAGGGGACTGTCCTCGTTTTTTTTTTTTTGTAACGTCAAACTAGCTATACTGGTGGAATTTTAAGACCAGTCTGTGGGAAAATGGCGCCACCTAGTGTATAGGAGTATGTTCTGGATGAGATAGTTTTTGGAATATGTGTCTTTTGATTTCATGTTCACGTATTATTTTGGGTGCATAAATATTCTACATGACTTTGCATGTTACCACTCAATGAATGGAGCTATAACGCCTATAACTAGCTGCATACTGTATGTCGGTTTCTGTCGTGTAGTACATACTCCGGCCACACGCGTCGCTGTCGTGAGTCGGACCAGTGACGTGCTCTGTCTGCAGCATGAGCGAGCGAGCCATTCCCTAATTCGTGATTGGTTTATATGCCGTTGCCATAGACATCACTTGACAACACATTTTTAAAATGGCGACTCCCTGGTAAACACTTTTTTTCCCAGCGATGGCTTATATACTTTCAACACTATGTGCATGGATATGTTTTATTGTTCTGATTAAGGATGCAAAGAGTAATCTCAGTAAGTCATTAAACTATTTAAATGTTCACATAAGTCAACGAGTTAACTTGTTGGGATAATTAACTGAACCTATATTTAACCTGGATAGCAATTAATACTTTGTTTTAGTTTTTCAGCCGGCGTTTATCGTCACATCTGGCCCGGGGGTGTCGGCGTTTCTGCTTGGAAATATATCTGGCATATCACTGACTCTGAGTTCTCTATCACCCTTAAATTCCTCGGGTAAGTGGCGTGTGTTGTAGAAACTTTCCTGTGATTTGCAATAGAGTTTTGCAACCACGACTATGTAATTTGTGGGATCTTTTTGACAGGTCGCCTTCCACCCGCAACATGCTCAGAAGATCTG
This sequence comes from Dallia pectoralis, assembly GCA_029465975.1. NCBI lineage: Eukaryota > Metazoa > Chordata > Actinopteri > Esociformes > Umbridae > Dallia > Dallia pectoralis. Next base: position 13,668,695 of record CM055750.1, read on the forward strand.
ACCACGGACTGGGTTCTCACGCAGGATTTGGTGGACAAGGTAATGTGTGACGTATTTCACTTTTATTGAACTTAACTTTGCCCGCAACTAAATTAAATAGATGTTAGACTTGCGCAGTGTCGCATGCCATGTCACGAAAATGTCATTGTTCAGAATGAAGCTTTGTTATTCGGGGCATTTGACAATAAAAGTCAACTCTGACTTTGATCTGAAGTCGATCTCTCTGTAACCTCTCTGTCACAGACCACAGTGCAACTGCAGGTCAGGCTGAACCGCAGTCTTATCCTGTGTCGCAATAATAATGATACAACCGCAGACTGCTGTCCTGAACCCTTATGTTTGCTGGAGATTCTCCGTGTGTCGGCCTGTCTAGAGAACACACCTCAAGCCTCACTGCTTATCCAAGCTAGGATTTATGCCCAGGTCTATCCTAGTGACCCTGTCTCTGGTGAGTTTGGCTCATTTATGGCGCAGGCATTAATGACAAGTGTTTGAGAGCTTTCATATTGTTGTCAGTTTTTCCAAATTGTTTACGCTTTTGTTTTTGTCAGAAAACAAAACAGTTATCCCTAACCAAGTGTTCCAGCCTCTTGGTTCCTGCCCCTGTGACCTTACATCGGGTGTCTGTGATGTGCGCTGCTGCTGTGACAAGGTGTTTATATCCACCATGACATATACTAAACCCAATTCAAACGTTCCAATACATTTTGATTATATTTGCTGTACCATCAGGTAAGTGTCCTGTCATGTTTTCCTCAGGACTGTTCCCCTGAAGCTCTGAAGCTGTTTGTGTCCCATTGTCTCACTGGCCCTTTTGGAGGGGAAGTCTCTCTACTTCCTGATTACCTGTGCCATGCACAGACCGTTGAAAAATACCCAGACTGGTTTCCATTTCTCTGCGTCGTCTCGCAGCCTGACAACAACCCCTTTCTTGGACTCTTTTATGGAGGAGACACGATGTAAGACACTTTCAATATCCCCAAAATTGTTGATTTTCACTTTCAATATCCCCAAAATGTTGATTTTTATTTTATTTGTTTGACTTGAAATGTGTTCTTCTACACCCTTTCCATACCTGCTTTAGCACACCAGAGCCAAGGCCATCTTTCCAAACACCGGTGCTGTCAGCCGCACTGCCCAAAGATAACTACCGTCAAGGAGATCCCATATCCACCACGAGTGATCAGTATATCACTATACCTCAGGTGAATTTTTGTCTCTCTCTTTCTTGTCTGTATCTCTATCCTTCATTATCTCTGTATAGTAAAAAAGATAACGTGTTTGTATACTTTTATATCTGTACAAATGAATGCTATCTGATATGTCTTTATTCTGTCCTGTTCCCTCAGAACTCACTGATTGGTCAGTGTGTAGATCACGCCCCTGTGGCCTTTTTGAAAGACTTCCAAGCTCAGTGTGTGACCCATCTCCTGTCCTGTCCCACTGGACCTCCCTTACAGACAACACTAACTGAGATGAAGGTGCAGGTGAGGGATGGCCAACGAGGTAAGCCTATCTCTATCCATCACTTATTGAACTTGTCCATTTCCTCTTTTGTTGATTGATTTTCTTTGTTTTTTGTGTGGGAATCTTTTAGGTGTAGTCACAGTGGACGTCACAGATGAAATGGCTGTGGACCTGAGCCCCTTTGTCTCAGGTTCAGTGGTCGAAGATCTAGTATCGCTGTGTGAAAATGTGACCCTGGCATTAGATTACAAATTCTTCTGGAAAGGGAACCGACTAACAAATATTACACTTACCCGAACACTGGGAAATGTCCCTTCGGTTAACGGTAGGTTGCAGTTTCTTTTCTGTATCTGTAATATTATATGGTGTCTGTCACTTACTGACTTTGTGTTTGTATTCTCTCTTCCTGTTACAGTTGCTCTGACATCCAGGTATTCAGTTGTGTTTTTGAATGGAGATGCTTTGTCTCAGCCCATCTCAGGAAATCCAGGTTTGTGTAAAGATATTTACTCATATTTGTGGTTTAAATTTGAATTATGGTTTCACAAAATTATGGATAAAGGTTTCTTTAATCTCTCCCAGGTTACCAAGTTGGTAGGCTTGTGATTGGTGGAGTTGAGGACACCGTCATATACAGGGCCCCAATCAGTCTATGGAAGCCAGGTAACAGTTGCCTTGGTACAATAGAATAGTATAAATGTATTGTTTAAAGGTCTCACTTATCATACTGCACACGGTGCATAAACAAATGTTTACTATTGTGACCCAAAAGTAGAATACTGTTTGTCTCCTAGTTTAAAGAGTGTATTAATGTTTTTCTATTCTACAGTGAGCAGTGGACTATGTGACTCTGCTGAGATGAGGCCAGTTTTGTTTGGGGAGAACTCAACTTCAGGATGTCTGTTACCTGTGAGCCTACAGAACCTGACCCAATGTAGTCAGGTCAGGTAAGTGTCAAGATACATACACACACCTACACCCACACGCATGCACACACACTTTGAGAAGTTGATCAAATTACAGTTAACTGCATGCAAATGAGAAGGATCCATGTCTGCAGAATGTTTAAGCTCCCTCATTCCCCTTCTGTCAGAGAGACTGTTGCATCTCTTCAGAGAGCACTGATCACAGCCACACACATAGCCAAGAATGGAAACCCAAATTTCCGGAGCTTGACTGACTGGTTGAATATTACCTGTGAGTTTACACATTTCTACGTTATCCTAATATAAGGTGGGTTCAATAAACAAATACTAACTCTGTTAATTCATTATTATGGTTTTGTGGCTTCTTCTATTACACTTCTGTGAATATCCCAAAGTTGTGGAACTGAACACCAGCCAGCCTGTGGAGGGCGGGAACGGCACATGTTCTGGGATTCCCTCCCATCGACACATACACATTGTGAGCATTGCGAAACAGGTGATGGGGGGGTTGCCCCAGCGGGAGATACAAGGAGTGGAGATCAGGTGAGTGCCAACAACATCATTCACTGCCATCCTATCTACCATTCCTTTTTGTCTGTACTGTCTGTGTTCAAACACAGAATGGGATGTACATTGGATTTATTACAACGTGTGAGTGAGTCAATGCCTCCATGTTCGCACTACTGGATCTAATGTGATTGTTGCACCCACACAGTGACCATGTATCCACGTGGAAGTCCGAGTGTGGAGGAGGTGACCCGAACCCCTGTGTCGGCCCATTTGTGACTCAGCTGTTTCCTGTCACGATCTCGATTACCTTCACCGATATCACGATCAACACAGCACCACCCAAAACAAGGTGCCTCTTGAGATGCTGAATCCTTAAGATTTAAATTACAGTATACCATTTTTGTATTCTGTTTCACGGTGCAGTAAATAAATCTCTTGACCTGGTCATGCTTGTGTGTCTTTCAGGTTTCAAATTAATTTTACAGAGTATGACTGTGAAAGAAATGATGTGTGCTGGCCCCAACTTGCATTCCCTGTAACTAGGTATTACACAGGTAAGACTCACCAAAATGTGAATTATAAAATGTGATAGTGGTCCGATGGTCTTCTAACTATTTTCCCTTACCTTCAGGTGAGTCATATTCCCTGTCTCTGGCCAAGGGTCTAACCCTGGTGTTTTTCTTTATCGCTGCCTCCGTCCTTGGGAAACCATGGAAACAGATCCGACAGGCATGGGGAAGTGCTTCCATCTAAATCCAGGAATCTTCAAAAGAGTAATTTGGTAAAAAGACAGATTGGCAACTGCAACAAACAGCAACTCTGAACTTGGGCTGCCACCTTGACCGATACTATCTTGACTGCCTGTCTCATGGCTTGAATCTGCTTTTTGGAGCTGTGGAAATTTACGTTGAATTTGTTTCTGCATTTTCTAATGTCAAAATGTATTGAAAATTTATTAAAAAGGTTGCAAAGCTTGTTTTTTATTTTCCAGTATTTTAGTTCCGCATCAAACATTTAAATTAATCGGTGACATTCTAGGGTGTATTCATTCACACAAACCAAACGTTTTAGTTGCGAATCTGAAGAATCTGATTTAAAAAATCCATGGCCGAACGTCTTTGCAACATTTTATAATATGGCTTTTTAATGTTCAAGTTCAGTCGTGGGTACCGAAAAGTGACGTCATCATGAAAGCTGCGCGTTGTGTTGTGTGTGCGTGACGTGGAATTAGAGTAACTCGAGACAAACTCAGTATCGCGCAGCTCGCATAATTTCAACAGTATTTAACGCCGCAATGGGCTTATATTAATCATAAGGTTGATTACAAAACCTTATTGTGTCTAGTAGTGTAATAGGTACTGTTGACAGCTACTGCTGGCTATCTACACGGACTGGACTGTACTGGGGAGATCACGGAACCAGCTAGTACGTATGCTAGCTAGCTAACCGGACAGCTAGTAGTATATGGCGAATTCCTGTTGTGACACTGACAGGCCTGGGTCGTCACGAACAAGATAACTGTGTGTTGTTATGCGAAAGTACAACCACTTCACCAGGAACAACTTTAGACCCATCGGGGAGACTATAATAATGATTGGCACCGTGTGGAAGCGAATGAACGGATCACTAGTTAACCAGCTCCTGACTAGCTGCTGGGGTTGTCTTGACTGCTGACCGAGTTTTTCCACCGTCAAGCCCACACGAAGAAGTTAATAGGCTTGTTGGTTAGTCGGTTGCAGTGTGTGTGTGTGTCTGTCTGTGTGTCTGTCTGTCTGTGTGTCTGTCTGTGTGTCTGTCTGTGTGTCTGTCTGTGTGTCTGTCTGTGTGTCTGTGTAGTCAAAAGAACCGCAAGCTGTCAAGATGGGCTCGCTGTTCCGAAGTGAAGAGATGTGTCTGGCCCAGTTGTTTCTTCAGTCTGGATCAGCCTATGACTGTATCAGCGAGCTGGGAGAAATTGGTCTGGTAGAGTTCAGAGACGTAAGTACTAATTACTTAAAGTAATTCACTACTTAAAGTAGCTACTTCACTGATCCCTGAATTAATCGTGTGTTCACCTTGCGGCTCTGGGATTTGATCTGCAAGGGTTTAGGTCACCGGTCAGACGCTTTACAGCAATCGCAAACTATTAGCTAATTATATACATATATATAAAAGTAGAACCAACGTCTGTCTTTGTAAAGTCTATCCAATCAGCCGACAGGTTTTTAGGGACTAACCGTTTGACCCTGCTGTTTCAGCTCAACCCTAATGTAAACCTGTTCCAGCGGAAGTTTGTCACGGAGATAAAAAGGTGTGAAGAGATGGAGAGGATTCTAGGTAAGGAAAAAACTGTTTGGTTTAATGCCCAGGAATGATCATTAGTTTCCACATTTACCACTGTTTCTATAAAACGTTCAGAAAGTGGGTAATAGAAATTTTATGGCATGGTATGTGGTTATGCATGTATATGTTCACTTCATTTTGGGCCTATACATTTCTGACATATTTCTATTAAGTCTTACTTATACAGTCCTTATAATTCCGTCATGACCCTAATTGAACAGTTCTAGCTATTTAAAACACAGCATAAGAGTTTGTTTTGACAGTTTAACATGTATTATAGTGTAATAAAGTTATCATGGATGGTCAGTTCTTAATCCACAGCTCAGGGTTTCAGAGGTTTCATGGTACATGTCTTTAGTGCAGCTCGTGTTATTTTAAAGAAGGGGAGAAGCTTTGTTGTTTTTTGTCTGCTGACTCCCACGTACATGTGTACCCTAAAATATAAAATTGATTCAACCCTGAACATTTAAATTAATTTGTACTGTGCCCAGGCCAATTCACTTAGGTTCAATTGGCGGTGAGTGCTTTAAGACTGAAATCACGCAGAATGTACTCTGGGAGATGGGAATTTGAGTTCCTAAAAGAATAGGGAAAGGTTTAGCTTAGTGTGATCTTTGACTCTCATACCCCTTTCTTACTACAATTTACTAATGTGACCATGCTGTAAACAATTTTGTTTTTACTGCAGCACTACAGAAAAGTATTTGTCCCCTGAGTAATCTTTTCATTAAAATCAATGTACACAATACTCCATGATGACAAATTGTAAACTTTTTTTGAGAAATGTGTGCCAATTTTTCAACTCAACTTATTTATCAATCTATGTGAAAAGATTAAATGCAATAAATAAACAGGGCCTATGACTCCAGATCAGGGGTCCCCAACCCTCCCCCTGGAGTGCAACTGTTCTGTTGCTCCTGCCGTTAAATGTCATATTTAAATCAGATTGTTTTGGGAAACAGTAACTGCTTGTTGAGTGTTAAGACCTCATTTTTGTTCAACAGGGTATCTTCTAAGGGAAATCAAGAGAGCAGACATTCCACTCCCAGAGGAAGAAGTTAACCCGTTTGCTCCCCTGCCTAAGCATGTTCTGGTTATAATGGTATGTTATAATGTTCTGGTTATAATGGTATGTTATAATGTTCTGGTTATTATGGTATGTTATAATGTTCTGGTTATAATGGTATGTTATAATGTTCTGGTTATTATGGTATGTTATAATGTTCTGGTTATAATGGTATGTTATAATGTTCTGGTTATTATGGTATGTTATAATGTTCTGGTTATTATGGTATGTTATAATGTTCTGGTTATTATGGTATGTTATAATGTTTTGGTTATTATGGTATGTTATAATGTTCTGGTTATTATGGTATGTTATAATGTTCTGGTTATTATGGTATGTTATAATGTTCTGGTTATAATGGTATGTTATAATGTTCTGTTATAATGTTCTGGTTATTATGGTATGTTATAATGTTCTGGTATGTTATAATATTATGGTATGTTATAATGTTCTGGTTATTATGGTATGTTATAATGTTCTGGTTATTATGGTATGTTATAATGTTCTGGTTATAATGGTATGTTATAATGTTCTGGTTATTATGGTATGTTATAATGTTCTGGTTATTATGGTATTATTATGGTATGTTATAATGTTCTGGTTATTATGGTATGTTATAATGTTCTGGTTATTATGGTATGTTATAATGTTCTGGTTATTATGGTATGTTATAATGTTCTGGTTATAATGGTATGTTATAATGTTCTGGTTATAATGGTATGTTATAATGTTCTGGTTATTATGGTATGTTATAATGTTCTGGTTATAATGGTATGTTATAATGTTCTGGTTATTATGGTATGTTATAATGTTCTGGTTATAATGGTATGTTATAATGTTCTGGTTATAATGGTATGTTATAATGTTCTGGTTATAATGGTATGTTATAATGTTCTGGTTATAATGGTATGTTATAATGTTATGGTTACGTGACTGTCTTCAGGAGCAGCTGCAGAGGCTGGAGGTGGAGTTGAGCGAGGTGACCAGGAATAAGGAGAAGCTGCAGAAGAACCTCCTGGAACTGACCGAGTACACGCACATGCTCCGTATCACACGCAACTTCGTGCACCGCAGTGTAGAGGTAGGTCCCACAGCTGCTCGACAAAGCACCTTACTGACTTGGTAACTTAATGTAATGTGCATGGGTGTACACTTATTCACTGTATAGGGAAGCTCCTGTTCGATCTCCACTGGGATGGTGTAGGCATGAACATATCATGTCATTGGGAATTGCCTACTAGCCTTTGTTGAATTGGGCAAGTGGGAAGTCTGTCAACTGGTTTCAGAACAGAATGTGTATTCAGTTTCACTTTGCACGTCGCTAACCAACCGGTCCTGTCGTTCAGTTGGAACCTGTGCAGTGTTCCGCCCACATCTGACACGCTTGTTTAGGAGAGTACAGAGCAGGTTAACCCTCAACTGACCAACATGTGTTTCATACATTGATTGAAGTAAATGTTGGTAAATGTTACGATTTGTTTTCAGCATTTTTGAGAATAAATTGCAATACTGAGAGTGTGTGATTCGATGAGTATTTTTACAGTTGAATTAGAATTAGTTTAATTATGTCTTCATCATAGTAGTAGAGAAACTTAACCTCCCTTCACAGAACAGTGCCAACTGGCTCTAATCACAGCCAGCGTTAGTATTGCAAACTGTAGTAGAAACTTGTTGTTATGGCATCAATTCGATGAGATGTATACGGGTGGCTGGAGTTTTATCTACAGTTCAACACAGTATTCATATTACACACCACTGTTAAAACTAATTCAGGTCATTATGATTTGGTATGTGGCCACACCTAATTATAAGTGAGGATTTGCACGCAGGCATAAGGGGCGTGGTATAGAAAAGTACTCGGCCAGACCGCTTAATGGGATGCTGTATTTGCAGAGGATATATAAAGGCAAATTGCTCTAATAGGTTATCCCCCTTTACCCTCTGTTAGTATGGATAACCTGTCTCCAAATAAGAATCACATTATTGGATGCAGAATGAGGTGTTTCTGTCTGCGTTTGAAATTGAAAAGTAATTTTGACCCTCAAATGTTGACATTAACGTTCCACTCTCCTTTAAAAAGAAATAAACGTGTTTCTTGTTTAAATGGGAAGGTATATTGTGTAGTTAGGGAGAATGTGTCCTCATACTGAGTTTGTTCTCTCAGGGTGAACCTCTGCAGGCACAGTACGAGGAGTTTCCCTTCCTGGAGAAGGATTCCATGATGGATTACACCAGCATGCAGAGACTAGGAGCCAAACTAGGGTGAGAGTATGTCTGTCAGCAGTCGTGTACGCTCAGCGGCCAGTGTATTAGGTACACCCCTCCTGTTACCCTGTGTTACCCTCTGGCTCCTAAACAGCCTGACCTTTTGGGGAATGGTTTCAACAAGGTGTTAAGAATGTTCCACAGGGAATGCTGGTCCGTGCTGATGTTTGATGTTATTTTATCTTATAGGTTAGCCACAGAGTGTATATTTATGCACACTTTGGTATTTGCCCGTTTACGGTAAATACACAGTTTCTCTCACCCACCCCCCCGTCAGGTTTATATCAGGGCTGATTCAGAGAGTCAAGATCGACGCCTTTGAGCGCATGTTGTGGAGGGTGTGTAAAGGCTACACCATACTTAGCTACTCTGAGATTGAGGAGTACTTGGACGACCCGGACACGGTAGGTTCCTTGGCATATTTGCAAACATTTTCTATAAATTGTGTACCAATGAATCAAGCAGCAGAACGCCTAAACCTCTCAGCCCTAACACGTCTTAACCGGTCACCTCCTTCTGTTTACGGCAGGGTGAGCCAACTAAAAGTGTGGTGTTCCTCATCTCCTACTGGGGCGAACAGATCGGACAGAAAGTCAAGAAGATCTGTGACTGGTAGCTAAAACACCACACATCCGTTGTATACGAGACAATCACCTGTCAGGTGTTTTTCTGTTGCCTGAACAAACTGTCAAGCTTGTTTAAGGGTTTAAATGTGTCCTGGATGTTGTCTGTTGTTGCACCCAGTTATCACTGCCATTTGTACCCGTACCCTAACAACAACGATGAGCGGAATGACGTGGTGGAGGGACTCCGGACGCGTATACAGGACCTGCACACTGTAAGCGCTCACATCCTAAAGTTAAAACACGTGGATGATGTTTATATTTACATGTTTAAGTCAAATTCATTTTTAAAATCACGATGTTCCACTCCGATCAAATTCTCTGTTTGATATTGTGTTTTTTTCTGAGGAACAGTGATTGTTTTGACTTCCCGTTTTAAGAGTTTCAGATGTGTATATTTCTACACTCAAACATTGTGTCAAACAGCCTACTGCTGTAATCGTGTTATTAGCAGTTTGGCTCAAATGGTTAATGGAAACACTCCATGCTATATGTTATGGAAGTATGGTGACTTAGGTCTGGTTCATAAAAATTGTCGGATAGGAGGGACTCCTAACACACAGGGCTGCATAGCTGAATGTGTTTTTTGTGAAAAGGAATAAGAATGGAGGGGTAGTCATGTGAGGAGCAGGAAGTAGAACACCTCCTTAGGCTTCAGAACATGACCACACCATCAGTCACTTGACTCGGCTTGTGCTGTGCCGTCTGGGAGAACGGTCAGATCAATTTAGAAGTTCTGTCCATGAAGACCTTTTTTTTTTTTTTACATTAACTTCTGCCCTCCTGTCAGCACATGATCTACATGAGGTCTCAGATAAAGGATACTTGTCTTTTCTTCCTTTCTGTAATGCACATGCAACGCACACACGCATGTGTGTTACACACACCACAAACACACACACATACATACATTGACACATCTACCACACACACACACATACATACAGACACATATATGTACCACACACACACACACACCACAAACAAACACACGGGCATCCACATCCACCGCACACATGTGTATGTGCCACACACAGGCATACTCAAATTCCCTTGTTGGCCATTACTTTGCAGATATTCCAGATAATGTTATTTAACAGTCATGTTCCTCATCTTGTCTCTTGAAATTTTCCCCCAAACAAGCTTTAGGCGGTGTTTAACCAGACCTATCTAAAGGCACACACGCCTATCTTAATACCATACACGCCTATCTCAATACCACACACGTCTATGCATGGGAATCCAATACTTAACCCCACACTGGCTGACCTGTCTGCAGGTACTCCACCGCACAGAGGACTACCTGAGACAGGTGCTGAAAAAAGCCTCTGAGTCTGTCTACACGTGGGTCATCCAGGTGAAAAAGATGAAGGCCATCTACCACATCCTTAACCTCTGTAGCTTTGACGTGACCAACAAGTGTCTAATAGCGGAGGTGTGGTGCCCTGTCAACGACCTGTCCACCCTGCGGATGGCGCTAGAGGACGGCTCTGTGAGTCAGCTCTCTGTGTACAAATATGTGCTGCTGGGCTTTTAATTACATCATAACATTTTGTTAACATGGAATAACCCAAATACTTAATCTGATGCATCGTTTGTCTGCTACCACTCGGGTTTCCTGGCTCAACTGGATATGCAAATTCCTTGAGTTTGACCCCGGTGATTGACGTTAAAAACTGTTCGGATGCCAATATATTCTGACTGAATGTTTCGTACTTCAATAACGTTGATTGTGAACTCATGACTGGCCTAAATAATGTTGTCTGTTTTTAATAAGATGCCATTGTGTCATAATCCTGGTTTAAAAAGCCAGTTGGTCTGACATTATCGGTTTGCCTTCGCAGAGGAAAAGTGGAACAACGGTGCCGTCTTTCGTCAACCGTATCCCCAGCAGTGACACTCCACCTACCCTGATAAGAACCAACAAGTTCACCTCAGGCTTCCAGAACATAGTGGAGGCATATGGAGTGGGCAACTATAGAGAGGTTAACCCAGGTACAATACACCCTCGCTGGTGTTAGAAATCTATGACGTGTACATCAGCCTTTATCGTGTCGTGGTTAAATAATTGAAAAGCTGTGCTGAATAGAGGCAGAAGTCCATAGGTGAATGTCCCAGTGACTTTATGGCAACGGGTCAGAAGATAGGATGTAGATAACAGGATGTAGATCGCAGGATGTAGGCGTGTCTACCTAGAACAATACTATGGTGGTCCACACGTTCCACACAACACAGAATCAGGTCGCCATGACAATAATCCCATGCCTTATGGTGAATGTAAACAAAGTCTAACACACATTGATAGAGTTAATACCATGTGAATAGTCAGGTATCACATCCTATGGTCTGTTCATCTGATGTGCTTTGGTCTGATGTATGAATGAACCACCACAGGCCTGCAGCAGAAGACACATTATTACCCCTCCATATAATGAACCAGAATAAAGTTTACAGTGGAGAATGTAGATCCGTTTACAGTGGAGAATGTAGATCCGTTTACAGTGGAGAATGTAGATCCGTTTACAGTGGAGAATGTAGATCCGTTTACAGTGGAGAATGTAGATCCGTTTACAGTGGAGAATGTAGATCCGTTTACAGTGGAGAATGTAGATACGTTTACAGTGGAGAATGTAGATCCGTTTACAGTGGAGAATGTAGATCCGTTTACAGTGGAGAATGTAGATCCGTTTACAGTGGAGAATGTAGTTCCGTTTACAGTGGAGAATGTAGTTCCGTTTACAGTGGAGAATGTAGATCCGTTTACAGTGGAGAATGTAGATCCGTTTACAGTGGAGAATGTTTACAGTTAGGGGATAGTTCGATGTGTACATGAAATATGGACGTGTTATGTTTTGTTCTGTCTTCTAACAGCTCCCTACACAATCATCACCTTTCCATTCCTGTTTGCTGTGATGTTCGGAGACCTTGGCCATGGTGTGATAATGGCTTTGTTTGCTCTCTGGATGGTGATTTATGAGGACAATCCAAAACTGAAACGCACGAGGGACGAGGTGAGAGGGCCAGTGTGGTGGCAATATGTCTCCCAATTGGGGAGGTTACTTGTTTTTTTTATGTTTTGGGCGATTGTCTATGTCACTAAAGAGCCAATGGGATAATCTAAACAATACTTTCTGTGCTTTCAGGGCATCAGCTAGGCAACATCAACTTTACCTTCAACATTGCTGTGTCTGTTTCCTCTTAGATCTGGAGAACGTTCTTTGAGGGCCGTTACATTATCATGATGATGGGCTTGTTCTCTGTCTACACCGGCCTCATCTACAACGACTGCTTCTCCAAGTCTCTCAACATATTCGGCTCTGGCTGGAGTGTCAAAGCCATGTTTACATCAGGAAACTGGACCTGGTGTGTACTATTGTACTGAGATCTGTCTAGTCATAACAAATGCCTCATGAATACATTTAGATACGTGTGCTAGGCTAATGTGTACCAGTGTAGCATGTTACCGTAAGCTCCAGTCTACATTTAGATACGTGTGCTAGGCTAATGTGTACCAGTGTAGCATGTTACCGTAAGCTCCAGTTTACATCTAGATACGTGTGCTAGGCTAATGTGTACCAGTGTAGCATGTTACCGTAAGCTCCAGTTTACATCTAGATACGTGTGCTAGGCTAATGTGTACCAGTGTAGCATGTTACCGTAAGCTCCAGTCTACATTTAGATACGTGTGCTAGGCTAATGTGTACCAGTGTAGCATGTTACCGTAAGCTCCAGTTTACATCTAGATACGTGTGCTAGGCTAATGTGTACCAGTGTAGCATGTTACCGTAAGCTCCAGTTTACATCTAGATACGTGTGCTAGGCTAATGTGTACCAGTGTAGCATGTTACCGTAAGCTCCAGTTTACATCTAGATACGTGTGCTAGGCTAATGTGTACCAGTGTAGCATGTTACCGTCAACCCCAGTCTACATCTAGATACGTGCTAGGCTAATGTGTACCAGTCATTTACATATAAAACGTCTGATAGGATGCTTATCGTTTTGTGTGCTTTTGTTCTTTTCTGTTTTGCAGGGATTCCACACTTCGCACTAATGCCTTTTTGAGCCTTGACCCCAACGTCCCTGGGGTTTTTAATGGACCCTACCCATTGGGTATTGACCCGGTAAGTACATCAGTAGGAACTGCATGTGACCTAACCCATACCCTGTTCATATCCAGAAAACATCTCAACCTGAACATCTTATTGCTCTCATTATTTTCACTGTAGATTTGGAACCTGGCTTCAAATCGTCTTACCTTTCTGAACTCCTACAAAATGAAGATGTCTGTGATTGTGGGTATCGTTCACATGAGCTTTGGGGTCATCCTGGGTGTCTTCAACCACCTGTGAGTTAAGACCGCACTCTTGTTTTAGACATTTAAGCTTTATTGACGAGAGAATCGTAGTGTTTTTTCTAAAAGAGCAGTAGACTGAATTTTAACCCAAGCTGAAGTGGTTTATGTCCACTGAAGGCAGCGGGTTAGATTACTGTACAAGTAGGCCAAGCAGCAACAGATTGTAATTCAGCCTGGGTTCTCAAGTTATTTTGTATGGAACAATTCGTTATGCGATGCATCAGATGGCATCGTTTTGATCCTCGTCAATATCATCAAACGTATCTGCACAGAAATGTTAGACTAAACCCTGTATGTATGCATCAAGATTCAATAATAGCTTATCTAGAAAGGGAAAGATGTACATCCTATTCGGTCTGTTTGTGCTTTCTGCATTGTAGTAAAGGGCATGGGATGACTTGCAGTTTGGGGATCAAATATGAGCACACAGTTGAATTTAAAGCTGCAGAATGTCCTCCTCTGAATCCTGAAAGCTCTGAGTGTTAATGCAGGCACTTTAGAAAGAAGTTCAACCTCTACCTGGTGTTCCTCCCGGAGCTGCTGTTCCTCCTGTGCCTGTTCGGCTACCTGGTCTTCATGATCGTCTACAAGTGGCTGGCCTTCACTGCCCGTGACTCCCGGATGGCCCCCAGCATCCTCATTCACTTTATCAATATGTTCCTGATGCAGGGAGACGGCGTGCCACCCCTCTACCCTGGACAGGTGAGACCGGGGTAATAATAATGAGTGGGTGAGACGTGTGGTTGGGTGAGATTAACAGACGTGTCTGTTCTGTGTCTCTCCTCTAGTTTGGGCTGCAGGTGTTCCTAGTGGTTATTGCTCTACTCTCAGTGCCCGTCTTACTGCTGGGGAAACCAGTCTATCTCTACTGGCTGCACAACGGTGGCGTCAGCCACATGGTGATGTACAGGGTGAGGCCTGGAGTCTGTGGTTCAGATGTACGTACGTATGTAAGTTTGTGACATGCTGGTTGTGACGTGCTGAGGGCATCTCAACAGGGTTATGAACGAGTGAGGCGCCACAGTGAAGAGGAGCTCTCCCTGATGAGGGCTAATGACATGGAGGAGGGCAGCATCCACAGTGACTCCTTCAGCAGAGAGGACCAGACAGAGAAACAGGAGGTTAGCTGACCGTCACTACCTCCTACTAGCTGTTCATTCAAGCTGCAGGTAGCGGAAGTAACCCCTCGTCCTGTCTTCCCTGTCTCAACAGTTTGACTTTGCAGACGTGTTCCTGCACCAGTCTATTCACACAATAGAGTACTGCCTAGGCTGTATTTCAAACACAGCCTCTTACCTGCGCCTCTGGGCTCTGAGTCTGGCACATGCTCGTGAGTAGAGCAGCATCAGACTGTTATCACATTCATGTAATGATGGATACATATTTAATATTTATCACATTGGAGTGGGAATTATTGTTTTCCTGGTGCAGTGTTCTGTTCAATTGTCAATGAAAGACTGTGATGTATCCCTGCGTGACCCTGCTCCCCCAGAGCTGTCCGAGGTGCTGTGGACCATGGTGATGCGGGTCGGCCTGAGGATGGATACCACCGTGGGCGTCTTGTTCCTGGTTCCTGTGTTTGGAATATTTGCTGTGCTCACTGTGTTCATCCTCCTTGTTATGGAGGGAATGTCGGCCTTCCTTCATGCTCTTAGGCTGCACTGGTTAGTTTGCACTGTATTTGTGGGATTGATACTCAGAAAGGGACAGAAATACAAATATCTAGTTTATTCAAAACTGGTGGGCCTTTTGTTTATTTTTGACTTCTGTTTTTTTCCTCATAGGGTGGAATTTCAAAATAAGTTCTACAGTGGAACTGGAATAAAGTTTGTTCCCTTTGCCTTCTCACTGTTGCCGTCCAGTTTTGAGCATGATGGCTTGCTGTGAATGGAACAGCTCTCCCGACTCCTGGAAGTGTAAACTGCCACTGTGTGCCAGCATTATCCGGTGATCCTGAGCTAGCCTGGTGATACGGAGCTAGCCTGGTTCCCAGTCTGTTTGTACCATCATGCCAAACATGAGAGAGCGTGGCCAGGCATAAACAGATTTGTATCCATGCAACTATTGAGCCTCATTATGTTTCATATAGTAATAGTTTTGTTACTTTTTGTTGCACTAACTGCCTTACACAAGTACAACCAAATCTCACTTTACCATGCTCTATTTTCAACGTAATGATTTCCTGGGTTACCCTAAACCTGGCCCAGAATAGGCTCTTTTAGTCTCGTTTATAAATGAAGGTTCTTTTTGAATGACTGCTGCAGACTTTATTTTATAGAGTTTTATAAAGAAGTGAGAAATAACATGGGATTACTCTGGTAGTCTTAAAACCACAGCGGTGCATCAAAATCCTCTGGGAGGTGTGCGAGCTCAATGTTGACCTAATGTCCAAACACATGTTGCCTAAAACTGCACATCCCATCAATGGAGATTAAACCCATAGCTCAACAATGCTTTCATAAAGGTAGTTCTGCTGGTTTAGACCATCCAAGATGGCGCCGCTGACTGCAGCCATGACTTTAGGCTGCGCGGTTAGAGTCAATTAAAGGTGACAGCAGTGGATTCAAATAAATAAAGCAGGAACAGCAGGTACTGGACCAGTGCAAAGATCAATGTAGCATTAGGATACTTTAGCTAATGTTCAAAGGAAATTTTATCTTTTAAAGATGGGAGAATTGCTTTTGTATAAGATGTATTTTTTGGATATTGGATTATGTCAAAGATGATTGTATTGGCCCTTCTGACGAAGAGCTAAGCTTAATTGATATGTGATTACTATGTAACACTGAACTATAACATTATGGGGAAACATGCACCGTTTAACTGTTAACTGTCCTGCTGTTCTATCAAAAGTGTGTTGTACTGCTCCTTAATAAAGATGCCCATACAGCAGGATGCAGTGGAAAATACTGCTACAATGTTGAGATTTGGTCGTTTAGAAACAGGGCTATATTCTACAACCATCACACCACTTATTCTCTGAGATAACGACTAGGGCTATTTTGTCATTACTATATAATTCTTGTATTACACAATCTGTGTGGTTTGTTCAATGGGTTGGAATTCTGAAGCAGTTTACATTATTAATGTTAATGATTCTTGTTTTCATCACTAAAACTCAAATCGTAGTGCTATACAGTCCGGGGATTTTCGGCTTTGATGAATGGTGTTTCATTTCATGGTGAACATGTAGATAAAGAAATGTGAATAAAGACGAGATGATTTTGACTGAAAGTGTGAAGTTATTTGGCCGAGGCACGGCGCATCTGACGACGTAGCAGACACTAGAGGGCGCCAAAGGGAGCGCATGGCCTCAGCACGGGGTACAGTTAACGCGTTGCCATAACGACATGAGGCAGTCCGTTGCCATAGCGATACGAGGCAGTCCGTTGCATGCTAGCAACTCACCTCAATGGCGACATCAACGGCATTATTAAGTTGACGTGAATTACCTTCAGTTGGGTTCGTACCTGTGGTAACTTGGCGAATTATTCAGCGACGATGTCCCTCGACGACCCGCGGGTGGAATGGATTAGAAACCGGGTATGTTGCAGTTTCTATTTGCCGGACCCGGGTTGTTTTGAGGAGTTGTTGAGTCGAGGAGACGGCGAGGAGGAGCGAAAGGTACTGCGGTTTTTGAACGAAGTAACAGACGAGGAGTCGGTGTCGGCGCTGTTGTTTATCAAGGATGTCCGAGAAGAAGAGGTTGAAGTTGAAATTCCAATTGGTAAATGCAGTTGCCTCACTTTTGCATTAATTTTCAGTTGCAAATAATGTGTTTAATATTGATATGTATCCATAGAATAGCCCGCTTTTACAAAACAATATGCTTAACAAAGCTTAAGACGTTTTTATTCCGGTAAATATATGGGTTTATTTATATTGCTGTCACTTCAACCTGATGGATCAGTGGCGGGTGCTCGTGCGCCTGGCACGGTGTGTATGGGGGCGGGGCTGGGGTGTATGGGGGCGGGGCTGGGGTGTGGGATTTGTTTTGCATATTGACGGGTCAGGGTCAATGTATCCAGGGATTTATTCAGCAGGTGGGGCTCAAATGCAACTGTGTGCAAAATTCGGAAATTCGGGTTCACAATAACCCAGAACACTGCTGTAAGCAAGTAATTCCTAGTATGTGTTTGGTTGGCATCAATATTTTTTCAAATTCTGTTTCTGACTGAAGGGCCCTTGGAACTGGTTGAGGATGAGGGCAGCTTGACAGTATCCTGTTACTATCAGAAACACACTTTTATTGTGCCTTCAATCTTGTTTTCTTTTGACTCAGAGAAAAATGAGGGGAGAGGCTCCGAGGCCTTGTCTATGACAGGTGTGCCGTT
Source organism: Dallia pectoralis (assembly GCA_029465975.1). Classification (NCBI taxonomy): domain Eukaryota; kingdom Metazoa; phylum Chordata; class Actinopteri; order Esociformes; family Umbridae; genus Dallia; species Dallia pectoralis. The sequence continues at coordinate 13,686,563 of CM055750.1, forward strand.
GACAGATTCATCACAGGCTGCCAATGATTCCCAGGTCCGTGACACATGGGACACCTCAAACGAGCCCGCCCTCACTGTAAGACCCGCTATAAGACTTCTCTGTCAAACACTCAAAGGTGTTACACAATAAATATAATTGAATTGTTCTCTGTTGTTCAAAAGGCTGTGTTTCTTTCTATTCTTTCTACTGAACATGATGAGATGGAGAGTCGACAATACGCTTACTTGTGTGAATCCTGTTTCCTTGTCACAGAGGGTGGAGGTTCAAGTCATATGCCACTTTGTGCTTCATGTGGCAGTAAATCATGTCCCAGAGAAGTACATGAAATCCAACATCCTCTACTTTCTTAGAAACACTAAAGGTGGGTGGTGAGCGAAGATAACCAGAAGATACAGGCCAGCTCTCTAAAATAATGGTGTCTTGGGGTGTTTTCGGCTAGGATCCTGAAATGTCACATGTATTTTCTCTTTAGCATTTAGATAATATTACGTCATTATGTCTTCCTGTCAAAAAGTAAGCATTGGCATTCAAACCAATCCTTTTTTATTTTAACCAGTTTATATTAATTTATTTTTAGAGACCATAATTGAGCCTGTTGACATAAAAGAGGCCAACAGTCTGATGCCCAAACTGTTGGAAATTCGGATGCACAATCAACACTCCCTAATGATGCTGAAGGAGCTGCTAAACCATGTGGGTATTTGACATGGGTTTCATTCTCTACTTGACACAATATATTTAAACCCAATGAGCCCAGAGTAAGTAAGGATATTTAGGACACATGTGTACAGTTGAACTCCTCTGGAGAACTGTCCCATTACAGCACTGAGGTTACTTCCAAGTGGTTACAGATAAGTTGTATTAACTCTCACTACCCTTCACCCTCAATACCCGTCTCTACCCTTCACCCCCCACTACCACCGTCTCTACCCTTCACCCCTCTCTACCCGTCTCTACCCTTTACCCCTCCATACCCCCCCCCAGGTTTACATCCCAATGATGTCTGTCAACCAGCTGAATCTGTCTGACGGAGGCTACCAGGGAGGGGTTGCCGTCTCCCAGGATGAGAGTGTGTCCGGTGACAGGAAAGGGGTCCATAGTGAGAGGCCTGTGGAGTCCCGTGGTGTACTCATGATTCGGGATGAGTTACTTAACAGCACTCACAAGTTCCTGGGTCACATCGACAGGACTCTACAGCAGTTGGAAGGTGTGTGTTTCTATTTCATACTATCAAACCGTTCTTCATGTCCCAGACACTACCCGACCATCAACAGGGTTAGGAAGAGGTTCCGGCACCACCATGTTTTGTAAGCGTGGATGTGTGCTTCATCAAACCACATACTCATCCATGTGTTGTGTAACAAGTGCATTGTCATCTCTAGTGTTTTACATAGTATCTGAATGTCCATGTGTTTTATGACGTGTCACTCCCTCGCAGGTGAGATTAAGCTGCACATCCCCGAGCTGGATCTGGAGCCACAGGTGGAGGCTCTCGCGAACTCTCCGGAGATTGTGGAGAATCTCGAGCAGTGTGTGATGAACTGGCAGACTCAAATCACCATCGTCATAGAGGAGCAACTGAAGAAGAAACCACAGGTGGCAGCGGGAAAAACTGGGGTGGGGGGGAATGAGTAAATGTGTAAATGTAAGCATTTGTGGTTACTGAAACTATTATTTACACTCGTTCAAAGGCACCAGGACCCATTTCGGAGATCGATTTCTGGCGGGAGCGAACTGCCACCCTGAGTGCGTTAAGTGAGCAGCTCAAACTGCCTGTGGTGAGGAAGGTCCTGGAGGTAATCACCAAGGCCGACCCCGTTACCGTCCAGAACTTGGACCTGACTGTGACTGAGCTCAGCAAATATCATGTTGAGTCTGTGGACAATGTACGCTTCCTCAGCACACTGGAAAGACACTTCAAGGTGGGTTCATTGTCCTGACCCTGGGACCTTTACTCAACTGTTACTCCTAAAACCTTAAATGTTTACATTTAGCAGATGCTTTTATCTAGATTGACTTACAGTAGTGATTGTGTTTACCAATGCTCTAATCACTAAGCCAGGGCTACACAACTGGCAGTCCAGGATCCAACTCAGCACCATTCATCCCCAACATGTGTTCATTATTCTTAACCTTAATTCGGTTTACTTTTGTTGAAGATAAAGCAATGTAACACACACAGTAGTGTTGAAATGATTTGATTTTACGGAGATTAACTGTGTTATCAGTAGTGAAACTTTAATTATGTTCCATTATTTAAAAATATTGATCCACAAAATGACTGCCGGTTGAGAGTAATAACATGTAGAAAACCTGTGGTTCCTCTGTATAAATCTAACATCTGGTCCCCATAAGAATGTAGTGAAATTGCCCCTGCTGCCCCATTAATGGCAGAAACATTCGATCATTGGAAGATGTAGGGCTGACATTTTTACTCCTGGCACAGGAAAGCAATCTTTTGATCTGTGTTCGTCCCTGAGGTGAAATTGGAGACTCCTCTCAACACGCAGATTTTTATTGTGCGTTTTAGAACCTGGCAACGGGTTTGGACTTCTCTGTGATCCTGGACACCCTCCCCCTGATGATGAACGGTCTGCGTCTGGTCTGGATCATCTCCAGCCACTATAACAAGGACGAACGCATGGTTCCCCTCATGGAGCGCATTGCCTGGGAGCTGTCCGAACGCGTGGCCCGTGTTGTCAATGTCCACATGCTCTTCAAGTGGGTTCCCCCCACCACCTCATCTAGTCCCATTACTCAACCCTCAAAATAATGTTGCAATGTTTTTCTTCCACACAATAATATATACTGTATGTTTCTATCTAACCTTACATTTTTCATGATACGCAGAGACAAGAGGGAGGTAGCGAAGGCCAAAGTGCAGGATGGCAAGCAGGTATTGGACCAATGGAAGTCTTGTTACTTTGATATGCGTGCCAGGATTGAGGCGTCAGACAGAGATCCACGCTGGGAGTTTGACCGTAAGAAGCTATTTGAGAAAACCGACTACATGGCCTCCATCTGCCATGACCTCTATGACATCCTGCAGGTTAGCTCAACCTGCCTGAAGACAAACGCCTGAACATCCTGTAAATCTTACTAGGCACAGTCCAACCTCATTCATATCCTTTATCGATTCGAACACATTTCAAAGTCTGTGCACTTGGCTCAGCCAAGTAATTACTGTCGGCTGGTTGGTGTTGCTTCAGATCTTGGAAGAGTTCTACAACATATTTGGTCCCGAGCTGAAGGCGGTGACGGGGGATCCTAAGTGCATTGACGATGTGCTGCGTCAAGTAGACAGCCTGGTGGTTCCCATTGAGATGCTCCGGTTTGACCCCTTCAACATCCAAAAGATGGGCAGCTGGAAATCGATCATGAAGCAATTCAGGGCTGATGTTCAGGTGAGCGCAGCAGGGCATTCTGGGAGCCATTTTGGAATCCATATTCTGTCATTTTTACATTTCTAAGCTATTTGACAGAGCATGTATATTGCCATGCACTTATTTCATTCTCGCACTATCCAGGCTATTGAGAGAGAGGCCATAAACCTGATCAACGAGTCCTTCAAGACGCTGCGCTCTGCGTCGGCTGCGTTTGACATGCTGCTGAAGTTCAAACACATCCGCTCCAGAGAGGCTATTAACAACCAGATCATGAGAAAGTTCAACGACATCCTGGCCCAATACTGCAAAGAGGTACCGTAGAAAACATAAAAATACCTAAAAACAACACACATGTACCGATTGGATTTGCCTTGAAATAAGCCTCAGGTGGCTGAATATAATATATTACACTTGTACTACTTATATATTACGTATTAGGCGTCTGTAATGTTAAGCATGTGAGCTGTTAGAAAGCTGTTTCACTTCGTGACACTGTTGTGTGTTGTGCGACAGGTGGACATAATCAACGGTATATTTGAGAAGCTCAAAGACGACCCCCCTCTGGATAAGAACCAACCGCCGGTGGCTGGGGCCATCTACTGGGAGCGCTCGCTCTTCTACCGCATCAAAGAAACCGTCGTCCGCTTCCAGGAGGTTCCCGATATGCTGGAGAGTAAACTGGGCAATGCGGTGAGGGCGCTATGTTTAGTCCAACGGAGGGTCTGCTCTAGTCCCTGCTTGTGCACACTGCACTAGAAATGGACTACGGTCACCATTGGGATTCACCCTTTGTCTGAGGCGACCTGTTTTACAGCACGGTCTCCTCCTCCTATTTAGGCCAAGGCCAAGTACCTGGAGGTAGGTTCTAGTATGAGAGAGTATGAGCAGAAGAAGTACGAGCGCTGGCGCGAGGAGACGGAGCTCAACCTGCCCCTGCTGATGAACAGGAAACTGCTTATCATGGTGAACAGCTCAGGGATGGAGGCCCCCCTGGACATGGTATTCACACCACCTCCACCGCAGGACTGACATTCAGAAAGACACCTGATCTCTAAAATACCTTAATGTCCTGTAAACGTTGTCTCTTAGTCTCTTTTTCAGACCTGTCCCATAACCGAGTGTGACATAGAGAGGGATGTGCGCTACATGATAAACTTTGCCCCAGAGCTGAAGGAGATCATTTCAGAGACCAAGTATATGGAGCAGCTGGGCTACTTTGTGTCGGAGCTGGCCCGTAACATGGCTCTGCAGGAGAACAAGTTCCTCAGGTGAGATGGGAACAGCTGATCCAGCTGGGACGTTCCTCACCACCTCCGCTGTTCTCACCTGCTCTAACACTGGTTGCAGATATGTGGATGGGTTGAAGAACCTGCTGAACCGGTACCATTCGCTGATGGACTGTCTGAACCATGCAGAGTTCTTCCTGCTGGCCGAGCAGGTCCACGAGCTGAGGAGGGTAATGCGTCCAGGATACAAGAGGCTCAACTGGAACGCCCTGGGTACATTCTCTGAACTGAAGTTTTCATTGTTCACACTCCAACAGGACTTCATTTGGCAGTATTTGTCCTTTCTGTTCTTTAAGCAGCATTTGGCTTTTCTTTTTTCCAGGCATCTCTGAGTTTATCAATCGTGGCACCCAGGCCTGTTCCAAGTTTGAGTCGCTTGTCAATCAAATTCAAAAGAATGAGCAGGATATTGATGCCAAGCTGCAGTCCATCGAGACGGCCAACTTGTTCAAATTTCCAGCCCCAGACAAATCAAGTGACCTGCCAGGTAAACAGAATGTGACTATGTGGAATGACAGTTACAAATCACATCCAGTGCGATAAAAAAGTATGCTTGTATTCTAGCCCTTCTTACTGCCGTGTAACTGTGGGTTTAGGGGTGAAAGAGTTCTGTGAGCTGATAGGTCGAGAGAGGGCAAAGGATGTGAATCAATTGAGTAGGAAGTACACAGCCATTGGCCCCCTGCTCACCAAGATGGAGAGTCTGGTAATGCAGACCAACAGTGGCCGAGCTAAACGTATGGCTCAGTACTACTCGTACTGGGAGCGCAAGATCTTCCACTCCGTCATCAAGATGCTACTCAGGTGGGACATCAAACATACCTTGTTCCAGGTGACGAATACAGATGCATTGTACAAATCCTAGTCAACTGACTTAACACTTCGTTACCTTTCCTCGTCTCTGGACTGTAGGAACATTCAAACGTTTAACATGGCCATAATGGGCAACGTCCCCCTTTTCCAAATCAAAACCATCCTGTCTGCTCCCGAGATTGTGCTGCACCCCAAAAAAGACGAGGTGCACAAGCTCATCATGCAGTGTGTCAGAGACTGTGTGGAGAGCGCCAAGGTGAGACGCCACACCAGCACGGCCGTATTCCAACAGCGACCTGTAACAACTTCCTGTGTAGTGACGACTGTGGGACTGTCTTCCTCCTCTAGCGGTTTGTGCGCTGGATGCACGGCACGTGTATCGAGTGTCCTCCTCAGCGCGTGGATGGAGAGGATGAGCCGGTGGTGTTGTCTTTCTACAGCGAGGTGTGTCAGCACCACCAGGTCACTGAGAAGGCCATGGCCGTCTCCCAGAGCATCCAACATCTCCTGAGCTCCCTCGGTCCCTACCTCGGCCATTGGAAGCGCTACCGACGCCTCTGTATGCTGGACAAGGCCATCGTCATGGAGAAGTTTGCAGCCAAGAGGCCGTCCTATGTGATGTACGATGAGAAGCTTCAGTTCTACTCGCGGATCGGTGCCGAGGTGGCACAGCAGCCTCTGGTGAAGGATGAACACATCATGAGGCTGGACCTGGAGCCGCTGGCCCGAACGGTGCAGGAAAACGCCCAGGCTTGGGTCAACTCTCTGGGCAGACTGCTCAACCAGTCAGCCCGGGAGGAACTATTCAGTCTACGAGATGAGCTGCTGGTACGGCATACTTATGTAGCGAACGCATCATAATGCACGTTCTAGTACTGATAGCATCTCTCACTTATTTACTGTGGAACACTTCCTGTTTTCCTGTTTTCTTGTTTGTTTGCGTGTGTTTGTATCGTTGGATAGCAACTGTCTGAGGGCTTGAAGCGGACTCCTAACACCCTGGAGGACCTGAAGTTTGTCCTGGGCACCATCTCAGACATCCGGAACATGTCTCTCACTGTGGAGATAAGGTTCACTGACATTCAGGAGAGATACAGGACCATGGCCATGTACAAAGTACAGGTCGGGAATTACTTTATTGCCTGTGTTATATCTATTCGTTGTATGCGGGTAAAGTGGAATAGCCCCTGTTGACTGTGTTGTATTGTCGTCTCTATCTAGGCCACTGAGGAAGAGCTGGAGTTGTCTGCCTGTATCAGCCAGCAGTGGAGCGACCTGTTGGCAGAGGCCAGGCTGGTGGATCACAGCCTGGGCCGAGTGAAGAAGACCTTCACTCAGGTGAGACAGAACCCTGGCAGACACAGCAACGGACATACATCACGCTCTCATCCGTCATTATGACTCCCGTCTGTCACTCTACGTCTGTCACTCTACGTCTGTCACTCTACGTCTGTCACTCTATGTCTGTCACTCTACGTCTGTCACTCTACGTCTGTCACTCTACGTCTGTCACTCTACCACTGTCACTCTACGCTCCCCACAGATCACTAAGGAGCAGATTGAGGAGTATAAACAGGAGCTGGCCATCTTTGCGGAGAGCTTCAACATGCACGGGCCTGGAGCAGTAGGAGACAGCCTGGAGAACGGTACGCCCCCAGGCTGCTCCATGAGATGGTGCTCCATGAGATGGTGCTCCATGAGATGGTGCTCCATGAGATGCTGCTCCATGAGATGGTGCTCCATGAGATGGTGCTCCATGAGATGCTGCTCCATGAGATGGTGCTCCATGAGATGGTGCTCCATGAGATGCTGCTCCATGAGATGGTGCTCCATGAGATGGTGCTCCATGAGATGGTGCTCCATGAGATGGTGCTCCATGAGATGGTGCTCCATGAGATGCTGCTCCATAAGATGCTGCTCCATGAGATGGTGCTCCATGAGATGGTGCTCCATGAGATGCTGCTCCATGAGATGGTGCTCCATGAGATGCTGCTCCATGAGATGGTGCTCCATGAGATGGTGCTCCATGAGATGGTGCTCCATGAGATGCTGCTCCATAAGATGCTGCTCCATGAGATGGTGCTCCATGAGATGGTGCTCCATGAGATGGTGCTCCATGAGATGGTGCTCCATGAGATGGTGCTCCATGAGATGGTGCTCCATGTGATGGTGCTCCCCAAATGCCTTCACGGCCTCCTGCATGATTTAATATCCAACTTAAATTGCCTCTATAGGAGTGACGGTCATGGAAAGCTATGAGCGAGAGCTATCCAAGATAGAAGCGAGACGTCAACAGCTGACCAATGCAGAGAAGCTCTTTGACCTGCCAATCACCATGTATCCTGGACTGCAGAATGTACAGAAGGAGATGACTGGCTTGCGGCAGATCTATGAGATCTACACGTCTCAGAGGGTCAGAGATCATGTTATTGTGTTTGTGTAGTAGAATGACTGAACGTTTTCTCGGGTGCTATATTCTGATCTGCTCGATGTGTGTGTGTGTGTCACAGGCAGCTAAGACAGAGTGGTCCCAGACACTGTGGGTAAACCTGAACATCCAGCTTCTGCAGGAGGGCATGGAGACCTTCATTAAGACCCTGAGGAAGCTGCCTAAAGAGGTGCGAGCCCTGCCTGTGGCCTTCTTCCTGGAGGGACGCATGAAAGAGTTCAGAGAGTCCCTACCGCTGCTCTCGGACCTAAAGAACGAGGCCCTCAGAGACAGGTATTTCACACACGGCATCATATGGATGTGGTCTGCATTGGGGCAGCGCCACCATACGGGTTCCACATAACCAACGAAATACCCACTGGATCACATAGAAACAGATGACGTGAACACGCGTTGGTTTCCCTGAGGTGCTGCTGTATGTTACTCTGTCATTGGTCTCTCTCAGACACTGGAAGGAGCTGATGGTGAGAACTAACACAAGCTTTGACATGAACCCAGACACCTTTACTCTGGAGAACATGTTCGCCATGGAGCTGAATAAGCATGGCAGTGTGGTCAGTGAAATTGTCACCTCAGCCGTTAAGGAGCTCAGCATTGAAAAGGCAAGCAATCAAGATCTTTTACTTTATCTCTCAGCTGCTCTTATGTTATTATTAATCTCGTTTTTATGAAAGCAGACTGACTCATGGGTGCATGATTAATTGTTTTCACCAAAATGTTAAAAAATATGATAAAAATGTATATTTCGAAAAGAAAGATTAGTTACATGATCTTATTTTCAAATAGACTATCCCATATTATGAGCCTGTAGATGTTTGGGCACCGGGGAGTTCTGGAGAGAAAATGCACGGTGCAGGAGAGGGGATACATCTAAATATATACATATATATTATGTGTGTGTGTGTGTGTGTGTGTGTGTGTGCAGGGTGTGAAGGAGTTAGTCGACACCTGGGAGAATATGAAGTTCAGTGTGCAGCGTTACGTCAAAGGCACCCAGGAGCGTGGCTCCATCCTGGGGTCGGTGGACGAGATCCTTCAGAACCTGGACGACAACGCCATGAACCTCCAGAGCATGGCAGGCAGCCGCTTCGTTGGGCCGTTCCTGGCCACTGTGCAACAGTGGGAGAAAAGCCTGTCCCTTATCAGCGAGGTCATTGAGGTCAGTCAATGAGTGTACTGCTAGTTATCAGGGCCCCGTTAAAACTAGGACGCTGTGTGGCATAAGTTGCCATTTAGGACACAGCCTGTGGTCGAATTCAACTCACCAGACGTTAGTTGTCCTTTGAATGGTAATAACTGATGACTTTGTCAGGTTTGGATGCTGGTACAACGCAAGTGGGTGTATCTAGAAAGCATCTTTATAGGAGGAGACATCCGCTCTCAGTTACCCGAAGAGGCCAAGAAGTTTGACAGCATTGACAAAATGTTTAAAAAGGTGATTGACACGCGTCTCGCTTCCATCAAAACATACTTCCCATAATGCTTTTTCGAGGGACATTGTTTGTTACCCAGTGTTGTGTGCTGTCTTCTGTAGATCATGACTGACACAGTGAAGGACCCGGGCATTAAACGGTGCTGCCTGGTACCTAACCGGCTGACCGACCTGAACAATCTGAGTGACGGTCTGGAGAGATGCCAGAAGAGTCTCAACGATTATCTGGACTCCAAACGCAATGCCTTTCCACGCTTCTTCTTTATCTCTGACGACGAGCTGCTCAGCATTCTGGGTAGCAGCGAGCCAACCTGTGTCCAGGAACACATGATTAAGGTGCCCTCGCATTGGCGTAGAGCCACAGATGTTTTTCTGTTCTGTGATTGGCGGTGATTCACAGTTACGTTAGCTTCTGGAGTTAACGGTTCTTTTATGTCTCCGGTCCCTCTCACACAGATGTACGACAACATAGCGTCTCTGAGGTTAGACTCAGGGGGGAACGGGGAGATGGCTGCTGGGGCCCTAGTGTCTGCAGAGGGCGAGGTGATGAATCTGAATCGGCCAGTACCAGCTGAGGGCCGGGTGGAGGACTGGATGACTGGTGTACTGCAGGAGATGAGAAGGACCAACAGACTCATCACCAAAGAGGCCATCTTCCACTACTGTGAAGAACGAGGCAGGTGTGTCTCATCTGTAATTTTTTGTCACATCTGAATTTTGTGTCACATCTGTATTTTGTGTCACACCTGTATTTTGCGTCACATCTGTATTTTGTGTTACACCTTATTTTGTGTCACACCTGTATTTTGCGTCACATCTGTATTTTGTGTCACATCTGTATGTTGTGTCACACCTGTATTTTGCGTCACATCTGTATTTTGTGTCACATCTGACGTGATAGAGGTGTGTTGGAAATTCTAGTGAAACTGGAAGCTTGTAACTGTTAAAGGACAATCTGAACCAAATGTCCCTCAGGGTTGACTGGATGTTGCAGTACCAGGGGATGGTGGTGCTGGCTGCCATCCAGGTGTGGTGGACCTGGGAGATGGAAGATGTCTTCCTCCGGGTGAAGAAGGGAGAGAAGCAGGCTCTAAAGAACTACGCCAAGAAGATGCACGAGCAGATAGATCAACTGGTGTTGCGGATCACTCAGCCGATGAAGAACAACGACCGTCGCAAAATCAACACAGCTCTGATCATTGACGTCCATGCCAGAGACATTGTGGACTCCTTTGTCCTAGACAGGTAGGGCACCGCAAAATTCTTAGTCATGTCTCTAACACACGGGAAGAAAGTGAACCCTTTGGAATCGCATCTTTGGCACTCCCTAACTCCCTATAATATGAATACTTAAATATGTCTAATAATACCAAATAAGTAATACTTATTTATAATAACTGAGTGAAAACACGTTCTCATATGTATGTGTAAGTATTCAGACTCTTAATTTAATACTTGATTAACAGACTTGGTGATGTAGTGCTGCATATAAAAGCAGTCCTCACAGCAGCAGTAGTATGTGTTCTGATATGTGCAAATGAATTGGTCTACTGTCCCAGTTCTTAAAGTTGATTCTGAATCTGACAATTAAGCACTCTTAACAATACTATTATAATATCAATTTTCCCCACTGTCTTACAGTATAATGGATGCTCGAGAGTTTGAGTGGGAGAGCCAGCTGAGATTTTACTGGCTCAAGGAGTCTGATGATCTGTTTGTGCGCCAGTGCAGTGCTGCTTTCTCCTATGGTTATGAATACATGGGTCTGAATGGTCGTCTGGTCATTACACCACTGACTGACCGCATCTACCTCACCCTCACACAGGTACAATACCTACCTCACCCTCACACAGGTACAATACCTACCTCACCCTCACACAGGTACAATACCTACCTCACCCTCACACAGGTACAATACCTACCTCACCCTCACACAGGTACAATACCTACCTCACCCTCACACAGGTACAATACCTACCTCACCCTCACACAGGTACAATACCTACCTCATCCTCACACAGGTACAATACCTACCTCACCCTCACACAGGTACAATACCTACCTCACCCTCACACAGGTACAATACCTACCTCACCCTCACACAGGTACAATACCTACCTCACCCTCACACAGGTACAATACCTACCTCACCCTCACACAGGTACAATACCTACCTCACCCTCACACAGGTACAATACCTACCTCACCCTCACACAGGTACAATACCTACCTCACCCTCACACAGGTACAATACCTACCTCACCCTCACACAGGTACAATACCTACCTCACCCTCACACAGGTACAATACCTACCTCACCCTCACACAGGTACAATACCTACCTCACCCTCACACAGGTACAATACCTACCTCACCCTCACACAGGTACAATACCTACCTCATCCTCACACAGGTACAATACCTACCTCATCCTCACACAGGTACAATACCTACCTCACCCTCACACAGGTACAATACCTACCTCACCCTCACACAGGTACAATACCTACCTCACCCTCACACAGGTACAATACCTACCTCACCCTCACACAGGTACAATACCTACCTCACCCTCACACAGGTACACCTACCTCATCCTCACACAGGTACAATACCTACCTTACCCTCACACAGGTACAATACCTACCTCACCCTCACACAGGTACAAACCTACCTCACCCTCACACACCTACCTCACCCTCACACAGGTACAATACCTACCTCACCCTCACACAGGTACAATAATCACCCTCACACAGATCACCTCATCCTCACACAGACACAATACCTACCTCACCCTCACACAGGTACAATACCTACCTCACCTTCACACAGGTACAATACCTCCCTCACCCTCACACAGGTACAACCCCTACCACACACAGGTACAACCTCACCCTCACACAGGTACAACCCCTACCTCACCCTCACACAGATGCAATACCTACCTCATCCTCAAACAGGTACAATACCTACCTCACCCTCACACAGGTACAACTACCACCTTTTATTTGTATTTGCACGCTGTTCAATGATTAGTTAATACATTTTAGAGTTGTTTATGTCTAATATTACCACTGTGTTTCTGCTTCCTTCAGGCCCTGTCCATGTACCTGGGTGGAGCCCCCGCTGGGCCTGCTGGGACAGGGAAGACAGAGTCCACAAAAGACCTGGCAAAGGCTCTGGGACTGCTGTGTGTGGTCACTAACTGTGGAGAGGGCATGGACTACCAGGTGAGGTCCCTGTTAACGTGAATACATTCAGCTGGAGTAAAATACCCACATCGTTAGGATTCTATAGTCATTTACATCTTGATTTGACATTTTTGTAATTTAGGACACAGAGCTACTTTATTAGTGTCTGATGTTTGCCTCCTTTGTGTCCAGGCTGTGGGGAAAATCTTTTCTGGCCTGGCCCAATGTGGGGCCTGGGGCTGCTTTGATGAGTTCAACCGCATCGATGCCTCTGTGCTGTCTGTTATCTCTTCCCAAATACAGACGATCCGCAATGCTCTCATTCTACACCTCAAGAGGTTCTATGTGAGTCGTTACGACTCTGATGTAGCTTATTCACTATCAATGATGTACTTTCGGAAAGGTCACAACAGTTCACAACATTTTCTCATAAGACTGCTGCATGTTGGTGACATTGACTGGGTGACCTTTATGTGTTCTGGGTGTCAGTTTGAGGGGCAGGAGATTAGCCTGGATGGCCGCATGGGGATCTTCATCACCATGAACCCAGGCTATGCTGGACGCACAGAGCTGCCGGAGTCAGTCAAGGCCCTGTTCAGACCGGTGGTTGTCATCGTGCCTGATCTGCAGCAGATCTGTGAGATCATGCTTTTCTCAGAGGGATTTCTGTTAGCCAAGGTGAGCTACATTGTACCTCGTTAGTATACTGTTTGTTTACCTAGAGGAAACATGTAGCTGTTATTTTTCTGTACACACACACACACACTCACATGCTCCATTATTGATCTGTCTGTTTTTATTGAATTCAGATATTGGCTAAGAAGATGACAGTCCTGTACAAACTTGCCAAGGAGCAGCTGTCCAAGCAGTTCCATTATGACTTCGGCCTACGGGCTCTGAAATCTGTCTTAGTGATGGCAGGAGAACTCAAGAGAGGCTCACCAAACCTCAGTGAGGTAATGCATACAGGAAACTCAGAAAAGTAAAGGGTTCCTCAGTGTTACAGTAAGAATACAGTAAGAATACAGTAAGAATACATTAAGAATACAGTACGAATACAGTACGAATACAGTAACTATGCAGTAAGAATACAGAAGGTCATGCACTATTTCTGTAAACTAGTCAAGGTGATTTTATTTCTGTACCCTTGTGGGAGGGCTTCACAATGATTACTTTATTTTCCACCTTCTTCTATTTACCCCTCCGTCTCCTTCCCCCTCCTTCTCCGTCTCCTTCCCCCTCCTTCTCCGTCTCCTTCCCCCTCCTTCTCCGTCTTCTTCCCCCTCCTTCTCCGTCTCCTTCCCCCTCCTTCTCCGTCTCCCTCCCCCTCCTTCTCCATCTCCTTCCCCCTCCTTCTCCGTCTCCTTCCCCCTCCTTCTCCGTCTCCTTCCCCCTCCTTCTCCGTCTCCTTCCCCCTCCTTCTCCGTCTCCTTCCCCCTCCTTCTCCGTCTTCTTCCCCCTCCTTCTCCGTCTCCTTCCCCCTCCTTCTCCGTCTCCCTCCCCCTCCTTCTCCGTCTCCTTCCCCCTCCTTCTCCGTCTCCTTCCCCCTCCTTCTCCGTCTCCTTCCCCCTCCTTCTCCGTCTCCTTCCCCCTCCTTCTCCGTCTCCTTCCCCCTCCTTCTCCGTCTCCTTCCCCCTCCTTCTCCGTCTCCTTCCCCCTCCTTCTCCGTCTCCTTGCCCCTCCTACTTCTCCCTTCGCCCTCCTTCTACTTCTCCCTTCCCCTCCTTCACCTTCCTTCCTCTTTCTCCTTCCTCGCAGGACGTGGTGTTGATGCGAGCTCTGCGTGACATGAACCTTCCTAAGTTTGTGTTTGAAGATGTTCCCCTGTTCCTGGGGCTGATCTCAGATCTGTTCCCTGGGCTGGACTGCCCCCGTGTTTGCTACCCCAGCTTTAATGATGCTGTAGAGGAGTCCCTATTGGAGAACAAATACCTCATCCTGCCCAACCAGGTGCCCTGGCTATCTAACCCTAACTCTATAAGCATAGGCATCTCTCAATAGCATTGGTTAGTGTTTTATAAGAGCAATCAGGCATCTCAGGTGTTTGCTTATATACCACAGCTGAGCATTGGGTCTAGGTTATCTGCTGTGCATCGTGCCTAAGAACGGCTCTTATTCGTGGTATGTTTGCTATATATCACACCCCTGTGTGCATTTTGCCATGAATATTAAATAGATGTTTACAAATGACGTTCGAGTTTCAGTGATCGTGTGGATGTTAACGTGCCCCGCTCCTAATGCTGTCGTGTGCATGTGAACGTGCCCCGTTCCTAATGCTGTCGTGTCCATGTGAACGTGCCCCGTTCCTAATGCTGTCGTGTGCATGTGAACGTGCCCCGTTCCTAATGCTGTAGTGTGCATGTGAACGTGCCCCGTTCCTAATGCTGTCCTGTGCATGTGAACGTGCCCCGTTCCTAATGCTGTGTTTGTGGTGTTCAGGTGGACAAGGTGGTGCAGTTGTATGAGACCATGATGACCAGACACACCACTATGGTGGTTGGCCCTACAGGTGGAGGCAAGTCAGTGGTCATCACAACACTGTGCCAGGCCCAAACCAGGTTAGTACCACTCTATACCAGGTTAGTACCACTCTATACCAGGTTAGTACCACTCTATACCAGGTTAGTACCACTCTATACCAGGTTAGTACCACTCTATACCAGGTTAGTACCACTCTATACCAGGTTAGTACCACTCTATACCAGGTTAGTACCACTCTATACCAGGTTAGTACCACTCTATACCAGGTTAGTACCACTCTATACCAGGTTAGTACCACTCTATACCAGGTTAGTACCACTCTATACCAGGTTAGTACCACTCTATACCAGGTTAGTACCACTCTATACCAGGTTAGTACCACTCTATACCAGGTTAGTACCACTCTATACCAGGCTCAGACCAGGTCAGTACCAGTCCAGTTACTGGGCAGCTAATGCGTTTATAGAAGAGTGTTTAGTGATTGATATTGTACCTACAGGTTAGGCTTGGTGACCAAGCTGTATTCCCTGAACCCAAAAGCCATGAGTGTCACCGAGCTTTACGGCGTTCTGGACCCGGTTACCAGAGACTGGACTGATGGGATCCTGTCCAACATCTTCAGAGACATCAACAAACCAACTGACAAGAAGGAGAGGAGGTAACCACCATATCTTTGTCCCAGATCACGCCCCATTCTCATTGTAGTACACTACTTTAGCCCAGAGGGCATGTAGGGGTCATTTGTGACACATTTCAGGTCACCGCCACGCCCTTTTGCAATCCGACAGGTACATACTGTTTGACGGGGATGTGGATGCCCTGTGGGTGGAGAATATGAACTCAGTGATGGATGATAACAAGCTGCTCACCCTGGCCAACGGGGAGAGGATCCGTCTGCAGAACCACTGTGCTTTGCTATTTGAGGTTCGTCAGCACGTGATCGTCACATGATCGTCACCCGATCGTCACACGATCATCACATAATCATCAACGTCCGTTATGTAGGTCGGTGATCTGCAGTATGCCTCGCCTGCCACCGTCTCCCGCTGTGGGATGGTGTTTGTGGATCCCAAAAACCTCCGCTACGCCCCCTACTGGGAAAAGTGGGTCAGCGACAGACCGCCAAAGGTAGCGAACACATCACACGATAAAATGTTGATAGGTCTTAAATTCCAACAACAACCAGATGAATATGTGTGTGTTTGTTGGTTTTCCTGGACAGGAGCAGCCACACCTGAACAAGCTGTTTGTGAAATATGTCCCCAGCTCTGTTGGTATGATAGTGGAGGGAGTTGTTAACGGTAAACAGGTGGAAAAACTGAAGACCGTCATCCCTCAGACAGATCTCAACATGGTTTGTAAAGCCCTTTCAAGTGTCATAACATGCTTGTGATTCAACTGATATCGAAAGGTGGAGGATTTAGAATAATGTGAATGTTATCAGTACATACACTTGATTCGTTAGCCTGTCATTTTTGTTTTTGATGTCCTTAACCTGTGTCAGTTAAACGTTGTGTTGTGATTGATGACTGTCAAGAGATGTGTTTTCAGGTGACACAGTTGTCCTTCATGCTGGAGGCCCTGCTGGAGAAAGAGGGCTATGATGGGGACGTTCTGGAGTGCATCTTCCTGGAGGCTCTGTACTGCTCTCTAGGGGCCTGTCTGCTGGACAAGGGGCGGACCAAGTTTGATGACTTCATCAAGAAGCTGTCCGGCTTGACCGCTGTTCATGATGAGAAAACTCTGGCTGGACCTGGGGAGATTCCAGGTGACAGAGAAAAACTACATCTCTACAAAGAACAGAGGCTGTAATCACTGAGTGTCTCTGTATAGATGTCAATTATCCGTAACGTGAGTGGTTGTGATGTCTGTTCACAGTTTACATGCCAACTCTGTACGATTTCCATTTTGATGAGACCATAAGGAAGTGGAACTCATGGAGCTCTCTGGTTACTAGATATGTCCACAGTCCTGACGTGAAGTTCATCGACATCCTAGGTAATGCAGGAGGTTTTTGGCAGTAACAAACAACCAACACTGGGTTGGAAATCTGTCTCTGTCACTACGTCTTAGTCACTCTGTCTTTGTCACAATGTCTCTATCACTCTGTCTCCATCACCCTTTCTCTATCACTCTGTCTCCATCACAATGTCTCTATCACTCTGTCTCCATCACACTGTCTCTGTCGATTTGTCTCTGAAACTCTGTTTCTATAATTCTGTTTCAGTCCCTACCGTGGACACAACTAGAGCCAGCTGGCTACTGGAGCAGATGGTGAAGATCAAGAGACCTGTTGTTCTTGTTGGAGAGTCTGGCACCTCCAAGACAGCCACTACTCAGAACTTCCTGAAGAATCTCAACATGGACACTACAGTGAGTTTACATCACAGATCACAGATCACAGAACACAGATCACAGATCACAGAGCACAGAGCACAGAGCACAGATCACAGAACACAGATCACAGATCACAGAACACAGAACACAGAACACAGATCACAGATCACAGATCACAGATCACAGAGCACAGAGCACAGATCACAGAACACAGATCACAGAACACAGATCACAGAACACAGAACTCAGAGCACAGAACACAGATCACAGATCACAGAACACAGAACACAGATCACAGAACACAGAACACAGATCACAGAACACAGAACACAGAACTCAGAGCACAGAACACAGATCACAGAACACAGATCACAGAACACAGATCACAGAACACAGATCACAGATCACAGAACACAGAACACAGAACACAGATCACAGAACACAGATCACAGAACACAGAACACAGAACACAGATCACAGAACACAGATCACAGAACACAGATCACAGAACACAGATCACAGATCACAGAACACAGAACACAGATCACAGAACACAGATCACAGAACACAGAACACAGAACTCAGAGCACAGAACACAGATCACAGAACACAGATCACAGAACACAGATCACAGAACACAGATCACAGAACACAGATCACAGAACACAGAACACAGAACTCAGAGCACAGAACACAGATCACAGAACACAGATCACAGAACACAGATCACAGAACACAGATCACAGAACACAGAACACAGAACACAGATCACAGAACACAGATCACAGAACACAGAACACAGAACACACAAAGAGCTCCGGGAGGTGTGCCAACCAGCTCCCTGTTATTCATACAGATCAGTTTAAAGACACACCATGTATGAACTATGTTTAATGTTGCATCCTTCTGCCTCCAGATGATGTTGACCATCAACTTCTCTTCCCGTACCACCTCCATGGACCTCCAGAGAAACCTTGAGGCCAGCGTGGAGAAGAGGACAAAGGAGTCCTATGGCCCTCCCATGGGCAAGAGACTGTTAGTCTTTATGGATGACCTCAATATGCCCCGGGTAGGAACCTGCTTAAGCAGATGTTTCATTCCTCGTTCACCTGTGTGTTACCTGTACACCTGTGTGTTACCTGTTCACATGTGTGTTACCTGTACACCTGTGTGTTACCTGTTCACCTGTATGTTACCTGTACACCTGTGTGTTACCTGTACACCTGTGTGTTACCTGTTCACCTGTGTGTTACCTGTTCACCTGTGTGTTACCTGTACACCTGTGTGTTACCTGTTCACCTGTGTGTTACCTGTACACCTGTGTGTTACCTGTTCACCTGTGTGTTACCTGTTCACCTGTGTGTTACCTGTACACCTGTGTGTTACCTGTTCACCTGTGTGTTACCTGTACACCTGTGTGTTACCTGTTCACCTGTGTGTTACCTGTACACCTGTGTGTTACCTGTACACCTGTGTGTTACCTGTACACCTGTGGGTTACCTGTACACCTGTGTGTTACCTGTACACCTGTGTGTTACCTGTACACCTGTGGGTTACCTGTACACCTGTGTGTTACCTGTACACCTGTGTGTTACCTGTACACCTGTGTGTTACCTGTACACCTGTGTGTTACCTGTTCACCTGTGTGTTACCTGTACACCTGTGTGTTACCTGTACACCTGTGTGTTACCTGTACACCTGTGTGTTACCTGTTCACCTGTGTGTTACCTGTACACCTGTGTGTTACCTGTACACCTGTGGGTTACCTGTACACCTGTGTGTTACCTGTACACCTGTGTGTTACCTGTACACCTGTGGGTTACCTGTACACCTGTGTGTTACCTGTACACCTGTGTGTTACCTGTACACCTGTGTGTTACCTGTACACCTGTGTGTTACCTGTTCACCTGTGTGTTACCTGTACACCTGTGTGTTACCTGTACACCTGTGTGTTACCTGTACACCTGTGTGTTACCTGTACACCTGTGTGTTACCTGTTCACCTGTGTCCTATCAGGTGGACGAGTATGGAACCCAGCAGCCCATTGCCCTGCTAAAGCTTCTTTTGGATCGAGGGGGAATGTACGACCGAGGAAAAGAGCTCAACCACAAAGTTCTGAAGGACCTGGGCTTTATCGCAGCCATGGGGAAGGCAGGGGGCGGGAGAAACGAAGTGGACACCCGCTTCATCTCCCTGTTCAGTGTTTTCAACATCCCCTTCCCTCAGGACGAGTCCCTCCATCTCATTTACTCGTCCATCCTCCAGGGACACACCGGGGTGAGACACTGTTGTGACAGCGTATATAACTGACACTATTAAATTAGCATTACTGTATGGAATGACATGACTGAACTCATGACAATTTAAACCGTAGCCGTTTGAAGAATGCATCTGGAACATGTGTGACAAGCTGACCTTCTGCACCCTGGAGCTGTACAAGAACATCATCAGAGACCTGCCCCCCACGCCATCTAAGTTCCACTACATCTTTAACCTGAGGGACCTGTCGCGGGTCTACAGTGGTCTGGTGCTCACCAACGCTGAGAGGTTTTCCACATTACTCTAAGTTCTAAATAACAGCAGTTAATAACATTAATAACACGCTCATGCTACGTGATGTGTTAATGTTTCCCTCCTGTAGGTTTCTGACCGTCACACAGTTTGTGCGCGTGTGGAGGAACGAATGCCTGAGGGTGTTTCATGACAGACTCATCAATGAGACAGACAAAGCTTTGGTACGTTCATCTGGACACTTCAAGTCATGGTCAACTGCGACAGTGACTTCAAAAGTTACAATCAACTCCACCGTTGTCTGTTCCCTGTTGTCTCAGGTCCAGGGCCATGTAAGGAATCTGATAGATGAGCACTTTAAGTCTGACCTAGAGTCAGCAATGAGGGACCCCATCCTCTATGGAGATTACAGGACGGCAATCCAAGAGTCTGAGCCACGCGTCTATGAGGACATACAGGATTATGATGCCTCTAAAGCCTTGTTTCAGGTACTCAAATATGATCGGTAGCCCCTTCCACTAACTCACGGTTGTCTTTGTGTCATCACTGACTTGTCATCACTGGCTTGTTCTGTAGGAGATTCTGGAGGAGTACAATGAGAACAAGACTAGGATGAACCTGGTTCTGTTTGACGACGCCCTGGAGCACCTGACCAGAGTGCATCGTATCATAAGGATGTGCCGTGGCCACGCCCTGCTGGTGGGGGTGGGCGGCTCCGGCAAACAGTCCCTCACCAAGCTGGCAGCGTTTACCGCAGGCTGTGAGGTCAGACAACTGTGGCCCAAAGTGGCACCCTTTTCCCGAGTGAATATGGTGGCACTTGACACACAAAAGGGCATTGTCCGTTGTGTTGTTACAATACATTTAAAATATACGTATAAATAACGGGTAATTCACTTAAATGTGTATTTTTAACAACCGGGATTATAAACCTTTTTACAGTGTACTTCTTTTTAGTTTTGATAGAAATCTGGCCTTATTTTGGGGTTTAGCTCCTTCTAGTTATATTACTGTTTTACATGTTCATTTGTGCTGAAAACAAACTACTTTGATTAAGTCTCGTGCACATGAAAACTGTTGCTCTGGGCTCTGAGCCACACAACCGCTAAACCTCCAGCCAACTGCTGTACAACTAATTGTTTCCAGCTGTTAATACAAACAATTCAATGAACCAAGTCAATCAGGTCAGTCGTTCGTGAGCTGCACATCGTTGCTTATAGTGACTAGTAATCAGCCAGTAGAAATATACCTTATGATATTTGACAGTTAGTGACAGTTGATGTTAACTCGCCAGGTGTTCGAGATTACACTGAGCAGAGGCTACTCAGAGACCAACTTCCGTGAGGACCTGAAGGTCCTGTATCTAAAGCTGGGAATTGAGAACAAGAAGATGGTGTTCCTCTTTACTGACGCCCACGTGGCTGAGGAGGGCTTCCTGGAACTCGTCAACAACATGCTCACCTCAGGTAGAACCCTGCCGTGCTGTGGGCACCCTGTTCTCTCGTGTACTATTTTATTGTCTTGAGAACCCAGGGGCCATGAGTACACAACCGTTCCTCTCTGTTTGGGCAGGCATGGTCCCGGCCCTTTTCCCAGATGACGAGAAGGAATCTGTCCTGAACCAACTTCGGGATGAGGCCATGAAGATGGGGTCCGGATCGTCCAAGGAAAGCGTCTGGCACTATTTTGTCAACAAGAGTGCCAACAACCTGCACATTGTCCTGGGCATGTCCCCTGTGGGCGACACTCTGAGGACGCGCTGCAGGAACTTCCCAGGTCCACACACACCTTCTCTTCCCTTACCTCGTCTGCCTGTTGTGTGAAGGAACCTCTGTATGTAACCTGATCTGGTTTGTGTGACAGGGCTGGTGAACAACACTGGGATCGACTGGTACCTGCCATGGCCTCCTCAGGCTCTGCATGCTGTGGCCCAGTCCTTCCTGGGTACGTAGTCACAATTTAAGAGTGTCACTGTGTCCTCCAATGGAATGTGTTCGTGCACTGTGTTGTTGCACTGTTTATGCACTGTGTTCGTGCATGTGTTGCCACTGAACCCATCCATGTGCTGACCCAGGTGAAAGCCCAATCATCCCGGAGACAAACTCGGCAGCCGTCGTCGCCCATGTGTGCATGGTCCATGGCTCGGTGGGTGACTTCAGCAAGATGTTTCTCCGAAAGCTCAGACGCAGCAACTACGTCACCCCCAAGAATTACCTGGATTTCATCAGCACCTACGCCAAGCTGCTGGAGGACAAGACCCAGTACATCCTGGGTAAGCGAGACTCTAGTGGACCAGTTATCTAGACAGACCCCTGGTTCACTGCTGTCTGGGTATGATGGTAACCTTGTCTCCCTCTGTTCCTGGTGTTCTCTTCCAGCTCAGTGTAAACGTCTGGAGGGTGGCTTGGATAAGCTGAAGGAGGCTAGTGTGCAGTTGGCTGAGCTGAACATCAAGCTTGCGGAGCAGAAGGTCGTCCTAGCGGAGAAATCGTCTGCCTGTGAGATCCTACTGCAGGAGATTGCCACCAACACCACTGTGGGTCAGTACAGGACAAATACAAATGCTGTCCACGGGAATGTGTCCTGTCTGGTAAAATAATAAAATGTTAACTATCATAGCTCACACTGCAGTAAATCATGACTCAATCTCTTGTGTAGCTGAAGAGAAGAAGAAGCTGGCTGAGGACAAAGCCAAGGAGATCGAGGAACAGAACAAAGTGATTGCTGTGGAGAAGAGTGATGCTGAGAGCTCATTGGCTGAGGCCCTGCCTGCTCTGGAGGCAGCACGCATCGCCCTGCAGGGCCTGGATAAGTCTGATGTCACTGAGATCAGGTACATCTGCCTGGATCAACCAGTTAGGTGATCCTCACATCAGTTAGGAGATCCTCACATCAGTTAGGAGACCCTCACATCAGTTAGGAGACCCTCACATCAGTTAGGAGACCACCACATCAGCTAGGAGATCCTCACATCAGTTAGGAGATCCTCACATCAGTTAGGAGATCCTCACATCAGTTAGGAGACCCTCACATCAGTTAGGAGATCCTCACATCAGTTAGGAGACCCTCACATCAGTTAGGAGATCCTCACATCAGTTAGGAGACCCTCACATCAGTTAGGAGACCCTCACATCAGCTAGGAGATCCTCACATCAGTTAGGAGATCCTCACATCAGTTAGGAGACCCTCACATCAGTTAGGAGATCCTCACATCAGTTAGGAGATCCTCACATCAGCTAGGAGATCCTCACATCAGTTAGGAGATCCTCACATCAGTTAGGAGATCCTCACATCAGTTAGGAGACCCTCACATCAGTTAGGAGACCCTCACATCACAACATTTATTCATGTCCATCGATTCTTCTTTTTTGTCTGTGCCCGTATGTCCGACTCTGATGGTGCCTCGTCTGCTGCTAAATCCCTGGACCCTGTGGTGGGGCAGATCATTTGCCAAACCGCCCAAACAGGTGCAGGTGGTGTGTGAATGCATCCTGGTGATGCGAGGTCAGAAGGAAATTAGCTGGAAGTCAGCCAAGGGCATGATGTCAGAGGCCAACTTCCTGCGCTCACTCATGGAAATGGACTGTGATGCCATCAACACCAGCCAGGTCAAAACGGTCAGAGGTAGGTCACTTCTATTCTGTGTTGTTCAAAGCGGAACAGGACAGCAGCAGGTCTGACTGCAGGGGTTGAAGTTACCATAAATGCATGATGATTGAGACTTTTCTACACAAACTGGGATGTTGACTTGGTCCAGCAGACAATCATTCTGAGATTGACTGTTTCACTATAGATTTGTTGTTGGTTTAACCCTTGTACTTATATCCATAACATGATTAGCCTTGTTGTAGCAACGGCACAGCTTCATAGAAGTGTGATATGTGTATTGTCCTGTGTTTTCCTTGGCCAGGCTTTTTGAAGAACCTGAACACCAGCTTTGAGGAGATGCAGGCCATTAGTAAGGCTGGCTCTGGGATGCTGAAGTTTGTCGAGGCTGTCATGGGCTACTGTGATGTAGCCCGTGAGATTAAGCCCAAGAGAGAGAAGGTACTATGATCTGGGCAGTATGGTCGAGATGGTCAGCGCAGTGTTTAGGACGTAGTCTGGTAGTGTTAAAACACCCCTGGCTGTCTGTTCCAGGTGGCGCGCCTAGAGAAGAACTTCTTCCAGAGCAAGCGTGAGCTGGAGCGTATTCAGAACGAGCTGGGGACCATCCAGAAGGAGCTGAGAGCCCTGGGGAGCAAATACGAAGCTGCCATGGGGGAGAGGCTCCAACTCCAACGGGAGGCTGAGGTCATGGAGAGGAGGCTGGTCGCTGCTGATAAACTCATCTCAGGCCTGGGATCAGAGAACCAGCGGTGAGGACACTGTGCAAATGGACTCCGCCTGATTAGCAGACACATCTACAGACGCATAACACCAGTTTGCGATGTCCCACGATCTGACTCTCTCTGTATCTACATTGTCCCGTCGTCTGTCGGTTATCTCTCTCCTTCCACCCAGTTGGACAGACGACCTGGAGGAGCTGAAGCAGAGGCGTGTGCGGCTACTTGGAGACTGCCTGATCTGTGCCGCTTTCCTGAGCTACGAGGGAGCGTTCAGCTGGGACTTTAGGAAGAACATGGTGTATGATGTGTGGGAGAAGGACGTGTTAGAGAGAGGCATTCCGCTCAGCCAGCCCTTCAGACTGGAGAGCCTTTTGACTGACGAAGTGGAGATCAGCAGGTCAGACACTGCGGACCACTCTTGTGTGTTCGTCTCTGTGTTTACATGTCTGTGTCTCATGTGTGTGTGAGAGAGTTAAGATGACCGGTGTGTTTTTAGATGGGGCTCAGAGGGCCTGCCTCCAGACGAGTTGTCAGTCCAGAACGGGATCCTGACCACCAGGGCCAGCCGCTTCCCCATGTGTATCGACCCCCAGCAGCAAGCCCTCAACTGGATCAAGAAGAAGGAGGAGAAGAACAACCTTAAAGTACGACGAACTGTATCATCTGGAAGTATAGTGAGGGAATGGAAGTATAGTGAGGGAATGGAAGTATAGTGAGGGAATGGAAGTATAGTGAGGGAATGGAAGTATAGTGAGTGAATGGAAGTATAGTGAGTGAATGGAAGTATAGTGAGGGAATGGAAGTATAGTGAGGGAATGGAAGTATAGTGAGGGAATGGAAGTATAGTGAGGGAATGGAAGTATAGTGAGGGAATGGAAGTATAGTGAGTGAATGGAAGTATAGTGAGTGAATGGAAGTATAGTGAGTGAATGGAAGTATAGTGAGTGAATGGAAGTATAGTGAGGGAATGGAAGTATAGTGAGGGAATGGAAGTATAGTGAGGGAATGGAAGTATAGTGAGGGAATGG